>JAFEMH010002480.1:0-338149 GCA_022495995.1 Adenophora triphylla var. japonica
CGGGGTCCTTCCCACGAGTCACGATTTCTACATTGAGCTAGACATGTCGGAAAGTGCAGGCGAGGAGCGGAGGAGACAAAGAAGAAGAACTGTCTGACGGCTATTTGCCGTAACGGTGATTCTGGCAAGGCGCTGACCCAGAAATCTGAACCACTTTCTACTCTCTGCAGGGAACGAAAGGAAGGGTTTAGGCTTCGGAAAGGGGTATTTGGATCAAGGTTTCGGGCTTGTGCAATGTGCAGTTACCGATTAATGTTTACTTAAAGCGCGCTTTCTTAGAGTCCTAATTGGTTGGAAAAGAGCAAGTCTTCTTTTTCGCAACTAATCCTAGAGCTCTAATCAGTGGATCTCGTCACTACGCTTATAAGCCCCTCATTTCCATTTGTAGATCATCTTTCTCGGGACGGACTATCCCGAGCGAGGTCCTATAAGGCAAGCGAGTTCCACCGACAAAGGGAAAAAGTGAACTTAAGGCTAGCTAATCACGCAAACTTCCAACGTATGTGACGCACGGGCCACAGTCGAAGTCAACGTCCTTAAGTTAAGGCGGGGATCGTGCCAAAATTTCGGCATGACCTCTCCTAACTCGCTTGCGCGAGGGACCTTAGCTTTTGGCGTTGGCCAAGTTGTGGCTGGCACGGTACATACGGCGAGGTTTGGTGACACGGCGTCACATTGAACCTTCGGGTATATTTTTCGGCAGAAACGCGGTTGTCTTTCGCGGAGGGTTGGTGTCTGAGACCTCGCTTCATGGGAAGGAAAATGAGGAGTCGCCACACGGTTTTTGTATTTTGAACCCAAAAAGTTGAGAAACGGCTTTTGTGAAAAGGTGTCGTTTTGATTGGTAGCAAAAACTTAGGAAAAGACTTTGAAAACGGGGGATCATTTTTATTGGTAGCAAAAATGAGTCAAAAGCTTTTAGTACCAGAGATTGTTAGGTTTGGAGGTCACGTTACGTTTCGAGAAGAGTATTATGAGATCACCCGAAACGCCTCGTATGACGAGTCTTTCTACCTTTCTCAAAATCGTGTGTGTGTGTGTGTGTTTTGAAATGGGGGCTTGAATGACAAGCTTAATCTTGGTTTGAATGTCAAACGTTGATTAGGTGACTTGTTTGAAAAGACGAGCGTTTGAATGACAAACGTCGGTTTTGAGTTTGAAATGAGCGTTTGCGTGGCAAACGTCGATTTTGAGCTTTTTGAAAAGGAGTTCGAAGGTCGAACTCCGGTTTTTGAACCGGGCGAGTCATTGTTAACGATTTTTATGGGAAAAAGCGTATTAAATGATTTTGAATGTCAAAAGTCGGCTTTTAGTTTGAAGATGAGCGTTTGGATGCCAAACGTCATTTCGTGTGTTTTGAAAGAGAGTTCGAAGGACGAACTCCGGTTTTGAACCGGGCATTACATTGTTAACGATATTTTACGGGAAAAAACGTATTAAATGATTTTGCAATCAACGAATCGGGTTGCGACTCGGACTTTGAAAAGTAAATACTATCACGATCCAAATGGGTCGGACTTGTAAATGACAGTATTTAAAGCGGTATCGACGGAATCAAACGATCCGGAATCGTAAATGACGATCAACGAGCCAAACGACTCGGAATTGTAAATGACGATCGACGAGGCCAAAACGGCTCGGAATTGTAAATGACGATCGACGAGCCAAAATGGCTCGTAATTGTAAATGACAGAAATAGAAATGACGATCGACGGATCGATCGATCCGAAATGGTAAATAACATAAAAGTAAAACGGAACGGGGTCGGAACGCCGTTTTAACCCGTGATTACTTCTCTTACGGGAAGAGAAGAGGATCGAGGGGCTAAAACGTATCGAACCCCGTTAGACGGAGGCGTCTACATTTCAAAGACGTTGTTCGAAACGGTTGTAGTGATTGGCGCATAAACCGAGACGAAACGAGAGATCAGAGAGAGGGAGTTATACCTATGGCTAGGGTCGACTCCTTTGGCTCGGGGGCGTATACGGGATACGAAAAGTAGTTTGAAACGGTGTTTCGGAGTGGTGAGGGGCATATTTGATCGAAATACGGAAGTTTCACGCGAATCGAGACAAACGGGAGCTCGGGAGGGGGTGAAACTCAGTTGGGCCATGGGTGAGGTGAAATTTTGGAGTAAAATTTGTTATGTTTTGGCTTTGACAGCAACTTCTATTTATAGGTGAAATTTCAGGACTTAGGCTGAAATCCAGGGGGTTTTGTGAAACTTTGGGAATTTTAGGGACTTGCTGGCAATTTCTGAAGACTGCAGAGGGAGTCCGGACGGACTTAGACTGAACACCAGGGGTATTTTAGTCTTTTTCCTTTGATTTCTGATTGAAGGGTGATGGAAGGGAGGTGGCATGGTTGCCACGTGTCCCATGACTCACCAAATGCGTGGGAGTTCGTTCCCGAGTCCCGGTTTTGTCCGTTTTTTAAATAACAGTCAAGAAAATGTCTGAAACGCCCCCGAAAAGTGCGTTTTTCAGGGAAAGCCGTACTTTTACGTTCGATGATGCGTGTCAAGTACGTTTCCACGTCGGGATGCACGTGGCAGTCCCGGGACGTCTCGTTGGCATGGCAACGGGGAGCTTAACGAGTTCCGGTTAACCTGGAGCGAGCCAGTTAACGGATTTCGGTTAACTTTCTGATGGATTTTGACGATTCGGATTTGGGTTCGGCCTTGGCTCCAAATTTACCTCTGTTTTCTCTTCCGTTGTAGAGGATAAAGCATTTATAGCCAAAGATCTTGAAGAAAGCTATGTTGGGGGTTCTTCCTCGCCAAAGCTCATAGGGAGTCTTGTTATAGGTTTTGTTGATGAGGGAGCGGTTCTGAGTGAAGCATGCTGTGTTGATTGCTTTAGCCCAGAAATACTGAGACAGCTTGGCTTCAGATATCATTGTCTTTCTAGCCTCAATCAACGTCCTGTTCTTCCTTTCCACAACCCCATTTTGTTGTGGAACACCAGCAGTTGAGAAATTGTGATCAATTTCATGGTCATCACAATACTGGGCAACACCGTTGTTTTTGAATTCTGTTCCATTGTCTGATCGAACACTAACGATGTCGTCTTCTTTTTGAGTTTGGAGCCGTCTAAAAAGTGCGGTGAGAAAATCATAGCAATCATCTTTGGAAATCATCATCTCAACCCACGTATATCTTGAATAATCATCCACCACAACTAAAGTATATCTACTTCCTCCAATGCTGGCAGTGGTTACGGGTCCAAACAAGTCTATGTGAAGCAGTTGTAAGCATCTTGAAGTTGATGGAGCGGTCTTGCTGGTGAAAGATGACGCGGATTGCTTACTGGCGGCATGCACCGCATTTCTCGGGATGGTGGTCGGCCACTTTGGGTAAACCACGAACGAGGTTTTCCCTACCAATCTTTGCAAGATACTTGAAGTTCAAGTGGCTCAACCTCTTGTGCCATAGCCAACTATTTTCGCTCACATTTTTAGCTACAAAACAGAGATTAGTAATACTACATGCAGAATCTAGATCAATAATGTAAATATTACTCTTATGAATCCCTGTGAGTAGGGTGACTCCGGAAATGCTATCCTTGATAAAGCAATTTGATGATGTAAAGTTGCAAAGCATTCCTTTGTCGCAGAATTGAGAAATTGAAAGGAGGTTGTGCTTGAGTCCTTCAACAAGAGAAACCTTCTCAATGGTTAGGTTTCCTCTCCTTATAACACCATATCCAATGGTCTTGGCTTTGTTGTTGTCACCAAAGGTTACAGACGGACCACTTGCTTCAATGACATCTTCAAGTAAAGATCTATCTCCAGTCATATGTCTTGAGCAGCCACTGTCAAGATACCATTCATTATCCTTGGAGTGACCAGCCATTAAGCAGGACACAAATGTAAATATTAAGAACGAGGTCCCCCTTTATTCCTTGGGTCCTGAAGTTAACAACCCTTCACGACCCACACCTGTTTGACAGAAGGAGGTTTACTCTTCCTGGCATTGGATGTGAACCGCAAAAGGCATTCTGCAGCCTTGTGACCTAAGCCATCACACACAGAGCATTTATAAAAGCTATAAGCATCATGATGTTTTACTAACTCCTTACTCTTCTTAGGAGTTGCATGCGGTTTGGGAGGCGCGGTTTCAGGCTTAACAAAGGGAACTGGCTTGAGTTTGACCACGTATTTTCTGGGAACGCTATTCCTGCTTTTGAAGGCAGGAGGAGCGATCGAAGAAGAGGCGCGGTCAGCCTTGGAGTTGCCAGTACCACCTGTTCCACCAGAAGCGGTTGGTGCAGGGATATGGCCAATTACATAAGCCATTTCCTCTGAAGCTACACTCTCAGAATCCTTTGCCTTCATCTGAGAGTTCTTCCCATATTGCTTCCCTTTTGGGTAGACAAAATTAAAATTTTGTTGTCCTTTACCCTTAGCATTTGCACGCTTCTCCTTAGGAATTTTTTTAGTTAGTTTCAAAATTTCCTCATCCTTTTCACTGCAGGATGCACACTTCTCCTCTTCACCAGATCCGAATCCCAGACCATCCTTAATTCCACTGGGAATTTGGGTGTCTATGATTTGATCCATGGTGACTTTTGACTTTGTCCACTCATCAATGATCTTTTGGAGATCGAGTTTCTGGGCAACTAGGTCATCATTACGGAGTTGAAGTGCAGCAACCTTAGTTTCAAGGATGCGGTTTTGATCAGCAAGGGGAGTCATTCTTTTGATTTGGTCCTTAAGATTTGAAATTTCAGACCTCATCACAGTTTTCTTCGTCTTGTACTGAGAAATCTCATCATTAGCTAAGCTTAAGGCTTTCTTAAGATTAGAGAATTTGTGAATCATCACTTCAGCTTCCTTAAACATCCTTTCGTGTTCCGAGGGAGAGACCTCTTCCACCACCTTTTTCAAAATTTTCTTCTTTGGAATTGCTTTTGAAGGTGGAGCATTTGAAGGAGAAAAAATGGGACGTGAATATGAACAATTTCCTATCTTAACCCTAGGAGTAAGTTTGACATTATCATCCAACTTAAAGTTTGGAAGTTTTGCAGAAACCTCTTCTTCCTCCATATCTTGCAACTCGATTGACTCAGTATCTGACTCATCGGAAGCATCTGCAATTAAGCAGAGATTAACCTCTTCGGTTTCATTGTCACTTCCATCATCAGAATTAGTTTCAATCCAAGTTGCCAATTCCTTGGAATTTTCTTCTTCCTCAGCAACCATTCCCTTGCGACGAGAAAATTTCGCAGGAGCGGTTTTCTTTTTCATATATTCATATTTAGGCTGTGGACACTCAGATGTAAAGTGACCAGGTTTTCTACAATTGTAGCAAACTAGATCACTCTTTTTCTTTGTATCTACAGCCTTAGAAAATGTTGCAGGAGGTTTGCCTTTTGAAAATGTTTTTGTGAAAGGTTTTGAGGATTTTCTAAATTTTTGAAATCTTTTCACAAACATGGCAAAATCATCATCATCCATCTCGATGAGTGATGAGGTTGATATGGAAGGATCTGCGGTTTGATTGGATGTAGATGGTCTCTCCTCATGTTCCACCACGAACATGGAAAGCGATTTGGTTTTCCCTTCAATATCTTCAATATGATTTAATTTAAGCTCATAGACTCTAAGATTTGCATACAAGTTACTTAACGACCAAGTATTCAAAACTTTGGAGTCTTCTAGAGAGGTAGCCTTATTAACCCATCTAGAACCTAAAGCAGATAGGAAAGTCATATTGATTTCCTTATCGGTTAAAGTTTTGCCAAGAGATCTACAAGTATTAACTACCTCAACATAGCAGTCGTAGGTTTGAAGCAAGGTTTCGTTGGATTTTCTGTTGAAGTTGTTGTAAGATCTTTCAACAGCATATAATTTGCTTTCCTTGCATTCGTCATCACCTTCGAGGTAGCTCTCTATGGCATCCCACATCTGCTTTGCGGTTTTGAGGTACATCACTTTCTGAAGAGTTGAAACTGGAAGGGTTTCTGAAATGATGTGCCTTGCCTTGCTGTCCAAGGCAGCTAATCTCTTCTCTTCATCAGACCATTCATCTTTAGGCTTTTTGACCTCTGGAGTTTCTGTATTGGTGGTTGCATCAGTGTTGGCCTTCATGGGAACAAACGGACCATTGATTACGCACTCTACCAGCATCTCATCAATTTTTTCCAAATGAATGAGCATTCTGCACTTCCAGATGTCGAAGTGGTCTTCGTCCAAGATTGGAATGTGTGAATAGTTAACAGTTGTCATCGTTTTTGAGTTTGCCATATTGAATCGGCACACAAGCTGTTAAGCTTGAAAAAATGTGGTTTTAAAATGTGTTTGCTCTAATACCACTTGTTGGTCCCAAAGGTGGCAACAAGGGTGAAAATACAGCTAGAGGGGGGTGAATAGCTGTTACAAATTTTTTGCCCTCTTTTAAAAACTAAACCTCTAAGCTTACAAAACCTCTTGCATTTTATAATAGACTGCAAGCAGAGATGTAAAATGCACAGCGAAATAATAGATATACAAAGCGGTTTTATAGAGGCGGTTTGTAAAGCGGTTTGATGGTGCGGTTTGGTAAGTTGTTCGGTCGAAACCTAACGGTTTATTTAATTCCGCAAGCGCACGGGCTATTGTAATATAGCGGGTGCAAGTACGAGTCGATCCCACAGAGACAGGGTTTACTTAAGGGATATTTTTGTCTTTAGAAAATATAGAAAGGATTTGGGGGTAGATAAAATTTGTTTTAGAATAATAGAGAGAGCATAAACAGAAAATACTTTAATTGAAATCTTATAAAAACGAAGCATTCTCGGGATTGAAAATCATACACATAATCTTATTCATCAAATTGTCATTGTCTTAGAAATAAAAGGTTTTCATAAAAAGCAAGGATGGTATGTTAGGCCTACGCTATTTCGGGCTAAGACAATAGCGTTTGTATTCTTCACTAATTATGTCCTAACTGTTTGAGAAATCCGTTTATGTTTGCCCCCGCCCTGTCACAAACGGGCATTCCGGCTATCTCTAGTGACCATAATTAGTAAGAATCCATTAAGGACGGAAGTCAACATACTTTCCATTAAAGGAATATCCCTAGGCCATTGAACTACTCTCGTGATCAATGAACCTAGTTTCTTTATATGGTTCCGTCAATCGAGATTCTCCGCTAGGTACTTCTCTCAATTGACTGAATCATACAAATTGGATATCGCCAAAATGTAAGGCATTTAGAGAATAATATAAAGAGATTGTTTTAGATGAAGAAAGAAGACAAGACTAAACATTTTTTAATGATGAATAAGCATGCTTTTGAGTTTCCAACCCCAAGAATATGGGGGATTACTCACAAGCCATTAATGACATAAAAGCATAAATAGAGATTGAGTAAGAAAGACTTATGATTGCTGAGAATGATGCTTCACTTTTATTGCTTTTCCTCCAAGGGATTCCAAGAACAAATAATGACTTTGATCTTCAAACTTCTTTGGATAATTGTTGTTACAAATCTTTGTATCTTCTCTCTATTTAATATCAGTAGTTTCTCTCTAAGAATTCGTATCTAAGACTGATTACAAGGGTCCTATTTATAAATGGAAGGAGACTCTTCAATTGGGTGCCATCAAAAGGTGCCTTTACATCTGCAGTCACGACTTGCACGGCCGTGTCAAGGATTTTGCACGACCGTGTCCTCTTTGGCGCCAGATTTGGATTTGAATTTGAAGACTTGCACGGCCGCTCCAGATATAGCTGCACGGCCGCTCCAAGGTTAGCACGGCCAGGTCCTTTCAGTGCTCGGCCAATCCATGGGCCAAGATGGCCGGCCATGGCCTATGATGCACGGCCGCTCCTGGTTTTGCTGCACGGCCGCTCCGACTGGTTTTCAGCTTGGAGTGCTTATTTTGCTTGGTGTTCCTCCATCCTTTCGGACCAAAATGTCCAAGTATCCTTTAGTCATAAATTGACCCTAAAACCTGTCTAGAAATGTATAAAACATACCAAAAACGTAAAATCTAATAAAATAGCAAAAGTAAGTAAAAAGTACTAAAAACTAAATGAAAAGTGATGATTTATTTATGTTAAAGTATATAAAAACTAGGATAATTGACTATATAATAGTCACTTATCAAACTCCCCCACACTTAAGCCTTTGCTTGTCCCCAAGCAAACTTAGAATGAAAAATACGGAGAGGGAGAAAAACAAGATTGATCCCTCAGAAAGAAAGTAGCAAGCCCTTAAATTGCCTTTCTAGATAATACCTTTATCTTTATAATCATATTTTGAATACCTTTAAAAATTTATTGTAGGAAGAAATATTTTAGGGATATTTTAAAGAGATAAAATGCAAGACAATAACCTAATATAGCATATATAGAATTTTGATCAAGTAAAGCATGCTAGAAGGAAGAATCTTTAGATTTATTTCTTGGTAGAAAAAGCTATCACTTTTTAGAGTGATTTTTTTTTTAGAAAAGATGAATTTTATTTTTTTAAGACGTACAAGAGAAGGTATAAACATTTATTCACAATTTAGAAGTTCCGAAGAGTTGTATTACATTCTTGAATCACAAGGGTGAAGAATGGATGATGGTAGTGGAAAAATCTCGTCAAAGTCAAACAAATTTATCTTATTTTTGCACGTGTTATATTTTTGCAAAAGACCTAAGTTATTTTTGATCCTTTCAAGTAGGAGACATTGTGGTCGCGAACCCCATGTTCCTAATACTTAGATCAAGAATACTTTTGGATATTACTTCCGTTTGGCAAGGAAGCATCGTCGCAGCGAACGCCGTGCCCCGAGTTACTTAGGAGATAATAGGTTTCTTTTTGCTTTTAAGGCTTGGTGACAATTGTCACTCTTTTTAGCAATAAGATAGAAGTGTTTTACTTTGACTTGATTTGAAAAAATGGAAGGATGGAAATTATGAAAGGGTGTGATTCAAGGGATGCAAACAAAAAGGTGCTTCTAAAAAGGGAATAAATATTTAATAAAGATAAAAAATGTACAATCTTAAAGAAATATTTTCGATATTTGCATAAATGACCAAGCATAAAAAGAATTCCTTCTAATCAAATGCATTTTCCTTGATGAGACTCTATATTGTGCTATACTAACTTATGAGGCTTTCAATTATTTTCTAAAAATATCCCTATATTTTTCCTTTTTATAGATTTCTAAGTGTATAGAAAATATGAGAGGAAAGATAAATAGGCATTTATACCAGGGCAAATGGCAAGCATAGAGATAATGATTTTTGATCATCATAGGGATTTATTATTTTTTTTTATATACTATTATACATGCATAAAAATGAAAATGCAACTAAGTTAAAAAGAAAAATTTACACTAGAAAGCAAGTAAATTTAAACTAAAAGCAAAATAAAATAAAGATAGATATACCCCCCCACACTTGAAGTGAACATTGTCCTCAATGTTTCAAGGACAAAGGGTAAAAAGATAAGCATGCGGTGGTAAACAAAATTATGATAAACAGTAATATAATCCATCGGTTTACTATTCCGATGATGCTTGTTTAAGGTCATAAGCTCGACCCCTTTCTATCAGTAATAATGGGCAGTGAGTGGTATTGTAATGGTCTCTTGTCCTTAACAACTCGCCATTCCTTGCCCTTTGGCGTGATTGAGCTCTTATAATTGATGCACATGCGACATCCCGGTGTGCCTTTTTTCTTAGGCCCCCTACCCTTTGATTTTTCAATTTTATTATGCTGCCTAGGGTGCATATTTTTCATACCATTATGATCTAAGGGCTTTTTAATTATTATTTTTGAGTCCTTGGATTGCGAGTTTTCACTCTTTTTGTTATCATTCTTAGGACTGTCAACTTCGTGGCACGATTTCTTGAGATTTAAGTCTTTAAATTCGACTTTCTTATTTCCAATGTTTAAAGAAAGAGTGCCATTCTTTACATCTATTATTGCACCAGCGGTGGCAAGAAAAGGTCTTCCTAGAATTATTGGAATTTGGTGATCTTCATCCATATCAAGAACTACAAAGTCAACCGGGATGATCAATTTCCCAATTTGACAAGGGACGTCTTCCATAATACCCATCGGGTATTTAATGGAGCGATCCGCTAGTTGGAGAGAAATAGTGGTGGGTTTCATTTCCCCCACACCTAGTTTCTTACCTACCGAAAGCGGAATGAGGCTCACACTTGCCCCAAGATCTAACAAAGCATTATCAACATTATATTTACCTATTTTGCAAGGAATAGAGAAAGTGCCGGGATCTTTTAATTTAGGAGGAAGTTCTTTTTGTAAGATGGCACTTACTTCTTCCGTTAATGCAACAGTCTCATGCTCCTCAAGTTTTCTTTTATTTGCAAGAATATCCTTTAAGAACTTAGCATAAGATGGCATCTGTTGAAGGGCATCGGTAAAAGGTATGTTGATATAAATAGACTTTAAGACTTCTAAAAATTTTGCAAATTGTTTGTCGAGTTTTGCCTTTACCAACCTTTGAGGGTAAGGTATAGGTGGATCAAAATTTCTAGTCATTTTAGGGGATTCCGTCCCCTTATTATCCTCATCATTAGTCTCGACCATGGGTGGATTTTGACTAATACTTTCTTCAATGGGGCTACTCTCTTTAGGTGAACAATCAATAAGCTCTCTCCCACTTCTAGTAACCACCGCTTTAGCATGCTCATTTAATATTTTATTATGGGTGGCTAATTCATCAAATTTATCATTAAATAACTTAAAGCATTCCCTAAATTCAGCATTAGTCTTTTCTTGCTCATTCTTACTTTCAACTATGAAATCCATTAAAAGATCTAATTTTGATTTAGGGGGAGAAAAAATATTTGAAGTATTTTTGAAATTTCCAAATGTAAGACCTTGATGTTGTGTAAATGATTGTGGGTTAAGAACGTTGTTATTCTTATAGGAAAAATTGGGATTGTATGTATTAGAATACATTCCTCCTTTTTGCCCAAAAGAATTAACGAAGTTCACTTGATTGTTAGAAGTAACGTCCAGTAACTCACAGTTATCCGTACTATGTGAGTTAGACCCACATAGTTCGCATAACACATTTACACTAGCAATGGGGTTGACATTAAGATTTTCAAACTTTTTCAAAAGCATGTCAACTTTAGAGGAGAGAAGAGTAACTGCATCAACATTATTTTTACCGGGCGTACCTTGTTCTTTGCTCCCTCTCGCTTGACCATTGGTAATGGTTCAATGCAATGTTTTCGATAAGGTCGTATGCCTCATCGACTCCTTTGTTCATCAATGCTCCTCCTGCAGCGGCATCAATGGTCTCTCTTGTTTTGAAAATGAGACCGTTGTAGAAGGTGTGAACAATCAACCACTTTTCAAGCCCGTGGTGGGGGCACATTCTGAGAAGTTCCTTGAACCGTTCCCATGCGTCATACAAAGTCTCACTATCTGTTTGGATGAAGTTAGTGATCTTTGTTCGTATCTGGAAGCGATCTTGCTTGGTGGGAAAAATCGACCAAGGAATGCTTCTTGAATTTGGTCCCATGTTGTTAATGAATTCTGGGGGACCGAATTCAACCATTGTTTTGCCTTATCCTTAAGAGAGAAAGGAAAAAGGCGCATCTGGATTGCTTCCACCGTAACACCTTGAATACGTGTAGTATCACAATATTCAAGGAATGTTTGGATGTGTAGATGGGGATCTTCGAAGGCGGTGCTGCCAGTATTGGTTATTCATAACCATGTGCAATAATTGCGGCTTTATCTCGAAGTTTGCCGCTCCGGCATTCGGCACAACAATAGGGGATCTAGTTCTCGGGGTACTTGGGTTAACAAAGTCCCGTAGGGTCCTAGCAGGTGTTTGCGGTTCTCCGTCCATGTGTTTTTGTAGAGTTTCTCTAAATCTTCTTAATCTTTCGTGAAAGCTTCTTTCGGGTTCCGGATCAAAGTTGTCAACAAATGTCCGAGACCGTTTCATAAACTACAAGAAAAATACTTGAAGAAAAATTAAACGTAACAGATTATAGGACAAGAAAGCAAAATAGTAAAAATAAAACAAAAACTAAAAATTTTGTAGTAAAGACAAAAATAAAAAGTAAACCGTTGTCCCCGGCAACGGCGCCAAAAACTTGTTCGTTTTTGCTTTCGATCATAAAATCCATAATAAGATCCAATTTAGATTTAGGGGGAGGGAAAACACTAGAATTGCCATTGAAATTCTTTTGTGTGAATCCCGATGGTTGTGTAGAAGGTTGTGGGTTTAAAATATTATTATTCTTATAGGAAAAATTTGGGTGATTTCTCCACTCGGGATTGTATGTGTTTGAATACATACCACCCTTTTCCCCATAAGAATTAACAAAGTTTACTTGATCACTAGAAGTAGTGTCAAGCAATTCACAACATTCTGTACTATGTGAGTTTGACCCACATAGTTCACAAACAACATTAATGTTGGCCACGGGATTTACATTAAAGTTTTCAAACTTTTTAAGAAGCATATCAACTTTAGAAGATAAGGTAGTAATGACATCAATATTGTACTTACCTGGAATCCCCTGCGGTTGTTCCCTCCCATTGAACCATTGATAGTGATTCAGGGCTATGTTTTCTATTAAGTCGTATGCTTGATCCACCGTCTTATTCATTAGTGCACCTCCTGCGGCGGCATCAATTGTCTCCCTTGTTCTATATGTGAGACCATTATAGAAAGTGTGCACAATTAACCACTTTTCAATTCCGTGGTGAGGGCACATCCTTAGGAGCTCTTTTATCAATAAGATAGAAGTGTTTTACTTTGACTTGATTTTTAAAAATGGAAGGATGGAATTTATGAAAGGGTGTGATTCAAGGGATGCAATCAAAAAGGTGCTTCTAAAAAGGGAATAAATATCTAATAAAGATAAAAAATGTACAATCTTAAAGGAATATATTCAAAATTTGCATAAATAACCAAGCATAAAAGAATTCCTTTCTAATCAAATGCATTTTCCTTGATGAGATTCTATATTGTGCTATACCAACTTATGAGGCTTTCAATTATTTCCTAAAAAGATTCCTTATACTTTTCCTTTTTATAGATTTCTAAGTGTATAGAAAATATGAGAGGAAAGGTAAAGGCATTTATACTAGGGCAAATGGCAAGCATAATGATAATGATTTTTGATCATCATAGGGATTTAATTTTTTTATATACTATTATACATGCGTAAAAAGAAAAAAAAATGCAACTAAGTTAAAAAGAAAAATTATACTAGAAAGCAATTAAATCTATCCTAGAAAGCAAGTAAAATTTAAAAACTAGAAAGCGAAAAATAAAGCGAAAAATAAAAGGATAGATTTACCACTCCACACTTGAAATGAACATTGTCCTCAATGTTTCAAAGAACAATGCTAAATCTAGGGGGAGTAAAGAGAAACTCACTCAAATGGCGGTGGCTGAGGAAAGTCATCCCAATGGTTGACTCCATAGTTGTAGATGGAGTTCACTTGCCTTTGAATCGTTCCCACATGATTTTGTATATCATTCCGGAAATAATGAAATTCATTGTTGAAAGCGTCGAACCGATTCATCATTTGATTATTTTGAAGTTCGATTCGATCAAACCTATCATTGAAATCCGGTGGCAATGGATGGTTGGGTTGATGTTGCTCTCCTTCTTCTTCTTCTTCTTCCTCCTCTTGGTTTGCTTGGCTTGATTGGCCCTCCGTGATTCATGGAAATTGGAAAGATCCACGTTGGGTGTTGATAAGTTTGGGCAAATGGGAGGATGGGACTAGGCAAAACAATGTAGGGCGTTTTACCCGGCCCTACCAACCAATTGTACTCTCCACGTCCTCTATCTGAAATCATTTGCATTACCCGTAGGGTTGGAATATCCAACTTTGTAGAACCCGAAACCGCAACTTCATTGGCGGGCACCACAAACCCAAAATGGTTAGCAAACAAAGTAACAATACCACCAATATGGATCTCTCCATTGAAAGTTGGAGAGACGATATCACTAAATAACTCAATCAAGAAATGACTCAAATTCACCTTCCTATGAGCCCTCACCATAGACCATAACAAAAACAACTCCTTCTTGTTCACTGTTCCCTTATCTTCCCTTGCAAAAGCGTACATGCATAGAATCTTGCATAATCCGGAGAACGGGATGAATAATAGATGAGGCTTTTGCGGTTCTAGATTTAAAGGATGGAATTCCGGTTATTTGCTCCCAAAACACATTCTCCCTAAATTCTATAGGAAAATCGGTTTCAAAGTTGGTGAAAGCAGGCCAACCCAAAATTCTATTTATGTCGAAGGAGGTAAGATGAAACTCCTCCCCACCAAGCCTAAAATACAAATGTATCAATTGGTATGGCTCCCCGGTACTTCCACAAATTTCTGTTGTAAATTCCTTCCTCATAGTGCACAAGAATTCCAAAGTAATTCTCTCGTAAGTCTTTGCATTCAACTCAAGAAAACCACCACAACCAAATCCGGTGTGGAACTTTCTTACATTTTTGTAGACATCTAGGGCTTTAAGGGTAGGAACATGCGGAAATTGGGTCGGTCTAATTCTCTTTTGACGGAGGGCAGTGAATCTAGCCACTTCGGAAGGCTCCCTAAACTCAATACCCAAATCATTGAGCGTTGGGTTTAGATTAGGGGTAGGAGATGGTTCCTTTCGGGACCTTTTCGAACCTCTTTCAACAGCCTTTCCCTTTCCTTTCCCTCTCTCCATTGAAAGTTTTCAGAAATAACCCAAAAACTTAGCTAAAGGAAGAAGAAAGTAGATTACCCGAATCTGAGTTTGAAAAGCTTGTAATCTTGATGAACAGCCTCTGAAATGTCCAAGAGCTTCCTTCTTAACCTTAATCTTGAGCAATCCCTTGAATTTTATGAAATGGGTGAAGGGTTTTGGTATTTTCGGAATTGGGGTTTTAGGAGGGTTTTGGGTGATTTTGGTGGTGGAGGAGGGATTTCTTGGAGAAATTTAGGAGGATTGAGGGTTGAATTGTGAGTAAAAATGGTGTAGGAGAGGGTATTTAAAGTAGATGGGGCGGAGGTTTTGAGGGAGAGAGGTTGAAGATGAAGTAAATGAGGGAGGAGGGGAAAAGCTGCGTCTTTTGAGAACGACGCCAACTCCCAGAGCGTCTTGCACGGCCGTGTCAAGGAATTTGCACGGCCGTGTCCCTTTACCTTGAGTCAACACGTTCCAACTCGATATGAACTGCACGGCCGCTCCAAGAAGAGCTGCACGGCCGTGCGAACCAAACTTTACCATTTTTAAGTCTTTTTCCCTATAAAACAAAGTTAACACAAACAAAAAATGATAAAAACTAAAATAAAATAAAAATAAAACACAAATAATCCATCGGTTACTATCCCGATGATGCTTGTTTTAGGTCCTTAGCTTGACCCCTTCCTGGTAGTAGGAGATGCGTGATACTTGGTTGGCCTTTTGTCATTGACAACTTGCCATTGCAATCCTTCCGGGGTAATAAGAATCTTCTGCGGTAGACATTTCTTCCATCCCGACTTCTTGGGTAGAACAAGTGACCTATAGTCTTTGCACTTTCGGAAACTCGAAGTGACCTCCGTCTTTGTTCTTTTTGACTTTTTCACTGCATTGTTAGCCTTAGGAAATGCAGAAATATCCTAAAACATCATTGCAAATCAAAGGTTCAATATTTATGAGATCATTTTTTATTTCTTCCTTTGATTTTGTTTCCTCACCCATTAAATCTTCTTCACTAGGAATCCAATTTTCTTCGCTAGGGGTGTAGGTCTCTTCAATTGGGGTCCAATCTTCTTCACTAGGAGTATAGGCCTCTAGATAGGGATCTTCGAGAACTGGCCTATGCATACTAAATTCGACCCTTTCTTTCCCTATATTTAGGGAAAATGTGCCATTTTTCACATCTATAATTGCCCCCGCAGTGGCAAGAAATGGCCTTCCTAAAATGACGGGGATATAATGGTCTTCCGCCATATCCAAGATAACAAAGTCGATAGGGATGATTAAGTTCCCTACTCGACAAGGCAAATTTTCCATAATACCAACGGGGTATTGAACGGATCGGTACGCCAATTGGAGAGTTATGGTTGTGGGTTTGAGTTCCCCTATACCAAGCTTCTCGCTAACCGATAATGGCATTATACTAACGCTTGCTCCTAAGTCAAGGACAGCGTTATCTATGTTCATTCTGCCAACACAACAAGGAATGGTGAATGTACCTGGATCCTTTAATTTTGGAGGGTCTTTATTTTGCAAAACGGCGCTTACCTCCTCCGCTAACATAACATTCTCATTCTCTTCTAGCCTTTCTTTTTCAAAAATTAATTTTTTCAAAGGTTTAACGGCTAAAGGCATATCTTCATCTTTTCTAAAATAAGGAATGTTAACATTAATGGCATCTAGGTTATCAAGGAATTCATCATAATCCTTGCCTTTTTCTCTAGGGGATTCTGTCCCCAAACTAGTCTCAATCATCGGAGGGATTGGACTATGATTATTTCTAGGGCATTCGTTTTTCTTTTCTTGCTCATCCTTAGTTTTTACTACATTAACTTGCTCATTTGGCCTTTGAGGTTGACCGGGAAGACTCCCTTGTGGTCTATTCAATGGGGTAGCCTGTTGAGCTTGTTGGGTTTCTAGCATCTTATTATGCGCTGCCAAGTTATCAAACCTAGCATTTAGCAATTTAAAACATTCCCTAAATTCATTATTGATCTTTTCTTGGGAATTTTTATTTTCCACTACAAAATCCATTATAAGATCTAATTTAGATTTAGGGGGGAAGGTACTTGCATTGTTGTTAAAATTCTTAGGTGCAAATGGCAACGGCGCCAAAAACTTGTTCGGTCGAAACCTAACGGTTTATTTAATTCCGCAAGCGCACGGGCTATTGTAATATAGCGGGTGCAAGTACGAGTCGATCCCACAGAGACAGGGTTTACTTAAGGGATATTTTTGTCTTTAGAAAATATAGAAAGGATTTGGGGGTAGATAAAATTTGTTTTAGAATAATAGAGAGAGCATAAACAAAAAATACTTTAATTGAAATTTTATAAAAACGAAGCATTCTCGGGATTGGAAATCATACACATAATCTTATTCATCAAATTGTCATTGTCTTAGAAATAAAAGGTTTTCATAAAAAGCAAGGATGGTATGTTAGGCCTACGCTATTTCGGGCTAAGACAATAGCGTTTGTATTCTTCACTAATTATGTCCTAACTGTTTGAGAAATTCGTTTATGTTTGCCCCCGCCCTGTCACAAACGGGCATTCCGGCTTATCTCTAGCTGACCATAATTAGTAAGAATCCATTAAGGACGGAAGTCAACATACTTTCCATTAAAGGAACATCCCTAGGCCATTGAACTACTCTCGTGATCAATGAACCTAGTTTCTTTATATGGTTCCGTCAATCGAGATTCTCCGCTAGGTACTTCTCTTAATTGACTGAATCATACAAATTGGATATCGCCAAAATGTAAGGCATTTAGAGAATAATATAAAGAGATTGTTTTAGATGAAGAAAGAAGACAAGACTAAACATTTTTTAATGATGAATAAGCATGCTTTTGAGTTTCCAACCCCAAGAATATGGGGGATTACTCACAAGCCATTAATGACATAAAAGCATAAATAGAGATTGAGTAAGAAAGACTTATGATTGCTGAGAATGATGCTTCACTTTTATTGCTTTTCCTCCAAAGGGATTCCAAGAACAAATAATGACTTTGATCTTCAAACTTCTTTGGATAATTGTTGTTACAAATCTTTGTATCTTCTCTCTATTTAATATCAGTAGTTTCTCTCTAAGAATTCGTATCTAAGACTGATTACAAGGGTCCTATTTATAAATGGAAGGAGACTCTTCAATTGGGTGCCATCAAAAGGTGCCTTTACATCTGATCCACGACTTGCACGGCCGTGTCAAGGATTTTGCACGGCCGTGTCCTCTTTGGCGCCAGATTTGGATTTGAATTTGAAGACTTGCACGGCCGCTCCAGATATAGCTGCACGGCCGCTCCAAGGTTAGCACGGCCAGGTCCTTTCAGTGCTCGGCCACTCTATGGGCCAAGATGGCCGGCCATGGCCTATGATGCACGGCCGCTCCGACTGGTTTTCAGCTTGGAGTGCTTATTTTGCTTGGTGTTCCTCCATCCTTCTGGACCAAAATGTCCAAGTATCCTTTAGTCATAAATTGACCCTAAAACCTGTCTAGAAATGTATAAAACATACCAAAAACGTAAAATCTAATAAAATAGCAAAAGTAAGTAAAAAGTACTAAAAACTAAATGAAAAGTGATGATTTATTTATGTAAAAGTATATAAAAACTAGGATAATTGACTATATAATAGTCACTTATCATAAGTGCAGTTTACAAACAAGTGTATTTTAGACAATGTTAACTCCAAACACAATTTCACAAAATTGGATAACTAAATAAAGATCAATCAGAGACAGAGATAAATAATTAGTAATCACAAGAAATATAAATGCAGAAATATAAGAACACACGATTTGGAGTGGTTCAATCGATAAACGATCTACGTCCACTACCAAGATGGTTAGTCTTGGATTTTCAAGAGTGATTTTACTATTGAGTATGAGAGATTACAAGTTACAAAGATCGATACTCAAAGCTAAAATCTATTCTATGAAGATTGAATCCTAGACTATAACCAGTGTATCTCAAATGAATAATCTATGTGATTAAACAAGTGAGGTGTGTGTGTGAGAACAAGATCAAGGCTCTTTAAATCTTTGAGATGTAGAGCACAATGATTCTTGATGGTGTTAAGGCTTGATTTCTGGGCTGGGAAATATTTCTTGAAGGTAGAAGATGAAGATTCAAAGGGTTGAATAATTTCTGGGCAGAGCTTCAGCTTCTTATGAACACAGCACTTTCAAATTTCTCAAGCAATCTTCAAATGGTGAAGATTAGGGGTATTTATACCCAAGCACCAAGGAACTAGCCGTTGGACACAGCTGTTGCAAGGACAGTACTTGATGCTTTCCCATTGGTCCACAATATCCACTTTTGTCCTTTGGTATAGCTGCTGCAGATAAAGCTGATCAGGTTCCAGCTGCAAGCAATGAGGTTAGGATACCTGTCATCTTTTCAAGATCCTTGCAGATCTTCTCTGACATTGAATTACGTGACAAGATATAGTGGTTGACTTTTGATATTGCTGACGTGGATTCCAACGGTAAAAAGGTGGTTCACTTCAAGTCTTCAATCATTGGATGCGGTCTGGTGTGGAGCGGTTGGATAGATGCGGTTGGTTACACCAGGAGGTTGCACAGTGCGGTTGGTGTTGAATTGCACAGGTGCGGTTCACCAAGCGGTTGCATAGTAGTAGTTCAAGGAGCAGATTCAAGGAGGAATTCCACATGCGGTTGCATGTGCGGTTCTGAAGTGCGGTTTTGAAACTGCTTGGAACTGGAACCTCATATCCAATGAATCTTGTGCCAGTCTTTAAGCCTAATTTTAACCTATTCTATAAAATGAACTTAGCTAAAAAATTGAAGTCTAAGCTTCATTACATAGGGTCCTAAAGTCCTTAAAATAGACAGGAGGTTATGGTATCAATCAAATCTAATACAAAATAGGAGGGTTAAAACATGCATACCCAACATCTTCTATTTCAATTAGTTCGTCCACGTCCGGTAGCTCTGCTTGTCTCAATTCAGGGTTGGCCCCCGAGTTCTGGCCGCTGACGAGATGAGGGGCTATATTTGGGACGGATATAATCGTATCATTGTTTTTATGTATATCTAGTATCATATGTTCATCATCCTCTCCTTCAAGAATCAGATTTAGCCTAGAACTGGTGCTGGTAGTCTTTACAGACTTAGAGATTCTCAGATATTTCTCTGGTATGTCTACCTCCACCATTCTAGCAGTTTTTTCTGCTCCTCATCACATGTTCCAAGAAGTCTTTGGGGGTCGCTCTCACGGATCCGATTCCATCACGAGTGGGAAATTTTGCTCGTTGGTGAGGGAGGGAGGCGATCGACCCAAGTTTGCCTTGACTTGAAATGCCTAGGATGTCATGGTAGTCACTTTTCAGGTCCATGACCACGAATGTTACCATGGCCCCTTCTCGGAAGGGATGTTCCCCAACTTCCAGCAATAAGTTAATCGTCCCCATGGCGCTGACTTTATGGTTGGTGAAGCCTTCTAGTCTTCCAGAGTATGGCTCCAGCATGCTATCCTTCAGATTCATCTTCTGGAAGGTAGAATAGTATAGAATGTCCCTGGAGGCCCCCGAGTCTATGAGGAGCCTTTCGGATTCACAGTTATCAATTCTTCATTTGATCACCAAAGGTTGTTCACGAGCTGCGCTACTTCCAGCTAGTATGTTAGGGGAGAAGCTGATGACTTCCTCCTCCTTATGGATCCAGGCGGGGATGTGGTAGACCTTGCTTAGCTCGTATATCTGGTATTTCAATTTCTTGTTAGAAACAGTCTCCTCCCTTATAACATGAATCTTAGCCTAGAAGGCCAGTCTTCCCTTTCATCATTTTTGTCATCGTCATCGTCATCCTTTCTTTTTCGCTTGTTATCCTTTCGCATAACATAGTGATCAAGTTTTCCCTGATATACCCATCTCTGGATAATTCTATTTAGGGAGATGCAATTCTTCGTGTCATGTCCGTGGTCCTTGTGAAAGGCCCAATACTTGGAGTTGTCAGGGGTATACTTTGTTCTTTCATCAAGTGGTCGGGGACTTGGTATATTTACCAGTTGCATGATCTCCGTGATAGGCTTAGTGAGGGGGGTAAAAACCTTGACTTTTTTAGTAGCCCGAGTCATGTTCTTCCCCTTATAGTTGCTCCCGTTGGAAGCCTGGTTGGTGCCAGCCGCATCTGCTTTCGGTTTTTTGGATCTCTTCTTACTCTTCTCTTCTGCCATAGCTACGGCGTAAGCCACGTTATATAGATCAGACTTTGATTTAGGCTCCCTGGCAGAGAGTTCATAGATTAATTGGTCGGATCTCAGTCCGGAGTTGAAGCAAACGATCACCTCCCGGTCAGTTAGGCTTTCCTCTACCTGGTCAGCTATAGCTCTGAACCGATTGTAATAACTCAGAGTTGTTTCATTTTTCCCTTGCACAATGTTTTCAAGGTCCGTCAATCTTTTCTTCCTCTTCCCAGCTATTACAAAGTGGTCCAAGAACCTCTTCCTCATGATTTTCAAGCTATCGATGCTTCCCTTCTTTTGCTTACGGAACTAGGACAAAGCTATTCCGGAGAAGGTACTCGCGAAAGCCTTGTAGATGATATCATCTGCTTTTGTGAGGAGGGCCATGGTGGATTCAAAATTTTGCACATGGTCCCGTGCGTCTGTCGTCCCCGCATATTTTCCAAAATTGGGGATCTTAAGAACGAGATTAGGAGGGAGATTATTAATCCGTTGGGAGAAAGGACGAGTGGCACCGGTATCATCATCATCCACTTCCTTTTTCCCCATTTCCATCTCATCTTACCTTTTTTTTAAGAGGAGAATATCTCTTGCGTCGATCCCCGAGCTAAAATGAGAACTACGATGTGTCCTTTATTTCTTTATGTGTCCATTTACTCTACTGTGTTCCTCATGTTCATGGTGAATGTCCCCATGTCCAGATGGTGTTCAGCCCCTTTTAGGTGACATTTCTGTATGGGGAGGAGATCTATGATAAGGAGAGCCCCTATGCCGAGGAGGGATCCTAGGTCTAACAGGACTCCTATACCGAGGAGAGGGGTTATGACAAGGAGGGGATTTTTGTCTTGCATGACTAAGCCTTGCTCTCAAGTCAGCATAATTAACCTCCTGGTCCCTCTGATTGTTCAGATGATTTCTCAAATCTTCATTGTTCGTGCATTTCCATGTCCAGGAGCCTTATGACAAGGAGGGACATCTTGTAGGGTTATCTGCTTGGGCCTACCAGCAGTGTCATGATGGGGGGGATTTTGGCCAGGAGGAAAATTTTCTCTATTCCCCCGACTACCACGCCTGTCAAGATGACTTTCCCCTCCAAGGGAATTTCCAGTTCTCGCATGCCTTATGAATTCAGCCAAGGAGTGTTCAGGATCCAATTACAGCAAGGCATTTTGTGTTTAATAAATGCGTTGCAAAGTTTCCATTTGTTGATACAAGAGAGTTCTTCCATTAGGATTAGAACGAAGCCGAATTTTTCAAGCTATTCAAATGATAATACGAATCGTTTCCCGGCAATGGAACCAAACTGATAATGCCAAAAAACGATTGGATCAGCCCAAATACAGTGGCAGGTTGTATCTTGGATGTTTGAATAGCCTGAAAAAGATGAATGGACACATAAACTTAGACGGGACTTCACCGGCGAATGCCCTCCTGCGTGATAGTAAGTATTCGT
Organism: Adenophora triphylla var. japonica; assembly: GCA_022495995.1. Classification (NCBI taxonomy): domain Eukaryota; kingdom Viridiplantae; phylum Streptophyta; class Magnoliopsida; order Asterales; family Campanulaceae; genus Adenophora; species Adenophora triphylla. The sequence continues at coordinate 22,319 of JAFEMH010002480.1, forward strand.
GTGATGGAGAGAGAAAATCAATTGACAAGAGTTGATAGTCAAAAGATGCGTTAGCAAAATATGTGAATGATGACTTGTATTTATAGGTATATGATATAGAGCCCATCTTTGAATAGGAAGATGTGTGAGAGCTAATCCTAGCTGGATTATAACTGTTCACAATCTTTGTTTGAGTAGTATAAGATAATTTTCTTATATACGTATGCTTAGGAGGCATCTCCTCGACATGTGTTGCTGGTCGACATGCATTGAGGCCGAGGAAGAGGGGAACAAGGATAGGAAATTCCATTTCCTTGTACTAGATGACGACCGAGGAGGCCTCTGGTCGTCCTTGAGTGAAACCCTCGTTGGCCTTTGTAGGCGCCTTGTTCGACTTTGATGGATGCCTTGGTCGGCATGTATCTGTATTGTGCTTTTAGTCATTGTATTCACTCAGCTATGTCTAGGTCGAAATAGTGGAAAATGATGAAAAAGCATGACGAGCATAGGTAGGAAAGCCCACTCCCTATGTCGTATTTGAGACTTGTATTGATTATATTTTAAGCCAAATTCGTTGGGCTTTTCCCGGTTGTGAACCATGTTCGTACCTCGGTTTATACCGTTTATTTATATATATATATATATATATATATATATATATATATATATATTATATTTATAAATATACTTATTACTCTGTTTTAAAATAAATATTATTTCTTTTCCTTTAGATCGTCTTATAACAGTTGTTATTATTCTAAAATGTCAATGAAATTCACTTGTCCCATTCAAAACTATTATTCATTTACTATTTTCTAACTCACTATTTATTTTTTACTTTAATTTTCATACTCAAAATATATTATTCTTTCTTTAAATCTTGCACATTTAATTTTAGTGACATTTGTTATGGGACGGAACAGTATTAATCTTATTTATATGTCTATGTGTGATATTGTGTATTAATCTGATGATGCCAAAATCGTCAAAACAGCCCAAATCCAAGCGATGATTGCTCCGGTGATTGCAAGGCCTGAAAATAAGAGAAAACACGTAAACTAAGCCGGGGCGGATCCGGCTAAAGGCCCTCCGGCGTGAGAGTAAGTTCACGGTTTGTATATGAGAAAACAAATGGACAGAGTTTTCCCAATGTAAAAAGTGACGTACCTAATAATGAGCCATGGGGCTTGTATTTATAGGGATGGATTGATAGAATCCATGTTGAAATAAACTTGTAAAGAGATAAGATGTAATCCTAAGAGAATTACATCTGTTAAGGAGTCATTGTTTGACTTGGATTGGTGTAGTTGATTACAATCAGGATTGAATCACGAATGTGTAATCCTTGTTGTATAAGGACTGTATGTCTTGCTAACCGGAACGCCGAGGAACACAAGTGTTTTACCTCGGCCTTAGAAATAAACCGAGGTAAATGATTCTGCTTCCTCGTCATTTGTAGACTGGCTGGTACGGAGATATGCCGAGGTAAATGATTTTGTTTCCTCGTCATGATGGTGAAATGCCGAGGTAAGAACTTTTCTTTCCTCGTCACTTGCTGCTTAACGTCCCAAGCATGTTGACCTGAGGCTGAGATAGACGTTCCTCGTCATACAAGGAAGACCTTACTCGGCCCTGATACTTGGTTATTTAGATAATATTCCTGGCCCAATTCAATTAGGCCCAGCTTTGAGCAAACCCATATTTGTATCTTGGTTTATACTGTTCAGTGGCCCCCGACTTTCTAGCTCGGATTAGGACGAGTAGAAAGTCATCTCGTACTCGTCATATGGAATACGAACGGGTTTGACACGTGTCCTCGGCGTCGCTTCATATAACTGACGGTTGCCATTCTGGGGCCCCCAGTCTTGTCACCCCTTGAAACCATCAATTTGCATTTAATTCTTGGGGCGCCAGACTCGGAATGTTAACTTTACCCATGGGTTTAACCCGATTGAGGGGTATAAAAAGCCAAATAATTCTCATTTTACTCTTTACAAACCCCAAATATTTGAAAGCAAGTGCCAAGGTTCAGGCGACAATCATTCCGGTGACCTTGATCTTGTTCGAACCCAGTTTCCGGCGAGCTAGCTTTCTGTTGTGATTTCGTCAATCTCGTCAAACTCAGGTATGAAACTTCTCCCCTTTTGTGCATTTTGAATCTGATTTCCATCTTCTTAGGGTTTGTTGGGAAGAATCTTGAACACACCAAGAACAGGCAAACCACCATTGTTAAAGAATGAAGCTTTTCTTCATCAATTCAAAAAACTTCAAACCTTTGATTTTCATTGTATTTTTTATGGTCTTTCTTGAATATTGAATGAACTCCCCCTTTCATTTTTGATTCCCCTTAGAAATGGCTCGTTCTTGGGATCATTCTCCCCGATTCCGTTATGGATATCATACTGGAAATCTGAGGGTCTATCGTAGAGAGAGAGGTCCATGGTTGATGCTCACTCTGGATGATGTAAGCAAGCAGTTGAGAGGTTATGGTCGAACTCGTCTATTCCTCCAATACCCTGATTCCACAAGAATAGATAGGATTGAGTCTGGTTCACCCAACATTATAGTTTTTGAGGATAGGGCTGAGATGATGGAGCACATCGAGCTGTTCTACCCGGCCTCTGATCGCGAAATGCGTGAGCGCCTGAGAGGTACGGCTCCCTCCTCGGCCTTATTAAATGACGAGGAGGGGAATCTCCCTTCCCCATCCTAAATCAGCCATGGACAAGGTCACTAATTTTGTCTCCTCGTCTTTATGCAGATATGACGGGAAGAGAAGGAGAACCCTCCTCGTCTACTCGAATAGTTGATGCTTTCATGGATGAAGCACAAGCCGATGGCCGCTTGGCCCGAAGAGGAGGCCGAGGAAGAGGAGGCCAAGGATTAGGACAAAGACAAGAGAGGACCCCAAGAGCCGGGGATCCCATGTTGGAAAAGCTGTACTCCAAGTACGGGGTAGACAAAGCTGAGTACAGGCTAACTTATATGGGCCATATGGAGCTGAAGACAAAGAAGGAAGAGGACGACTTTTATTATAACCAAGACTTCGTCCATTTCTACTTCAAACAGTTTCAACAGGGACTTCGTCTTCCCTTGGATCCCTTCATCTGTGAGTTTTTGGATGATGTGAGGGCGGTGCCAGCCATGCTAGGGGCTAATGGTACCCGAGTTCTTGTCAGCTTCATTGTCCTCTGCCGTAGCTTAGGGTACGAGCCGACCATGGGAGCTTTTAGATATTTCTACAATGTTCAATTTGTCAAGGAGAGTTGGCTCCTCGTCATTAAGAGCGCATCCAAAAAGCCGAAGCTGCTCCTCCCTATGTCTAGCAAAGTTGCCGGCTGGGATAATCATGTTATAAGGGTTGAGAGTCGCCAAGGATGGGAGTTCCAGTCTCCTTGTAGGGGTCCAACTTCTTCCTTCCCCGTCCAACAATATGAATGGACCAAGGACTTGATCAAACGCCTAGAAGAATTTGCCGAGGTGGGGGTCCTTGATTGGTCAGTGATTGAGTCCTCGGACCATTATTATATACAGGCGGGTTTGATGCCGGGGAAGAAGGATGGGGTATCTCCCCTTGTCACCGTAAAGAGGGGGAGACGCTTCAACGACTGGACTGTTCACCCCTACTCGTATTCTATGAGGATTGCACTAGGTGCAAGACTGAACGTCCCCGGGACCAGTGTCTGGATGAGATAGACATAGTTGGATGTAACTATTTAACCCTTGATACTTAGTTATTTTTTTGATGTTTCTTCTTCTGCTCGTACTTAATCCGTTTTTCCTTGTCTTTTCAGTCTTAACACCCGAGGAAGAAGCAGCTATAGCCATGGAGAGACTTAGTCCCCAAGAGCTGGTGAGGAGGAAGAGGAGGCAAAGCAAGAAGTCTGGTTTGGTGGAAAGGAGAGAGGAGACTAACGCCCGTAACCTGGTGCTCAATGTTCAGGGCGACCAACCCCTTCCCCTTAAATTACATGGGGAGGTAAATGCCGAGGAAGCGGCGACTGATGAACAAACCAACCCATCAACTGTAGAGGGGCATAGCCTCCATGTTGATGCCGAGGAAGAGGTTGGAGCCGAGGAAACTGACCTCGTCCAAAGGAGATCAGGCTCCAAGAGAACCCCAGCTGTCAGCGCCGAGGAGCCTGCAGCTAAACGGGCAAGTGTCAGTGGGGCCCCCAATGTTGAGGCTCCTCCTCCCTTAACCATTCAAAACATAAAGACCGTTGAGGAGGCCGACGAGCTGGCCAAGAGCATGTCCATCAATGTTCCCCGTCTTAAGGGACTTCCTCTGTTGGCTAGGGAGGGACCCTTAGTAAGATTGGGCCGAGCTCCCATTCAGAGGGCTATGGACGAGGATGCCTACGAGGCATTTTGTAAGGAGGCTCCCAACGAGGATACCTTGCTCTGCCACAAGGGACTTTTAATCGCTGAGGTAAATGTTGATCCTTTTCTTGGTTATTGCCCTTGATATTTGTTTGCCTTTCTAATGATGATTTCTCTTTCAGTTGGCTTCTGTCACGGCGTATGAAAATGTCCTAGCCAAGAAGAAGACTAGGCGCCTGAATGAGGCTAAGGCAGCTCAAGCAAAGAGTGAAAAAGATAAGTCTTCCTTGGCTAAGCTTTTAGAGGCCAAGGATGCTGAGCTTGCGGCGGCCAAGGCCAAGGTTGAGGCTGAGGTGAAGAGGGCCGAGGACGAGAAGATTAAAGCCGAGGAGCATCTCCGGCTGAAAAACGAAGAGCTTGCTACGGCAAGGAAAGAGAAAGCTGAGGTCCAAACTAGGGCCGAGGAAGCTGAGGCCCGGTGCAGAGGGTTGGAAGCTACCCTCCCGGCTAGGGAGAATGAGGCCGTAGCTCGGTTCAAGGAGAGCTCGGCTTTCAAGGAATTGATGATGGCCAGCTCGGCCTTCAGAGAGGCCGTGGACGAGCAGACGACCACTATGTTTGAAGATGGCTATCTTCATTTGGCCCGGAGCATCTTGGCTGATCCTTCCACCGGTTTGGACATCAATAAGGTTGCCCAGCTTATTTGCAGGGACCAATATGCCGAGGAAGTCAGGGCTCTCCACCACTTGGTCCCCTTTTCTGAAAGCAACTTGGAGATAATTGCTGCCAAGGATGCTCAAGCTTGCAGGGAAGTGTGGAGGCCGGCCTCTGTTGTCCCCGGCAATATAAAAGACCTGGTGGAAGCGATCCAGGATGCTGAAGAGCCCGAGGCCATGGAAGCCGAGGTGGAAGGAGGGGCCGAGGAAACTAATGCCCTCACTGAACAAACGGTCCTTCCTCCCCCCGGCACTATCACTGAAGACTGGCTGGACAAGCCTTTTGATGACGTGCATCAGTCTTAGGATAGCTTCTTTTCTTTGTTTTCTGTAATAGATGGTAGGACTTGTAATTTTTTTTGAATATCAATGAAAATCCTTTTGTCATGATCCATGTTATTTCCATAGCTTGCTCATATTTTTGTATGCTAGGCCGAGGCACTAGACTTAAGAAGTTGGGATCCAAGGAAGGTTCCTTGCTCCCAAATGTTGGGCAAAGTGGTTAGGCCGAGGGAATACTCCTCGGCTTTAACTATGCCCTCAAGTTATTTAGGCCGAGGAAGGTTTCCTTGGCTGTAAAGTGTTGTAATCCTGAATCCAAGCGGACTCATGGTAGGGAGTTTGTTAAGCCATTAGGCCGAGGAAAGTCCTCGGTCTTGGCTGTTAGTCTCCTGAGTCAAGGTAGACCCTTGACGGGAAGTGTTGTAAGCCATCAGGCCAAGGAGGTCCCTTGGTCTTGGCTGTTTGGTATCCTGAGTCAAGGTGGACCCTTGACAGGATGTTTTGTAAGCCATCAGGCCAAGGAGGTCCCTTGGTCTTGGCTGTTTGGTATCCTGAGTCAAGGTGGACCCTTGTCAGGATGTGTTGTAAGCCATCAGGCCAAGGAGGTCCCTTGGTCTTGGGCATTGGTATCCTGAGTCAAGGTCGACCCTTGACGAGAAGTGTTGTAAGCCATCAGGCCAAGGAGGTCCCTTGGTCTTGGCTGTTTGGTATCCTGAGTCAAGGTGGACCCTTGACAGGATGTGTTGTAAGCCATCAGGCCAAGGAGGTCCCTTGGTCTTGGCTGTTGGTATCCTGAGTCAAGGTGGACCCTTGACAGGATGTGCTGTAAGCCATCAGGCCAAGGAGGTCCCTTGGTCTTGGCTGTTGGTATCCTGAGTCAAGGTGGACCCTTGACAGGATGTGTTGTAAGCCATCAGGCCAAGGAGGTCCCTTGGTCTTGGCTGTCGGGGATGCAGTCCTCATCTTCTGGTGTCTGTATGAAGAGTTGATAGTTGCTTTGCATGCTGGAAGAGACTGCTTTCATAAAACTGAAATGCGATTACAACTAACTGCAATCCTATCAACTAATCAAAACTAAAAGACAGGAAATAAGAAACTAATCTACTGTAAAATAAACTAGACTAGTGATAGTATTTTCTAAGGTTGTCGGAGTGCCAGGGATGCTTGAGGTCCTTCCCCTCCTTGGTCTTTAATCTGTAGGTCCCTTCTCGAATGACTTGAGTGATGATATAAGGACCTTCCCAATTTGGGGAGAGCTTGTTCTGTTCTGTCTTTCGTCCAGTAGCTTCAATTTTTCTGAGTACCCAATCGCCTACTTGGAATACTCTTCTGATGACCCTCTTATCATGATACGCCTTGGTCCTTTGTTTGTAATTCACCATCCTCATCTGTGCAACTAGTCGTTTCTCATCTATCAGGTCCAGGTCCATGAGCCTATTGACCTTGTTGACTTGCTCATCGTAATGGGAATTTCTCACCGTAGGGATGGCCATCTCCGCGGGTGCCATAGCCTCGGAACCGAAGGTTAGTGCGAATGGGGTTTCCCCGGTTGGCCCCGGGTGGTTGTGCGAAACGACCCATAAGGCTAGGGAAGTTCGTCGACCATCTACCCTCGCGTCCTTCAAGGTTCTTGGTGAGGGCGGTTAGGACCAGTTGTTTCTTGCTTACGCTTGGCCCATTGCCTTGTGGTACGCTAGCTTGAAGATTTTGCATGGCGGACTTTTACTCTTCCCAACTACGTAGTGAATCTTGTGGAGAATTGCAGTCCATGATCGAGAGACAATTGTATGTGGAAGGCCGAATCGCACGAGCATGTTGTCATGGACAAAGTTGATCGCGTTCTCCTCTGTTATCTTGGCTAATGCCTTGGCTTCTATCCACTTGGAGAAGTAATCAACAGCTACTATCACATACTTGCAATTACCACGGGCGGGAGGGAAGGGTCCGATGATATCGATCCCCCACATATCAAATGGCCACGTGGGTATTACAAGTGTTTGCTCAAGCCAATCGGTAGTCTAGGAATGTCGAGAGAACCTTTGGCACTTGTCACATTTTCGAACATAGGCGTGTGCGTCTTCCACTCGGGTTTGGCCAATAGTACCCTAGTGATATGATTTTGTCGGCTAAGGTTACAGCCCCGGTGTCCGCCGCAGACACCTTCATGTACTTACGCCAAGCAGGTTCTCAATTTCCTTGGGATAGACACACCTGTAAGTGCTCCAATTTGAGCTTGTTAGAATTTTCGTTAGAAAATTAACGAAAGTTATAACATTTCTAACAATTCCTAACAATCCTAACTTTTCTAACAAAGTGAGGGTAAAATGGGCATTGTTATTTAAGGTTAAACCTTAAAAAGAATCTTAAAAAGAAAAACAAAAGAATAAAACCACAAATAGAAATGCTGGAAACATAATCTGGCTGGTCAATTTGAATTTTGAAAAGAAATATTCCCCTTGTCCAAAGCTGGAGCTGCATTTAATGAACAGTGCACGCTGAGGGGACTTGTCCGCGCGGATGAGTTTGCAATTTCCAGAGGGCTATAAATTGAGCCCTCCAGTCACAAAAATAAGGAGGAACAACACATTTTGCACCGAACCTCTGGCGAAATATAGAGAGAAAACAGTGAGAATTCACTTGAATTGTCACCATTTTCTCTCCAATCTTTCCCAATTCATACTCATCCACTCACTCTCATATTAAAGCCCTAAACACTCATACACTCAAGCCAAACACTCAAGAACACAAGGAAGATTGGTAAACCCTCCTCTTCCTAACCACCTAAATCTCATCCCATGCATGCATCTTCAAACTACAAAATGTAGTTCTTTCATCTTCTTGCTCTAGATCTAAGAAGATCACCATGGAAGACCATCTCCATGGATGATCTTCTACAAAGATCAAAATTATTTCCAAGTTTTCTTACTTTCTTACCAAGAAAACTCATTTTCAAAACCCTAAAAACCATTTTCAAGCATAAAATCTCATTTTCAAAGGATAAAAATCCCCTTCCCAAGCAAATGAAATGCTTAGTCCTAATGTACCCCAAGGATGGTTTGGTATAGTTGATTCACCACTAAAATGTCTAGTGATCACTAACCAAAACCTAGGAAATGGGGACAAGCATGGATGCAAAACCCCCCTTAAAATCATATTTTCTTTCTTGAGAAGTTGCTGTCCAGTAGCAATTTTCTCAGACCTCAGTCCATGGTCTTAATTTTTGGACACAGATGAACTTGGAATTTGGTGTTGACTACAAAATACTTTTTGTAGACAACATCCAGAGCTTTCCAGAAATATTTTTACTTTATCTTTTGGATGAGTAAAACTCCTCTTTTCAAATTTTCTTTCAGAGGCTAGTTCATCAGCTTCTGGAAATCCAGATCTCATATCTGAGGTTTCCAGAAGGTTTTGACCCCTCAAATCTTCTCCAAAATGGAAAATTCCTTCGCACAAACTTTATTTAAGGTGTCTAGAACAACTTTCATTCTCTGAGTTTATCCAGATTATGAAGTTTTAAGACCCTTGAATCCATTTCAAAATCAAAGGTCCACTGCCTTTTTCATTCTGGCAGAAATGGCTCTCAACTTCAAAAGGTCTTTTGAGTACCAAATCTCAATCCAAAAATCTTCCAAAAAATCATGGGATCAGTTTAAAGTCTTAAAAAGATATCCCAATTTTTACTTTTCTGAGTTTCAACTTATTTTGGCCAAAACACACACACACACACACAAATGATTTTCAGCTTGGAAGACTCGTTTTACGAGGCGCGTCGGGTGCACACTAACGTCCTTCCCGACGCGTAACATGACCTCCGAACCTAAATCTCTGATCTCGGGCTTTTTTCAAAGTTTTGGCCCTCAAAATTAAAATGGCGTGGCGACTCCGTTTTCGTTGATTTTCTTTCAAACAAAAAATGGGAAAATTTTCGGATACACATCATCACAGTGGCGACTCCGCTGGGGACTAAGCTTTTTTTAAAAAAATGGTATTTGGTATATTGGTGGAAACCACTAAATTTCCCGTTATCGCCTCCTAACACGAGTCGGGGATAAATTGTGGTCTAACAATCCCACGTACCGGTATCACCGTTTTCAAAAAAAAAGCTTTTGAGGGTCAAGCTTCCGTCCCGGCTTCGAAAATCATTTTTGTGTGTGTGTTGATTTTTGCACAGTTTTCATGTTGTTTTGGCCGCCTCGGAGAAAGTCAAAATTTTGACTGTCGGAATAATGTCCCTAACTGTCGGAATTTTCGTGCTTACGTGCTTATGTGCTCATAAAAAAAAAATCAAAAAAAAGGATTTTCAAAAAAAAAAGAAAAAGAAAATTTCCAAAAAAAAATCATGCATCATATTTTTAAGACTCATAAAAAAATCTCTATTTTACTCAGAAAAAGAATATAGACTGCTTGCACACTACGCGCACGTGACCGTACACTGCACACTACGTCCTTAACCCGGGGAAATCCTTGTCGCGGTCCGTTTGGTCTTATTACGCCTCTCGGATGAGCACAGGACTACCCAAACATCCCATGGAGCCTCGTGTCGACCATGCACTTGTCCGTGACACACTTTGTCCGAGACCCGGTTGGTTTTTAGTCTGGTCTGTGTCATGCCCTGTCCGTGTATAGACCTTTCCTTTCAAGCCTTTGTCGGCATACCGACTCAATATCTTTCGGGGACCCTAATCAGTCGAAGTTCTGCCGGTTTTCCGCCGCAGACTTTGACCAAGATATTGACCGGCGCCTTGACTTCGGCTCTGACTGGCACAAATTATACACTGACTCCCAGCATTGACACTGAGTCATCAAGGATTAATGAATATTCCATGCCTAATTACGGCTTAACTGACGACAAGTCAAGATCAATTGTGGACGCTTATCAGTCCAAATCATGCCGACTTTTCGTCGAGCCCTCGGACATGATCTTGACTTTTGACGTCAGCTTTGTCCGTAATTTACATCGAATGCTCGTTAAGACTCGATTACCCGCCAGACTTTTAGGATCGTTTTTCTTTCGGTCGGTGGGACCCGCTTGCCCTATAGGACCCTCGCCCGGGGCTGTCCACCCTGGGAGGTCGAAATACAGGTGGAATACGAGGGGCTTATAGACGTAGTGACGGGGCCCACTGATCCAGGAATCAGAGTAGTTTGCGAAAAAGAAGAGCAATCTTTTCCAACCGATTAGGTTAATAAAACATGTTTTAAGTAAACGTGAACAAATAATCGCATGTTGCATGAGCCTAAAGCCCAAACACCTACCCTCCTTCCATTCCCAGACATCTGAACCTTCATGTCCTTTCCCCCGCAGCTCCTCACAAAGCTTGGTTTCGGGCACCGGGTCACCGTTTGATCAGTTGGGAAGAGTCAAGCGCATCGTCAGCTTCACCGTTTGTTCCGACTCCGGGTTTCAGAATGTCTGCATCAGCCGGTAATGATGGGGATAACGTCACTCCGCCTCCCGGGACCCCTCAGACAGAGCAACAGTGGAATCAGTTAGCAGAACAGATGAGGTTACGACAGGAAGCTACGCCTAAATAGCCTTATGGAGGCTATTAAGAGTCACGGTCTGGCCGCCAGCCTCAATCCCGATGGCACCTTCACCGTGGAAGAAGACGAGGATGCCAACCCCACTCTCAGTCGCCCTGATTACACCAGGATGCCGCCACCCACCTCCTATGGTGCCACTACCAGAACCCATGCTCCTCGATTTTCGGGTCAGCCAGCTCCCCAACCACAGACCACCGGATCCATGCAGCCCGACGGCACAAATCAGTGGGGGCAAAATCAGTACGGAATGTCTTCTCATGGTTGGGGCTATCTCGGAATGCCACAGCTAATCGGGATCCCGCCTCAGTTCGGAACCGATCAATCCGGACCCTCACAGCAACAGCCACAGTTCGGAATGCCGCCACAACTTGGTTCTGGGCCACAGTCAGGAGCCCCTCCTCAGAACAGTACTAGTTCAGCTGCTCCCTTCTATGGGTTACCAAGCCTCCATCCCGGTGTCATCCGAATCACCAGGACCGCAGTACCCCCCGGGTTACACACCTTCACCACAAGCGCAGCCATGCAATTCAACAATCCGGGACAGCAGCCCGCACTCAAGCCTACTTACGGGCCCCACTCTGGAAATCCAAGTTATCCTGGCCACATCGGGGCTGCCCCCACCTACTTTGCCGCTTGAAAATCAACAGCAAGCCGCAAGGTTCTACCCTTTGCTCAGGCTCCTACTCATGCTCCCTGTGGTAACTCACCCGTGACAAGTTTTCACCTACGTCCCCGGATCGGCCGTTCCCTCCACCGCTGCCTCCGCTGGTAGCTCCTCTCTCTAGCTCAGCCACTAGCTTGAATGCCATGGTTCCGCCACAAGACCCTCATCCGGCCTCGGTTCATGGAACAACACAAGGAAATGAAAGCACAGATCGCCGAACTGATCGCCAAGAAGTCCGCCTTCCGGCCTACTGCACCCGACTCCATTGTTCCTCCGCCCCACAAATTCGTGATGCCTAATCTGGATCTCTTTGATGGGACCGCATGTCCGAAACCCATTTGGACACATATACCTTGGCGATGAAAGCCAAAGGATGTACCAATCAGCTGGGCCGACTATTTCAGTCTATCCTCAAGTCCAAAGGCCTTAAAGTGGTTCTTCCGTTTGAAACCCGAAGCCAGTGGCCACATGGGACCAGATTACCAATGCCTTCACGTAAAAATATAAGGCCAACTTGGAATGGGAAACAAATAGGGTTGACTTACAAACAACAAAGGTACAAGGCCCCGATGAGAATGTCGGGACTTCTACAAGCGGTGGAATCTCGAAACTCAAATGGAAATGGCCATCCCTCCTTCCGAAGAGGAACAACCGGACATCTTCCAAGCTCATGCTTGAAACCACATCTCGAGAGCCTCCCTCGCTCACTTCCCATACTCGCACTTACGGGCCACGGTTAACTCTCGCAGCCTAAGTTTGAAAAGGCCTACAACCGCAACCGGCCGCACTCCGCCTACGTATATCGGGCTCCTCCCGCAAACACCGCCCGCTCCCGCTAAAGGCAAAGAGATGATTAACTATGCGGGACAGAATGTAATAACACGACTCCTTTTGCTCCCAGAAACCAAATGAGCCCAAACCGCGGGTCATAAATCTCGAAAACTTTGGAATGCCCTCGAATGACATCTTTAGGGACTCGGTGAAAGAAGGCTTGCTGCGGCCTTTGGAGAATTTCCAACCCAGAATCCGAATGCTCCCGTGGATACTACAAAGTATTGTGCCTTTTCATCAAGCTCACGACATCCGACCGACAACCGCTTTACTCGAAAAGGCAATCCAGGCTAATAGAGCAAGGAAAGTTGGAAGGCCCCGAAGGGCCTAACACGCCAAAAATCCTCTCGCCAAGGAACCATAATCAGGTGAATATGATTGAATGCGGAGAATCTTCGCATGACCATGAAGATGTCGATGAAGGTCCCCAAATACCCGTGGCCAACCTCGTCGAGGATCCCGAATTCGGATTCCCTCAGCCTTGAGGATATCGAACGAATCAACTCCATCTTGGTCTCATGTCGAGACTCCTTGCAAGAATACGAGGCCCGCTTATTTCTCGGATGAAGGGAAGGCCGATACCGAAGAACCGGGGCTGTTCCGTTCAAAATATGAGAGGACCATTTACACAAGATGGTTAGAACAATCGAGAAGAATCGAACAAGAAAGCTTCCGGCGAGCGCTCGTACTGGGCTTATCAAAGAAAGAGGCCGAAGAGCATCCTGGAGCTAGTACACTTCGCAAATTGGCTTTGGGAGAGCCCGAATATGATCCCCGAGAACAATGGAAGAATCTAAGAGGAGGATTCCTTCTATATCCTACCTCGGTGTCAAATACGTGCCACCCCCTCTCACTCTTCCCCCGCAATTTCGGGAGGAGAAGCCGAGTCACAATTACCACTTCCGGAATGGGAACATATGACAATTCTTGCGGCCGCACGCACCCATATTCCCCAACGGGTTTGATCAACGTTCCTCTCACCGAAATCCCGTAGTACGGGAAGAAGATTCTCGTGACAAACATGATGATGATGATGACGAGAGCGAAGAGTCAACCGAGGCCCCCGATCCGAAACAACTGGAACAATCATGCCGTAAATGAGCCCACGGGAGCCGTGCACAATGGCCGGTTATCAAGAAGTTTACGACGAAGAAACTTCTCGGAAGACGAATACGAGACCGAGGACATGAAGGCCATGAAGTTTCATGGATCTCGAGCACGTGGATGTCTTAGAATTCAACACCGCCACCATGCTTGGGGGAAAGGGTTTTCGTGTGTCCGATCCAGCCGATAGTCGAAGATCCGATCGAAAGAGGAAAATTAACTCCCATCCGCCCAAATGAGAAGATAACCATGGTTAGATCAAATCCACCCCGTAACAAAGTAACACTCCTCGTCGTGGTTACCCAAGAAGAGGTCACCTTTCCCCGAATGTATGTCGCCTTTCGAGAAGTCCTAGAAACCGGCATGATACCGGATGCGCCTCCCACACGTAACGCTATAATCATCTCCAACTCCGAGTATTACGTAAGGGAATCGAATGGCCGCACTATACCAAGGGATGAAATCGAAAAGCCGCCGAGTCCCGACAATAGCGACTCTTGTTGCATGATAACTATGAGCAAGGCCGGCCATGAGAGTGAATCGGAGGACGCCCTAGCTCGTGGGCCATCCAAGGGGCAACAACACAACCCCAAACCCAAAAGCCTGCGACTTGGGAAGCAGCTTATAAGGGCCGCCCAGAAGGAGCCAAGATGCTCACCCTCACTGTCACTAGACTCCGTCGAACCAATGGCCAATAGCCAAAAGGGCTCCCCATTGACCCTAGCAAAGATTGAAGAAATCCAATAAGAGACGATCGATGAGGAAGTTAATCTGTTGACCCGATCCGGACATCTTCCAAGGAAATCCCAAGGCGTATAAGAAGGCCACGCATCAAGCACCAAAAGAAGATCGCCGCCCTATGCTAAGACAAACAAACTGCACCCGAAAAAGAGGATCCCGTGCTCACCCTGAAGCAAACACAGCCAACATTTCCCTCTCGGTCTCTACTCACCTCGTCCTATCCCCATAAGCCGAAGCCGGAAGAAAGCCCGCTCGCACTCGTGCCTATTGATGCTACTCCCGATGATGTGGTACAACTAATTGGAAACATCCACTACGGGAACATAATCACTTTCACAAATCTCGACCTCCTCAATTTGGGGCCGATCATAATGAGCCTCTCTTCATCACAAATTCACTGGATTTGAACGACGCCTCCCTCGGGTCCCCGGTTGATAAATGGGTCCGGAATGAACATTCTTCCAAAGCAAAGATCATGAGCTTGCTTGATATCAAGACTACGTACTTGAAGCCTTCTTCTCTCACAAATAAAGCTTACGACTCAACATCCCGAGCACCCTGAGTTGCTACTTTAGACCTCCGGTTCGGGATGTAAATTGATACCTGTGGAATTCCGTGTTATCGACATCCCGATTACTTTCAATGCCCCGCTGGGAAGACCTTGGCCGCACCAAGTCAAAGGGGTCGCCTCAAGCCTCCACCAAGGTGTGAAATTGCCTCGAATGGGGATCCGACGACCATTTACTGAGATTTAGTCACTTTAGAAGGCACGTAGCATACGGGCGGAATACCTATTCGAAATCAAACATGACGAGGAAGGTCACATGCTAACGGGCTTCACGGTCGAGCCTCCCAAGGCCCAAGTGTGCAACATAGATCCTGACGGTCACTGGGATAAAATCCCACCGGTCTTGAAAATGATGAGAAAAATGAGCTATCTACCCGGCCTCGGCCCTCTGGGAAGCACCAACAAGGAACTCACAAACTCATCGAAGTGAAAGGACAGTAATACTCGCCACGGCCCGATATGAGGCCTCCCCAGCTGACACCGCAAAGGGAAAAGATTTGAAGCCGCCACAGAAAGGTCCCTGGCCGACAACCCTAAATCTCTCCCCTTCGCCCTAATTTGGCCGACTACTTTGTAAAGGGTCCCACACAACCAGAAACATCACAGAGCCCACTCCTACGGCAAAGATGGCTAAAGCTACAAGATAACCTCAACAAGTTCAGAGGAACCAAGGCTAACCCGGTCCGTAGAATGTTCCCGGACCTACCCAAGATACCCGGGGCTACCACGCTACGAAGAGCGAGTATACCTTCAGAGGCGTGCCTCGACCCGGTGGAACAGCCGAGAAGCTCACAACCACTATTCCTACCGCCCAGAAGATCCGAAACCCGAATTCGAACCGACAGGCCAAAAGCTAAGGCCACGGAATTTCCCTCGATGATTGGGATGGTCCGGTTATGCAGCAATTGTTCGAAGAAGAAGTCCAGTGCCGACTGATTGATCTCGGCTCGGTCCAAAAGATGATAGCAAAGAATTGAGAAAGGAAAACAAAACAAGACAGCTTCCCGAGTCATGAGGCTACCAACAAGATGCCGCTAAAGAATTGGGAAACACTCTCGTGCCCGTCCGCGACCAAGGAGGAAATGATCACCAAGCTTGGATTGGTCCCCCGTCCTCAGGTCAATCTAGGACAAGTCCTCCCAGCCTCTCTCTGTTAAGATCGAGTCTCTAGGGTCGTCCGATGGCCTTACGCCCGAAGACTACGAGTCCGTAGCAAGCACCGTATCCCTTTCGTTTTCAATGAAATGACGAACCTTTCGAGTATCCCTTGATTGCCACTTTAACTAATGATGAATTAATTAATAAAAAAAATTTAATAATAATTCATTAGATAAAGAAGCGGAACACATTAAACAAAAAAAATCAAACAACAAAAAAATCTTTAAGCAGTTGTCCGGAAAGAGGAAAATCGAGCCCAAGCCGCCGAAGAGATTTTGACGAGTGTGAATTTGGGAACCGCGGAAGAGCCTAAAGAGACGCAGATTGGTGATTTCTTCAAGGAATCGGAAAGGATGCTCGCAAAGTCCTACAAAATCCTCAATTCAAAGAAAGTTGCCCTCTTCATCAAAGAAAACATCATGTGCGTATACGGGTTGCCGCCGAAATCATTTCGTATAATGGATCCCACTTCGAAGGGGAATGTGAAAATCACAAGGAATTCCGAATAACCCGTCACAAGTCATCTCCCTACAGCCCCAAACCAACGGAGCCGTCGAGGCAAAGAAACAAGACTCGAAAATATCATCCGGAAAATGGCCGTCCAAGGCGTAGATTGGCCCGAGAAGTTACACTGGCACTCTGGGGCTACAGTAACATCGCCGAACGGCAATCGGGGAAACACCTTTTGCCCTCACATACGGAATGGAAGCCGTACTCCCAATCGAGCCGAAATACCTCGCTCCGTATACCGTTGGAAAGCCGTATCAACGAGGTCGAATGGCTCCAGAGTCGCCATGACGAATTGGCCCTACTAGACGAACGCCGATCGAAGGCCATGGAACACATCCGGCCTACCAAGGAAGAATGGCTAGAGCCTTCGACAAGAAAGTAAAGCATCGGGAGATCCGAGAAGGTGATCTCGTTTCTAAAAGAAAAGCCCCCACCCGTATCAACCCCTCGGCAAATGGGAGCCCGTATGGGTCGGGCCATATGTCGTCCGTAAGATCTTCTCCTGAGGAGCCATGCAACTTGCGACCTCGACGGGAATCCCTTTGTACACCCAAATGAATGGTGACAAGCTGCGCAGATACTACGCGTAAAACAAAAAAAAGAAGAAAGAAGGAAAAGTGCTAAAAGAGTAATACCCAACTAGGTTGAAAACCCGAGAAGGGCGGCCTAGGTAAAAACAGTTGCACCAAAAAAACAACAACAAAAAAAAAAAAAAAAAAAAAAAAAAACAACAAAAAAAAAAAACAAAAAAAAAAAACAAAAAAAAAAAGAGTTCACCAAAGTTGAACTACGAAGACCTCGAGCTCCTCAAAATGAGGGGAACGTAGGCAAAATGAAACGGTTCGGTCTAAAACACAAATAAAAGCCATACTTTGGCATCAATACAATTGATCGCACCATGAAAGCGTCTCGAAAACTCTAAAGCAATTCAAATATTCATTACAAGTTAAAAGCTCTTTGATGAGTCTAAGCCCGATTCATTCCTACAACCGGCAACCTCGCTAAAAGAAAACTAAGATACATAATCAAACTAATGTGTCTCGCCATGACAAGAAAGGGATACTCGAAACCTCGTAGTCACTCCAAGCCACTCGCACCGGCCTCTCCCCCTCTTCTTCCCCTTCAAGTCTTCTTTTTCTGAACAGGAAAGATGTCAGTGTTCCTCCTACCAAGCTCGGTATAGGGACAGGGTCTATCAAACCAGCCTCCGTCGTGGCCTTAGTAGCCCTAGCGTCATCCCTCATCTCCCGTAACCTAGCCGGTAGCATAGGAGCCCTCCTCTCCCGTCTCTTGACGTAAGCCTCATAATCGGTCACGCGCCGTCTCCGCTCCCCACATGAGGGTTGGCCCTCGCCTCGGCCCTCCTCCTCTCGTAAACAGCCAGTCCTCCGCACCCACAATGGCCTCACGCCGTCTCAAAATAGCCACCCGAGTCTCTCCTGCATGCCTCTCATACCAATCCAGGTACCAAGTGGTCGTGAACACCGGTCTCGGACGCCCGAGAATGACCCGAGGAGGAAAGGCATCATACCTCCATGCTCGGGAAAGAAATGGAAACACCGAGGGATCATCCATAGAAACAGGAGCCACCACCCCGGTGGCTATATCATCAAAGCCCTCCAAAGGAACCTCGCTCCAAGCCAAACCTGTCTCGTGACTAAAGCCGGAATATAGAAGCTAGACCGAGAAAGCCCCGAAGCATGACCACGGAGACCCATCCTCAAGCACTCGCGAGTCTCCACCCGCCAACAAGGCACCGACCATCTCGATATCCTCGGCCCGGCGACCCGCCATCCAACGCTCCCACGAGCCCCGATCATCAAAATCTACATCAACACCTCTCCCGGCAAAAGTCCAAGGCTCCGATCATATCGAGAGTTTCCGAAGAACCCCCAAACGCTCCATCGCCCACATGTGGTCAAGAGAAACGGGCTGCCCCCGTGCATATACCGTCTTCCGGTAGCCGGCCTATCAAGAGCATGAAAAGTCTCCCCAAAATCAAAGGAACGACATCTCTCGCCTGTGCGACAGCTGAACGACAACATCCAGCAAAGACCGATGGCAAATCCCAAAGGAATAGACCATGAACAGGTGCCAAACATACAAAGTGCAAAGGCATCCCAATAGGCATCATCCACCAAGCCTAGGCCCCTAAATCTGTCTGGGAAGACCGGAAATATCGAAATGATCGGGACCACGGATCATACCTTGCGCTTCCTCCGGGAAAGATGAAGGAGGACGCACAATCGTCAACAAAAGAAGCCCCTCCGGCAAGGGAACCGCTATCTCTTCCACCTCCGGACCTCCAAGCAAGGCCCGAAATTCTTCCACGGTCGGAACAATCTCATTGAAGGAAAGGCAAAAGACATGCCTTCTAGTATCCCAAAATGAAGAAGAAGCCCTCAAAAGCTCATAATTCGGAATCAATTCCTTGAGAGACCACAAGCACTTCACCTTGTACCTTTCTTCAAAGAAGGACCTCCTCTCATGCATAATCTCCCTACACCACTCCTTGAACTTGTTGAAGAATGACATTTGGGATTCTTGGGACAATGTTGATGGAGCTTTTCTAAAGTTTTCCATGGTTTTTCTCTCTTTCTCCCCGAAAATGGCCGTTGACTGGAGGTTGAAGAGGATATTTGAATTTGAAATAAAGCAAGACCAGTCGAACCAAAATTAAAGGACAATGTCGATGCTTGACCCTATCCGCGCGGATGAGTTTGTCTTTCCAAAAAAAAATCTGCAATGTTCAAGCCGCTACACCAAAAGAGGAATATTCCGTCCCGGTTGCTCGAAACCAGTGCAAAAAAAAAACCTCCCCAAACCAGTTCATATACCAAACACCCTTGCAAAAAAAAACCAAGGCTCATGCAACACTGCATTCATATTGCATTGCATTCATAAAATAAAATCCTAAATTATTACATTCCAAAAAAAAAAGAGTGTGCATAAAAAAAACAAACAAACATAAATAAAATCCTAAATTATTACATCAAAAAAAAAAGAAAAAAAAATGTGCATAAGCTGTACAAATCTAAATCTCAATCTCAAATCTCAAAAAAAAAAATCAATCGGAGTCTCCAGCGCCCGATGTCTGCCCCGGCCCTCTTGCGACTCGGGCCCGCCTCCTCAGAGCCCCGAAAATCTCGGGCTCGAATCGTCCTCGTCTCCGCAAAGAGGCTCATCGGGACCAACCGGCACGCTCCGATAGGGCAAGCCGAGATCTGCGAAAAAATCGTATCCGAAGGTGAAGGCGTCGGACTCCTGGACGTACGAAGACGACCCGCCATGCCGCCATACGTGTCCTCGCCCGTGTGGATCCCCGAGAATGACGTGATCCGAAGGCAACACCGCGCGGGGATCAAGGAGAGGAGACAAAGGAGTCTCTAAAGAAGTCTACGAGCGAATAGGGAAGCCTCCCGTCCGACAGCGCCGCCGTGGTCGCCGCTCTAGCTCGAGGAGCCCCGCAAGCGACCATCCTCCCGATGAATCTCTTGCCCCGATCACTTGCTTCGTCGCCTTCTCGACGACCACCTCCGAAAACCGCACAAAAGCAAAAGCGTCAAAAAGAAGTGATGCTAAAGATGATGAAACAAAAGAAAGAAAAGAAGCGTAAAAAAGCCATACCTTCATACCCGGACGAGGCCGGAAAGCTCGTGGAAGTCGCCGGCCGAGGGATCTGCACCCTCAATCGGACCCCATCCCGGGATATAGGAAAAATCCGTCCGAGGGTGCCGCGGGATCCCAAGCCCCTCCCTATCCGTAACCCGAGGCATCCTCAGCCTCCTCAAGACGAATGTCGCATATGGCTCAATCGCCACGAAATCCGAGAAGTGCCGGCCGGCTCGGTAATCATCCCAGTCACGGACCGATCGCTCGGGTGCATCATATCGGCGGGAGGCTCCACCGGTGTCCTCAAAGGCGAATTCACGCCATGCCGGCGCGTCACCCTCTCTCCCGGGTGATATGCATCGCAGGTCGACCTCTCAAAATCCTCCAGCCACAGTCCGGATCTCGGCGCCCTTCGGCGAGCGCCACCTCAAAGCGATCCTGTGGGAAGAATATCATCCCCTCATCCGTCTCGGCCTCCGTCAAAGGAAGGCAATCCGCGTACCTGAGGGTCGTACGCCCCGGAGCTTATCTTCTCCCGGCATGCTTGGACCAAGACCGCATGGCCGGATACGCCCGACGTACTCCGCCGCCGCCGCCACATCGTGACATGGAAAAACTCCAACGCCCATACCGCGAAAGGTAAAAATCCAATCAATCCAAAGGCAAAAGAAAAGTGCGTGCTCAAAAAAAAAAAGAGGGAAAGCAAAAAGAGAGCTTATACCTCCAGGGCAAACTCAAAGCAAGACAAAGAGCTCACAAACCCTTCCTACTGTACCTATCAAGAGCAAAGTAAAGCTCGCCACCCGGCCTCTCCCCACGAGACATCTCTCCGGCCATCTTCATGTCCTCCAAGGACCTCAACAAGGCAAAGACTGCCGTCCCTCAAAGATGCCCAAAGAGGGTGCTCGAAAAGCAAACCACAAGAAGGCCCCGGCAATGCTGATCGGCGCCTATCCTCTCCTCCCCAAACCTCGTAGCTCGCTATGGTCACCACAATCTTACCGTAGACCACGGCATACTCCATCCCCATCCCCTTTTTGGGAATAGGGGAAAATCCTAGAAGAGCCTGTAGATCAACATCGCTATAGCCGTCCCGCCACTCAATGCTGCGTCCATTAAAGGACAGGCCCGTAATCGCAGCGTAATCGGAGGGCGTAACCGTAGCCTCGCCCCAGAAGAAGTGAAAGGTGTGGGTCGCGTCCCACTAGTGCTGCGCCAGAGCAAACATCAAATCCTTGCTCTTAGGGAACTTGACCAGCCCCCTCAAGCACTCAACGAACTCCCAGAGCCCCGTCTCAACAACAATCTGTCTCGGACTCGGCAAAGCTCCTCGGCCCGCATCCGGAAGCCGATCTCACAAGTCAACCACGGACTCCACCGATCCTCGAGTCTTCATTTTGTTCAGCTGCTCCGTCACAAAACGGTGTCCGCCCTGTAAAAGAAAAAAAGAGAGAGAAAATGTCAAAAAAAAAATTTGCATTTGCATTTACACAAAAAAAAAGAAAGCATACACATGCATTAAAAAAAAAAATTTCGACAAAGATAACAAAGATACAATGAGCATAGCCCCAGTTTTCTCGCATAAAAGAAAACAATTTTCAGCAAATCCCAATGCATTCATCAAAAAAAAAAGATACATTCCTACGGAAGTAAAAACTCCGTCCCATTTTCATAAAATAACATGCATACCATCCATCATCTCAAAAAAAAATGCATACATGCATATCATCCATCTTACATGCAACGGGAGGAAAAATCCGTCCCACTTTTCAAAAAAAAATATATATATCCTAAACATACATACATCCCATATTGGCAAAATGCCCATTCTTTCCAAACAAAATGCATGCATTGCATCATTCATCAATATCAATATTCAATTTCAAAAAAAAAAAATCATCATCATCAACATGCAATATTCAATTTCAAAAAAAAAAATCACAATTTTCGAATTTTCACATGCAATTTTCGAATTAAAAAAAAAATGGCGAAAATGCCAATTCTTTTTCCCAAGCAAAATGCACATTTTGGGTTACTCACATAATCATCAAGATTCAAAGACAATGAACATCAATATTCAATTTCAAAAAAAAAATTTTCAAAAATCACCTAAAATTCAAATTTCAAACAAGAAATCAACAAAGGGATCAAAGGGTTTCAAAGTATACCGTTCGGAGATTCGAATCCGAAGCCCAATGTTGCCAAGCATCGGTAGGGCTCCTCACGCAATCGATTGCGAAAGATTGTAATGACTCCTCATCCGGACGAGCTCCAATCGTCTCTCCGCCACCGGGCCACGTCCTTGGCCTTGAAAAGTGCCTTCCCCGTGTTCCATTGCTCAAAAAATCGAAGAAAACGGAGGATTTTTGAAGATTTTTTGGCCAAAAATGGCTTCCTTCCTCGGTTCTCTCTTTCTCTCTCTCGTAATTGCAGACAATTTCAAAACTGAATGGGGAAGAAGAAAAGGGCGTTGGCCCTAATTAATACCCTCGACTTTCAAACCCTATCCGCGCGGATAGGATTGCAAGGGTCAAAATGACCCTTTTGCCCCTTAAAATTTCGTGACTCTGCAATTCGGTCCCTAACTTGACAGAGTTAACAAAGTTAACCAAAGTCAGGCCCCTTGTCAAGAAAATCATCCCCGGCAAGTCAAACGTAAGACCGAGGTCTTCCGAGAAAGATAACGAGATCCCGTATCTTTCATCAAAATCCTTCCCCACGTGGCAAGACCGAAGTGCCAGGCCTAGAAAGATAACGAGATCCCGTATCTTTCATCAAAATCTTCCCCTAGCCAAACGTAAGACCGAGTGCCCCGAGAAAGATAACGGATCCCGTATCTTTCATCAAAATCTTCCCCGGCAGTCAAACGTAAGACCGATTTCCTCGAGAAAGATAACGAGATCCCGTATCTTTCATCAAAATCTTCCCCGGCAGTCAAACGTAAGACCGATTTCCTCGAGAAAGATAACGAGATCCCGTATCTTTCATCAAAATCTTCCCCGGCAGTCAAACGTAAGACCGATTTCCCCGACGAATACGTCTGATTTTCCCCAGAGAAGCTAACAAAATCCCCAGCAAAGTTAACGGAATCCCAAAAGCCAGCGAAATCTCGAGTAAGACTCGAACTACGAAAGGGCTTGATTCCCACTAGGGATACGTAGGTAGCCTATCATTAGGTCCAGCCCCCCGACCAAAACGGTCACCCTCTCCTTCGGCAGCAGACGAAGTCCACCGAAAGGCCATTTCAAATTAAGGTTCGAGGCACCTAAAACGCCATCTTCAAGGTTCGAGGCACCTAAAACGCCATCTTCAAGGTTCGAGGCACCTAAAACGCCATCTTCAAGGTTCGAGGCACCTAAAACGCCATCTCCAAGGTTTGAGGCACCTAAGACGCTATCACTAGAAAGCGATAAATCGCAATCATCCCCAGCCGAGCGGATAACCATCAGACCGAAAATGGTCATCTCTTATCCCGGCGAGTTTCTTTCCAAGCAAAGCATGAGAACTCGCTCATCGGGTTCGAGGCACCTAAAACGCCATCATCTCCGGGGTCAAAGACCCGAACTACGACCGGCTTGATTCCCGTTCGGGATACGTAGGTAGCCTATCGCTAGGTTCGGCCACCCGATCACTCGATCATCACGCCAAATATGGAGCCTTACTCTTATCGACGACCCGCTTCCTTCGAAGCGCCGTCGCCGAGGGGCTACTGTAAGTGCTCCAATTTGAGCTTGTTAGAATTTTCGTTAGAAAATTAACGAAAGTTATAACATTTCTAACAATTCCTAACAATCCTAACCTTTCTAACAAAGTGAGGGTAAAATGGGCATTGTTATTTAAGGTTAAACCTTAAAAAGAATCTCAAAAAAGAAAAACAAAAGAAGAAAACCATAAATAGAAATGCTGGAAACATAAGCCTGGTTGCTTAATTTGAATTTCAAAAAGAAATATTCCTCTTGTCCAAAGCTGGAGCTGCATTTAATGAACAGTGCACGCTGAGGGTTCCCATCCGCGCGGATGAGTTTGTCATCTCAGGAGGGCTATAAATTGAGCCCTCCAGTCACAAAAATAAGGAGCCACAACACATTTTGCACCGAACCTCTGGCGAAATATAGAGAGAAAACAGTGAGAATTCACTTGAATTGTCACCATTTTCTCTCCAATCTTTCCCAATTCATACTCATCCACTCACTCTCATATTAAAGCCCTAAACACTCATACATACAAGCCAAACACTCAAGAACACAAGGAAGATTGGTAAACCCTCCTTCTCCTAACCCTAAATCTCAACCATGCATGCATTTGCAAACTATAAAATGTAGTTCTTTCATCTTCTTGCTCTAGATCTAAGAAGATCACCATGGAAGACCATCTCCATGGATGATCTTCTACAAAGATCAAAATTATTTTCAAGTTCTCTTACTTTCTTGCAAAGAAAACTCATTTTCAAAACCCTAAAAACCATTTTCAAGCATAAAATCTCATTTTCAAAGGATAAAAATCTCCTTCCCAAGCAAATGAAATGCTTAGTCCTAATGTACCCCAAGGATGGTTTGGTATAGTTGATTCACCACTAAAATGTCAAGTGATCACTAACCAAAACCTAGGGAAATGGGGACAAGCATGGATGCAAAACCCCCTTTAAAATCATATTTTCTTTCTTGGGAAGTTGCTGTCCAGTAGCAATTTTCCCAGACCTCAGTCCATTATCTTAATTTTTGGACACAGATTAACTTGGAATTTGGTGTTGACTACAAAACACTTTTTGTAGCCAACATCCAGAGCTTTCCATAAATATTTTTACTTTATTTTTTGGGTGAGTAAAACTCCTCTTTTCAAATTTTCTTTCAGAGGCTAGTTCATCAGCTTCTGGGAATCCAGATCTCATATCTGAGGTTTCCAGAAGGTTTTTACCCATCAAATCTTCTCCAAAATGGAAAATTCCTTCGCACAAATCTTATATAAGGTGTCTAGAACAACTTTCATTCTCTGAGTTTATCCAGATTATGAAGTTTTAAGACCCTTGAATCCCTTTCAAAATCAAAGGTCCACTGCCTTTTTCATTCTGGCAGAAATGGCTCTCAACTTCAAAAGGTCTTTTGAGTACCAAATCTCAATCCAAAAATCTTCCAAAAAATCATGGAATCATTTTAAAGTCTTGAAAAGATATCCCTATTTTTACTTTTCTGAGTTTCAAAGTATTTTGGCCAAAAACACACACACACACACACACACACACACAAATGATTTTCAGCTTGGAAGACTCATTTTACGAGGCATTCCGGGTGCACACTAACGTCCTTCCCGGCGTGTAACATGACCTCCGAACCTAAATCTCTGATCTCGGGCTTTTTTCAAAGTTTTGGCCCTCAAAATTAAAATGGCGTGGCGACTCCGTTTCGTTGATTTTTTCAAACAAAAATGGGAAAATTTTCGATACATCACACATCATCACAGTACCCAATCGCCTACTTGGAATACTCTTCTGATGACCCTCTTATCGTGATACGCCTTGGTCCTTTGTTTGTAATTCACCATCCTCATCTGTGCAGCTAGTCGTTTCTCATCTATCAGGTCCAGGTCTAGGAGCCTATTGACCTTGTTGACTTGCTCATCGTAATGGGAATTTCTTACCGTAGGGATGGCCATCTCCGCTGGTGCCATAGCCTCGGAACCGAAGGTTAGTGCGAATGGGGTTTCCCCGGTTGGCCCCCGGGTGGTTGTGCGAACAGCCCATAAGGCTAGGGGAAGTTCGTCCAACCATCTACCCTCGCGTCCCTCAAGGTTCTTGGTAAGGGCGGTTAGGACCTCGCCTGTTTGGCCGCTTCTGCTTGGCCATTGCCTTGTGGTCTGCTAACTGAAGATTTTGCATGGCGGACTTTTACTCTTCCCAACTCTGTAGTGAATGCTGTGGAGAATTGCAGTCCATGATCAGAGACAATTGTATGTGGAAGGCCGAATCTGCACCAGATGTTGTCATGTACAAAGTTGATCGCGTTCTCTTCCGTTATCTTGGCTAATGCCTTGGCTTCTATCCACTTGGAGAAGTAATCAACAGCTACTATCACGTACTTGCAATTACCACGGGCGGGAGGGAAGGGTCCGATGATGTCGATCCCCCACATATCAAACGGCCACGTAGGTATTACAAGTGTTTGCTCGATTGCCGGTAGTCTAGGAATGTCAGAGAATCTTTGGCATTTGTCACATTTTCGAACATAGGCGTGCGCGTCTTCCCTCAGGTTTGGCCAATAGTACCCTAGCGATATGATTTTGTCGGCTAAGGTTCGTGCCCCGGGTGTCCGCCGCAAACACCTTCATGTACTTCGCCAAGAGGTTCTCAATTTCCTTGGGATAGACACACCTTAGCGGGGGCTTCGTGAAAGATCTTCGGTAGAGGACTCCATTCATCACCACGAACCTTGGGGACCTCTTTTTAATAAGCTTGGCTCGAGCTTCATCTTACGGTAGTTTTTCCTTCTCAATGTATTCAATGTAGTCATCGATCCGGCATCTATCTTCTCCATCTAAGAGCATGATTTGTAGTCTTTCGTACGCGGGTTCCTCGGCATAAACCACATAAGGGTGGTCTTAGACACATCCATGGTAGCCGGTTTGGAAAGAACGTCTGCGACTTGGTTATCTTCCCTGCCCAATTTGTTTGAGCTCGAAAAATTCCATCTTCTTCGTCATATCTAGGACCCAGGTCTCTATACTTGGCAAGGGTGGGGTCTTGGGCATTATACTCTCCCTTTACTTGTTTGACAACGAGTTGGGAGTCGCGAGAAGGCCGCCACCCTAGTTGCTCCATAGAAGGAGGCTAATTCAATGCCAAATATTAGAGCTTCATATTCCGCTTGATTATTGGAGCGGGGAACTTGAAACGGATGGCGTCTTGCGTAGTATATTCTCCTTAGGGCTTGCTAGTACAATTCCGGCTCCGCTTCTTTCCTTGGTGGCTGATCCGTCCGTATACGGGATCCAACGGTTGGATGGGAGTTGATGGGAGAGTCTTTATCCTCTTGTGCATTTTGCTTCCTAGAGGTGGGGAGATGCTCACCCATAAAGCGGTCTCGACCATGAAGTCAACCAAAGGCTGTGCCGAGGAGGGTCTTCCTTGGTTGGTAAGTGATATCGAACTCGGTGAAGCGATGGACCGATTAAGGAGACGCCGGAGCCGTCCAACTTATGTAGTATCTTCTTGACGGTTCATTTGTGTACACGGTGATAGGATGTGCGAGAAAAATAGGCACGTAGTTTCCTCGATGCAATGACTAGTGCGTACGCTATCTTCTCCACATTGAAGTATACGCTTTCCACGTCGGACGGTGCCTTAGAGACATAGTAGACAGGCTTTTGAATTCCTTCATCGTTTCGAACTAGGGACAGTGCGACGGCATGATCGGTGGCGGCTAGGAAGACATACGGCATCTCGCGGTAGTCGGACGCTAAGCAAGGGAGGGGAACCCAAGTACTCCTTCAACCGGAGGAATGCTTCGGAGCATTCGGGAGTCCGGGAGAAGCTCTTGGTACCCTTCAATACCTTGAAGAAAGGCGGTGACTTTTCGGCGGATTTGGCGATGAATCTTCCGAGGCTGCGATTCTTCCATTAAGTCTTTGAACCTCCTTGATGGTGGCGGGTTCCTTCATGTCAACGAGCGCCTTGATTTTTGGGGTTTGCTTCAATCCCCCTTTGAGATACCATGAAGCCTAGGAACTTTCCGGTACATTACTCCAAACACGCACTTGCTCGGATTTAGCTTCATGTTATTAGCTCGGAGGTTGTGAATTGTCTCTTGCGGGTCGGGAACGTGACGCCTTCCTTGGTCTTTATGACCATGTCATCAATATAAGCTTCCATGTTGCGACCTATTTGGCTTGCAAAAACTCGATTCACCATTCGGTATGTAGCACCCGCGTTCTTGAGCCCAAAAGGCATCATGATGTAACGATAATTACCCCCAGGTGTTTGGAAGGCCATCTTCTCAATGTCCTCTTCCGCCATTTTTATCGATGATAGCACTGAATAGGCATCTAGGAAGGCGAGTTTGATGTCCAGCAATGGAATCAACCAACTTGTCAATTCTAGGAAGAGGATAGGCGTCCTTGGGGGCGGGCTTTGTTTAGATCGGTAAAGTCTATGCACATACGCCATTTCCCATTTTGCTTCTTCACCATAACTACATTGGCCAACCAAACGGGGTACTTAACTTCACGAATTATTCCGGCACTAAGTAATTTACGCACTTCTTCTTTTATAGCTTCCTCCTTGTCCCTTGCAAAATTTCTCCTTGTGCGGGAGATAGTCTTTGCCAAAGGATCAACTTCCGGGCGGTGGAGGGCTACTTCTTCATTGATCCCCCTCATATCTTCGACTCTCCAAGCAAAGACGTCGAGGCGCTTTTCAAGAGGGAGATGATTTTTCTTTCTCTTACGGAGGTAATTGGCCCCGAGCTTGATTTTTTGTTCGGGATAGTCAGGATTGATGACTACCTCTTCCAGTTCGTCAACAGGCTTCATTTCAGGACCATCACGGAATTCTAGAGACTCGATAATGATCTCTCTAATTCTTCTCCCTTCATTGTCATTCACGTTGAGGCCCTTCTCCTCCGTAAGCTTATCAACATACGGGAGGCCCGACCTTTCCTAGGTCGTGGTTGGCCCCGAGTTACGGCCGTTGAAGAGAACAGAGTCTTCTTCTGATACGGGCTGAACTATGCCCAGGTCATCTGCAATTTCTTGGACCATAGGGTCTTTCACAGGTACAGATAGGACTATGCCTTGGTCATCTGCAATTTCTTGGACCATAGGTTCTTTCACAGGTACAGATAGGACTATGCCTTGGTCATCTGCAATTTCTTGGACCATAGGTTCGTCCTGCTCTACAAGCACCTCACGAATATAGCTCATTCTGGAGCTAGTTTCGGTGGTTTTCTGAGACTTGGAGATCTTAATATTTTCCTCGGGGGTATCTATCTCCACACTTTTGGATTTCTTTACGCTCTTCACAAC
The DNA here is from genome assembly GCA_022495995.1 of Adenophora triphylla var. japonica. Lineage (NCBI taxonomy): Eukaryota > Viridiplantae > Streptophyta > Magnoliopsida > Asterales > Campanulaceae > Adenophora > Adenophora triphylla. The sequence continues at coordinate 51,366 of JAFEMH010002480.1, forward strand.
ATGTTCCAAGAAGTCTTTGGGGTGGCCCTCACACATCCAATCCACGCCCTAGTGGGAATTTCACTCGTTGGTGGGGAAGTGAGGCCACCAGCCCAAGTCTGGCTTGACTTGGAATGCCTATGATCGCATGGTAATCACTAGTCAAATCCATGACTACAAAATTGACTGTGGCTTTGGCTAGGAAGGGATGATCACCGACTTCAAGTTCTAGCTCCACAGTTCCCTTGGCTCCCACCTTGTGATTGGTGAATCCTTCTAGCCTTCCATGGTAAGGTTCCAACATGGTGTCTTTCAAGCCCATCTGTTGGAAGGCTGAATAATATAGGATGTCACGGGAGGCCCCCGTGTCAATGAGAAGTCTTTCGGATTGAACGTTGTCTATTCGGCCCTTTATCACCAAGGGTTGTTCACGAGCTGCTCGGCTTCCAGCTAACTCATTAGGAGAGAAACTAATGACCTCTTCCGCTTTATGGATCCAAGCAGGAACATGGTACACTTTGCTCAGCTCGTGGATCTGGTCCCTTAGTTTTACGGTAGAAGTTACCTCTTCCCGTATCACATGCAACTTGGCCCTAGGAGGCTGCGGTCTTCATCCTCGCTTTGTCGTCATCTTCACTTTCCTCTTCCTTCCGCTTCCGCTTGTTATCTTTTTTCATAACATAACGATCTAACTTTCCTCGTCGACCCATTTACGGATTATTTTTTGAGGGCCCAGCGGCCATCGGTGGTGTGCCCGTTGTCTTTGTGAAAATCACGGTATTTGTTCATGTTACGAGGGAATTTTGGCTTGTCGATCAGTGGTTGAGGTGGAGGAAGGTTGACCAGCTGCATGATTTCAGAGATGGGCTTAGTAAGAGGAGTGAACTGAAGCTTCTCCGTACTCCTTGTTTTGTTCTTCCCTTTGGAACCCTTGCCGTTTCCATTACTATTACGGCGATTGCTGTTGCCTCTGTTTACTGTCTTGTCGGCTCCCCTCTTCTTTGTTTTATCCTCGGCCATGGAAATGGCATAAGCTACCTTGTAGAGCTCGGACTTCGTTTGAGGTTCCACTGGTGAGTTCATAAACGAGGGGACCGGATTTTAGGCGGAATTGAAACAAACAATAACTTCCCTATCGGTGAGGCTTTCTTCAACACAGTCCGCCATTTTTCGGAACCGATTATAATAAGCGAGGGTGGTTTCTCCCTTTCCACCTTTCCCAATGTTGGCAAGTCGGCCGGTCTTATCTTCCTCTTACCGTGGTAGCAAAGTGGTCCAAGAACATTCTCCTCATGCCTCTCCGGCCAATCGATGCTACCTCTTTTAAGCTCACGGAACCGGGTCGAAAGGCACATTCGGAGAAGGTGCTCGCGAAAGCTTTACAGAGCGAGGTCATCGGCGGTGGTGAGGAGATTCATAGTTTGTTCAAAACTTTGCACGTGGTCTTTTGCATCGGTAGTGCCATTGTATTTTTCGAAATTAGAGAGCTTGAGGTGGGGATTAGGTGGAGGCTGCGGTTATCCTCAAAGAGAATGGACGTGTTGCCCGATCATAATCATCGTCATTAAACTTCTTTCCCCTCTCCATGTCATCCGATCTTTGCTTCAACAGCTCCCATTGCTTGGTTTCCACTCCCTTGTCCTTTGCTTGAGCGGGTGCTTCGTTGGGAGCTTCGACGGATTTGTCCTTGGGGCGATCATTCACCCTACTGTGCTCCGCGTCATGTCGGTGGCTGTCCCGTTTGGAAGGAGCTTTGTCACGCCTTAATTCCAGGTCTTGACCGCCAAGTATCATTCTGTACGGCTCTGGTGTCCTCGGCCTTGCAAATTCTCGATGCCGAGGACGAGGAGATTCCGGTCGACGAGGTCGAGGAGAATTTGGTCGACGAGATCGAGGTGGCGTGGGATGCCTAGGTGCCATGACAAGACGAGCAGGGGATAGGCGTTTGTTCAAGCTGAGTCTCGTTCTTAGGTCCCTGGAATTTACTTCCTCTTCTCTAGGAGTTAAGTGGCTTCTCAAGTCGACCACTGGAGCCCTCTGCTTACTGTTGTGCCGAGGATGAGGAGAATCCCGGGGGGATGGCCTTGGTATGTCCCTGGTTTTGAGGGGAGGAGGTTGTTGCTCATCTTGTCCCTTTTCGAGGGGGTTGCCCACAGATGGCCTAATAAATTCAGCCATGGAATGCTCTGGGTCTAATTGCAAGAGAGCAACCTGTGTTTCATACATTCTTTGTAAAGTTTTCATTTGCCTGTGTAACAAAGAGCGTCGGTCAATGGGTTGACTTCCTCCTGCTTGACCGGCGTCGGCATTCTTTGTTTTCTTCCTTCCTACTTGTTTTCCGCGGGTACGAGTAGGACGAGGAAGCTCAGCACCTTCTCCCTCGGCATTCACCTGACCCTTGGAACGAAGGGTCATGGAGAGGGGAGGAAGGGCATCTGGCTGAGGTAGAGGAGGAGGAGGAGGCAGTTCCTCGGCTCCAGTGTTTGCCCCGTTAACTTGGGTTTGATCCTCCTCAGCAGTTACACTTGCAAATTGTCCATCCATTTTAAGTCAACAGCAAATTATCAAGTGCAAGTTTTCCAAAATCACGATTTCCAATAAATCCAAATTTCTGGCCAAAATTAGGGCAAATTTTGACCAAAAACAAACAGCCAATTGTAACTTTTTCCACACAAAAAATTCAAGCCAAAACTGGGATGGAATTTTAACGCTAAAAAACGCCTCCAAACGGAATCTGGGCAATATCCGATTGAAATTCGCAAATCCCGGCGGTTTTAAGAACAGAGTCTCAACGATCCAAAAATTCCGTTCACAGAGAGAAAAATTCCGGCAAGAAAATTGGCTTTCAGCGAGCGTTTTCCAGGCCAAACAAAGGGTGTTTGAATCGATTTCCCGGCAATGGAACCAATTGATGAAGCCAAAATCGTCAAATCAGCCCAAATCCAAGCGATGATTGCTCCGGTGATTGCAAGGCCTGAAAATAAGAGAAAACACGTAAACTAAGCCGGGGCGGATCCGGCTAAAGGCCCTCCGGCGTGAGAGTAAGTTCACGGTTTGTATGAGAAAACAAATGGACAGAGTTTTCCCAATGTAAAAAGTAACGTACCAAATAATGAGCCATGGGGCTTGTATTTATAGGGATGGATTGATAGAATCCATGTTGAAGTAAACTTGTCAAGAGATAAGATGTGATTCTAAGAGAATTATATCCGTTAAGGAGTCATTGTTTGACTTGGATTGGTGTAGTTGGTTACAATCTGATTGAATCATGAATGTGTAATCCTTGTTGTATAAGGATGTATATTACGCTGGCAGGAACGCCGAGGAACACAAATGTTTTACCTCGGCTTTGGCAAATAGACCGAGGTAAATGATTCTGCTTCCTCGTCATTTGGAGGTTGGCCGACACAGAGATGTGCCGGGGTAAATGGTTTTGCTTCCTCGTCATGGTGATGAAATGCCGAGGTAAGAACTTTTCTTTCCTCGTCACTTGCGGCATGACGGCCTGAGCATGTTGACCTAAGGCCGAGATAAACGTTCCTCGTCATACAAGGAAGACCTTACTCGGCCCTGATACTTGGTTATTTAGATAATATTCATGGCCCAATTCAATTAGGCCCAGCTTGAGCAAACCCATGTTCATATCTCGGTTTATATCGTTCAAAAAAATATGAAAATTTGTGAAAAAAAATTATTTTTATACCTAAATATAATAGTAAATTTATTCTTATATCTTATGCATATGAGCGGATACTCCCTCCGTCACGTAATAAGTTCCTTACTTTTCTATTTTGTCATCGTCTCGTTTTTATTTGCTTTAATTACTTAAAATTTACAATGAGAATCACTTGTCATTCTCAAAATAAAAACTCCCTACCCATTTTCTATCACTTGTCATTCTCAAAATAAAAACTCCCTACCCATTTTCTCTCTTTTACATTACTTTTCATACTCACGTCATTAATTTTTTCTTAATCTTCGTGTAAAATCAAATTAGTAACCTTATTATGGGACGGAGGAAGTATAATTTTTTTAAATAGTTTTTAAAAATATGAAAAATTATCTAAAAAAAAAAAAAAAGTTAATCAAACTAATAGGGATATTATTGTCTTTCTAAACAACCTGATTTATATGGGATTTATTTTTGTGACGCTTTTATAAATATTTTTTATAAATTTTAAAGAATTTTTGATCTGTCAGAGGCGGAGAGTGCCTAAAATCCTAAGCCTTTAGATTTTTGAATTGTCAAAGAGGTCAGTACATATGAACAAGTGCTATAAACGTGTGGTATATTATAATGAGTTGAGTTGTTGACCAATCAGCTATCCATATTTTCCCTATAATTGCGCGTACATAAATAATTGTATGTGACCATGTGTAATTGTAGAAAGTGGACCCGCGGCCCAGTGAACTCTGAACATGTTTATTTTGCAGTTTATAAATCATAACATTAATTATTTAATTATATACTATTACTTGCATTATGTTAAAAATATACTCCCTCCGTCCTAGCTCACTTAGAAAATTTTGAAATGGCACGAGAATTAAGAAATATTATTATAGTATTAGGAGAGAGAATGAGTGGAAAAAGTGTTGTGAGTGTGAAAAATTAAATAGGAGAGAGAATGAGTGGAGTGAATAGTAATTATAATGGTGTTGTGAGTATTAAAATAATGTAGGAGAGAGAATGAGTGGAGAGAATAGTGATTTAAGGTTTCCATTTTGAGAATTCTTAAGTGAAGTGGGACGCACAAAATGGAAAGCTTTCTTAAGTGAGGTGGAACGGAGGGAGTATTGATGCTATTTACGTGACGAATATAGGATGTTTTGAATGTGAATACACAATTTACATTATTGTTGTTTTAATACATAGCTTAAAATATACTCCCTCCGTCCCGTCCGACTTAGGACGTTTTGCCATTTTGGGCGTCCCACCCGATTTAGGACGGCCCAAAATGGAAAGTTTATATTACATTTATATTAAATGAGACCCATTTGTCATACTCACAACAATAATTCCATCACTATTTATCCCACTCATTCTCTCTCCTATTTAATTTTTCACACTCACAACACATCCTCCACTCATTCTCTCTCCTAATATTATAATAGTATTCCTTAATTTCCGTGTCGGGAGTGAATGTCCTAAATCGGATGGGACGGAGGGAGTAAGTTATTCATAAACCTGTTAATCTTTAGTCCACCATTTTCTTTTTATTGTTTATTTTGAAATAGTAAACTTATATATTATAAAGAAAAAAAATGATATTTACATTATTGTTGTTTTAATGATAACATCATTTTAGGAAGAATTTCTTGAAATTATTCTTAAAATAGTAATTCATCTTTGATGTGTTTCGAACTTATTTTTTTTACAAATAATAATTGATGAAAAAACTAAGAAAAAATAAATAAAATTTGTTTATATTATTTAAAGTAATCATTTATCACAATAGAGGAAAAAAAATGAATAATAAATAAAAACTACTTGAGATATGATGATAAAAGAAATCAAGATTTTGAAAAGGAGTTCATTGCTCTTATTAGATTAAATTAGATTAGATTAGAGGATATATATATATATATATATATATATATATATATATATGTATATATATATATATATATACATATATATATGTATATATATACATATATATATGTATATATATACATATATATATGTATATATATACATATATATATATACATATACATACATATATATACATACATATACATACATATACATACATATATATACATACATATACATACATATATATACATATATATACATATATACATATATATACATATATATACATATATACATATATATACATATATATATATATATATATACATATATATATATATATATACATATATATATATATATATATATATATATATATATATATTAGCTAATAGGATTTGAAAGTTGGCCTTTGTAATAAAATTTAAACAACTTACCAACTGAACTAGTTATAAAATCTAAACAAATATCAAAGGTGGATGTTAACTAATCTTAGGCTTCGTTTGTTTTGACGTAAAATATTTTTTGAAAAACGTTTTTCTGTAAAATGTTTTCTGTAAAATGTTTTACTTAGGAATGGCGTAAAATGTTTTACTTAGGAAAATGTTTTACTTATTATTGTTGTTGTTGTTGTTGTTGTTGTTGTTGTTGTTGTTTTTTTTTTTTTTTTTTTTTTTTTTTTTTTTTTTTTGTTGTTGTTGTTGTTGTTGTTGTTGTTGTTGTTGTTGTTTTTTTTTTTTTTTTTTTTTTTTTTTGTTGTTGTTGTTGTTGTTGTTGTTGTTATTATTATTATTATTATTTTATTATTATTATTATTATTATTATTATTATTATTATTATTATTATTTTATTATTATTATTATTATTATTTTATTATTATTATTATTATTATTATTATTATTATTATTATTATTATTATTATTTATCATTTTTTAATTATTATTTTTTAATTATTATTATTTTTTATTTTTTTATTTATTATTATTATTATTATTATTATTATTTTATTATTATTATTTTTATTTATTATTATTATTATTTTTTTTTATTATTATTATTATTATTATTTATTATTATTATTATTTATTATTATTATTATTATTTATTATTATTATTATTATTTTTATTATTATTATTATTATTATTTATTATTATTATTATTATTATTATTATTATTATTATTATTATTATTATTATTATTATTATTATTATTAGAATCAGGAAGTAAAATGTTGTACCTTGTGGAATATGAGTTGTACATGAAGGGCACCATTTTTTGGAAAATGTTTTACTTAGGACAAGGTCAGTAAGTCGTTTTACTTAGGAAGGACGTAAAATTTTTTCCGAAAAATGTTTTCTCCATTTTTCGAAAAAAAATCAAACACCGGAAAACGAGTTATTTTCCGAAAAACATTTTCTGAAAAACAACCAAACAACGGAAAATGTTTTACGATTTTCCGGAAAACAACCAAACAACGGAAAACGAGTTATTTTACGGAAATTTTTTTCCGAAAAATATTTTACGGTGAAACAAACGGGGCCTTATATGCGGATAAATTTAATAAATAGAGTAATTTTTTTTACTAAAAATAGAATTTGACCGGTTCACCTGTATCCCACCTCCTACAATAAATTCGCCCCCTATTCTTAATTTAAAAACATAATATTCATTTTGGACAATTTTGTAATGGAAAAATAAAATAATATTATTATTGGACAGAGAGTATAGGAAATGATAAAATTATCCATTCTGATGAATTTTATTTTTTTTTTGAATTGGTTGAAAATGTTACAGGTCCACTATTCCACCTGGGTTGGTACCATATATTCTACCAATACAACCCATATTCTGCAATTTGGGGCAATATCACATGGGGCCATTCTGTATCCAAAGACATGATCCACTGGTTCCACCTTCCCTTTGCAATGGTTCCCGATCAATGGTACGATATAAACGGCGTCTTTTCGGGGTCCGCCACACTCCTCACCGACGGCCGGATCGTTATGCTTTACACCGATGACACCAATGATTTTGTGCGGTGTCCGGTGTTTGTTTAGCATGGCCCCGCCAACCTATCTCGATCCTCTCGCTTCTTGATTGGGTCAAGTACTCGGGTAACCCTGGGCCTGGTCCCTCCCCCAGCATTGGTACTAAGGACTTTAGAGATCCAACTACAGCTTGGGTCGACCTGGATGGTATATGGAGACTTACTATCGGGTCAAAAGTTAACAAGCAGGTACTTCACTCGTGCACAAAACCACCAACTTCACAAACTATCAGCTTTTGGATGAATATTTGCACGAGGTTCCTGGCACTGGCATGTGGGAATGCGTTGACTTTTATCCTGTGTCAACCACGGATAAAAATGGGTTGGACACGCCAGCAAATGGTCCGGACGTTAAGCATGTTTTGAAGGCGAGTTTGGATGATGACAAGCATGATTACTATGCAATTGGGACGTATGACCCAGTTAAGGATAAGTGGACCCCGGATAACCCGGAGTTAGATGTGGGTATCGGGTTAAGAGTTGACTATGGAAAGTACCACGCGTCAAAGACATTTTACGACCACCATAAGAAGAGGAGGGTCTTGTGGGGATGGACGGGTGAAACTGATAGCGAAGCTACTGATCTTTTGAAAGGATGGGCATCCGTTCAGGTACATTTTCTTTATAACAATGGTTAATTTGTACAAAATTTATTTGAAAAACTAAAAACGCGTTGTTTATTAGACCATTCCGAGGACAGTGGTGTTTGATAAAAAGACCAAGGCGAATATACTACAATGGCCGATTGAAGAAGTAAATAAGTTGAGATATAATGGCCATGAATTTGAAGACGTTGAGCTTAGGCCAGGATCAGTTGTACTACTTAAACTAGGCCTAGCGACACAGGTTCGTAAACCCTTAACTCTAAAAGTTGATATAAAATACCCAAATTTTGGTGCTTTCTTTTTTACTATTATGCCCCTTGTTTGTGAATGGGCGGGAATGTGTGCAGTTGGACATAAGTGCGAAATTTAAGATAGACGAAGATGTGTTGGAAGGTATTGCTGAAGCGGACGTAGGCTATAATTGCACAACCAGTGGCGGTTCTACAGGAAGGGGCATTTTGGGACCTTTTGGACTACTTGTTTTAGCAGATGAATCGCTTTCAGAGCAAACCCCTGTTTATTTTTACATAACAAAAGGCTCCAATGGAAGTTTCAATACTTATTTTTGTGCTGATCAATCAAGGTATTTTTCCTCATTTTTTTTGAGAAATAATATTAAGATTACTTGTTAAATTACAATAAGAAAACTAAGCGTATGATATTGATGAATGTAGATCATCAAAGGCTCCCGATGTTGGGAAATTGGTTTACGGAAGCAGTATTCCCGTGCTTGATGATGAAAAATTCACAATGAGGTTATTGGTGTTTTGGTCAAATTTCAACAAATGTTTTTGATGATAAGAAAAATGACTAAAGTGATATGAATCAGGGTAAAATGATTATCGGGTTGAATAGAAATGAACACGAGGTATTTGTTGACTAGGGAAAGCCCTTGAACAACTTGTTCGCCGGCATAAAACCCCGGGAGGTTTAGGAACCTACCTTGACCAAAAGTTTACTAAGTATTTTGATGATTACAGAACTATGAGCGTATATGAGGGGAGCTTAAGCTAGAGTGAACGTGTGTGAATTACAAGTGTTTTTTCCCTTTTATACCTCTTTACAACGGCTAATTACAAAGAAAATATCAAGCCTAGAATCTCGGAGGTAAGTTGAGATTTATTCGCCACTTCGTTGATGGAGATGAAAGTGATCCGTTGCTGGGTATTTTGATGAAGAAAACGTCGTTGAATTGGTCTCCTATTACTTTGACACGTTCACTGAAAAGTAGGGTTAACGTAACAATAGTTCAACCTGCGAATGATCAAGATGCAATAGGAGAACTCAAGTTGTTAGTACCAAGATGCTAGGTGCAAGTTGTAAACAAGTTGACTGAGAAATGTAGGACCCAACAATTGCCCCCAAACTTTTTAAATTTTAAAATAAAGAATATAAAGAGACAAAAAATTTGAAAATTTTTCCAAAAATGGGTATAAGGTACGGCGGTTTTAAATGAAAAGGTTTTGATGGGACGGTTTTGGGCGTTTTCAAGGCGAAGGTCATGATGCTTTTTAGAGTTCCAACCGCTTTCAAACTCTTCCTTAAATAAATACAATCCTTCCCCAACTCTCCCTTTCACAAAATCAAAACAGTAGCTTTAACGGAGGTTTCTAGAGGAAGAATCAAGAAAGAAGGTCGAAGAGAAAAATCAAGTAGAAATTTCCGATGAGTCTTTCGTCCCAACTTAATTTTCTATCTGCAATTTGTTGTTTCAACTTTGAAAAAATGGGTCGAAAGAAAATTGCCATTATTGAGAGCGACGAGGGTTTGCCTGAGGGTTTCATAACCCAAAATTTGTTGAAGGAACCCGATAATGAAAAATGCTTGATTCCTCAGGCCAACCTGGAAATTATTAAGAAAAACCACGCAATGCCATACGGAACCATTTTCTATACCCACCCCGACTTGACTTCTGAGTGCTATTCCCCTAATTGGGTGTGCTTCCCGGAATATCCTTTCGTTATAGACTTAAAATTTCCCTTCCCCAACTTGATCAACAAATTCTTTTCGTGTACCAAACTTAACTACGCCCAACTAATGCCTCAAGGTTGGAGGTACTTGCAAACCCTAGTTAAATTAGGAGAAAGAATCGATCTGACTGTTGGTTTAGAAGAGTTGGCTTACACTATGGATTTAAGGGGTTTTTGTCCTGAAAGGTATGGCTTTAGGGTTAAGAGTGGTGAGCCTATTTTGATCTCCAACAGTGATCCTGCTGATAGAGGATGGAGGAATAAATTTTTCTTTGCAAGGAGAGATACCCTGGGTCATGAGGAGGGTGTGATTTCCAAGTGGAGGTTTCAAGGTAGTGCAAATAGTTTTCCTTATTCTACTAATGTTTCTTAACATTCTGATAGCTAACCACTAGAATTTCTTTTATAGAAGTTGCTAAGTTGTCAGCACTATTTCCGGGGCAAGGAGAAACGGGAGAGAACGTAAACCAGCTTTTCAAATTGGGTGCATCTGATAGGACTTTTAAGGCATTCCCAGTTGAGTTCTCTGTTGAAGGGGTCGAAGGTGAGGTAGAAGTTGATCCTGAAGAAAGTCTACCCCCTAACTTACTCGAAATGTCTACAGGTTTGATACCACAAAACCTCTGTTTATTCACAAGTTGTTCTAATCTTCCAGTTGTCCTGATTTTCTATGTCCTTATTGCAGCTACACGCTCCAAGACCACCGTGAGTGCTGCAGACCTACTGGCTGAAGCTAAGGCAAAGAGAACTGCCAAGAGAGATAATAAGCCTCCAACTCCTAAGTCTATGGTATCTAGCTCTGAATTGAATGTCTCCAAGAAGAAGGAGGAAGCGAAGAAAAGGAAGCTGGCAGAGGCTGAGGCCACGGATGCAAGTGATGATTTGGAGGTGGAGAAAATAAGAGAGAAGTTTAAAGCTGCGATGACAGGTTTTGTTGATAAGGTAAAACGAGGATATGTTTAACCTTATATCAAAGAACAAATAGAGCATTAATACTTCTTTTACACAGGTTTCGGAAATTATGTGTCCTATCATGGACCAGGTCGATACCCTGAAGATCAAGGCGGCTAAATGTAGTTATGAAGCTGCGGAATCAAAGAAGGAGGCCACCAAAAGTGCTGGGGAAGTAGAGAGGTTGAAGAAAGAAGAAAAAAAACATCTTTGGTGTGGTGGAGAAATTGAAGAAATACATTGATATTTTGAGGAAGGAGGTGGAAGTTGTTCGTCTTTGAGAAAGTGAAGGAGAATGAAGCTCATTCGAAGGAGCTTGAAGCAAATGAAGGAAGACTTCAAATTTAATACCACGAGCCTTTGTTTGAAGCTAGAATCCAACTTATGGAAGAGTATAAGAATGGATTGGCTTCAGGTTGGGATGTGGAAGAAGAAAAAAGATCTTTGGAAGATTTCATTGGTGAACCAGCAGATGGGGAGGAGGTGAACTCTCCGGCCCCTGAAGCCCTGGTTGATGATGCTAATAAAGCTTTGAGTACCATAGTGGTAACCCCAGTTGAGGAAAATGATCAAAGGAAGGAGTCAAGTGTACCACCGGCGGCAGCAGGCCAAAATGTTTAAACAATTTGAAAGTTTTTAAGTAGTTTGGAAGGAGGAGAAACAAAAACAATTTCTTTTTTGCTTTTTTGCCGTACCATCGCTGGTGGGCATCAAATGGGGGGTCTGTCCCCAAAACAAGTTTATTTTGGTATGTAATGGCTCATAAGAGCCCAAACAATTTATTTGGGGTACTAGGTTAGTCTAGTACTCCAAGCTTTCTTAGGTTTTAAGGGATCGGTTGGCTTACCCAACTTGTCCTTTAGTTGCAAAATATTTTGGAAACGTTTCAAAGTTTTAAAGAAGTATTTTAGGTTTTTCAGAAATACTTGTTTGTTTCACAGATAACATGTTGATGTTATAAACAGTACGTAACATGTTAATGTTACAACCAATAGTCACAACTTGAATAAGTGTGAAACCGCGCGTCCAGGCGAAGGTGTCAAAACCTTAATTCTTTATAAAAGATGTAAATCTTTTAACCATAAGTAAATTGTACCTTTGATCAGAGGTAAGTCATTTGAAGAAACAGAACATGTATCAGTCGTCCTGGCGTGTCAACATGTTCCATCCCTCTCCAGCTAAAGTTTTAACATGTTGGAGCCGTACTGGCGTGTTAACATGTTGAACTTTTCTTCCTCAGGTTCAAACATGTCGGAGTCGTACTAGCGTGTTGACATGCTTGACCTGCTCCAATTTAGGTCCCAACATGTTGGAGCCGTACTGGCGTGTTAACATGTTGAGCCTATTCTGCATGTTCAAGTTGCATACCTTGCAAAACAAATTTATGTTAGGATTGGGTGTTAGCGTAGCTAACACCCCTCCGATGCTTAAGTCAGTAAGGATTTCAAAAAATTAAGAATTGAGATACGCGAATGAACTTGACATAAATTAAACCATACCTGAGAAGTCTAGTTGTAAATAACTTGACTTACATAAAATAGAGTTTTAAATGGATGGCGTTCCAACTTCTAGGGACCCTATCTCCACTTGGGGTTGACAGCCAATATGCCCCTTTGCCAGCTTTAGCATCAATAAGGTATGGTCCTTCCCACTTGGGAGCCAATTTACCTGCATTCAATTCTCTTGTATTTTGAAATACTTTTCTCAAAACTAAATCACCAACCTGGAATCTTCTTATTCTGACATTCTTGTTGTGTAAGACCTAGCAATCCGCTGTTGATAAGCTGCCATCCTTATCTTGGCTAAATTCCTGATCTCATCAATTGTATCTAAATCTTGGGTTAACAAGAGATTATTTTCATATTGAGTTAACAAACCATACCTTGCTGTTGGGATTGTCACCTCGACTGGAATTACAGCTTCTGCTCCGAATACCAAAGAATATGGAGTCCTACCTGTGGCCCCTTTTGTAGTGGTCCTATCTGCCCAAAGTACAAGTGGTAACTCTTCAGCCCACTTTCCTTTCTTTTGATCTAGGCGCTTCTTCAAGTTGTTGACAATCAACTTGTTGCTTGACTCGGCTTGACCATTGGCTTCAGGGTGGACAGGCGTGGACATGATCAACTTGATGCCCCATAGAGCACAAAAAGTCTCTAGTCTTCTTACTTATGAATTGTGACCCGTTGTCACATATAATCTCTGACGGTACACCGAACCTGCTAATTATATTTTTATTTAAAAATGAAATTACCTCCTTGTCTCTTACTTGTACATAAGCTTCTGCCTCGATCCATTTTGAGAGATAATCAGTCAATGCCAACATGAACACTTTACCTCCGGGAGCCTTAGGCAACTTGCCCACAATATCCATGCCCCATTGCATGAAAGGCCAAGATGAGACGATAGAATGTAGAGGTTCAGCAGGTTGATGCAAGATGTTGATGTGTCTTTGGCAGGCATCACACTTCTGCACATAGCTCATGGCATCTTGTCGCATGGTTGGCCAATAATAACCAGTCTTGAGGGCCTTCGACGCCAGTGCTTTTCCACCAGAATGATTTCCACATATTCCTTCATGGATTTCTTTTAGCACCAGTTCAACTTGCTCATTATCGATACATCTCAAATAGTGCCCTGCAAAAGATCTCTTAAATAGCACATTATCTATTAAAACGAAAGTTGAAGTACGAATCTTAAAAGATCTAACATTCTTAATATCTGGCGGAATAGTCCCAAGTTGAAGGAACTCAATTATTGATTGGGTCCAAGATGGTCTAGCATCTTGTGCCCCAGTAGGTTGAGTAATCGCTTGAGTTTCCTCAACTTGGTCTATTGCCGGGTGCTTAACATAAATAATGGGAATATTAGTATGCAATATTGATCTGCAAGTTGAACCCAAGTTGGCCAAAGCGTCCGCTTCTGTATTCTCTTCTCTAGGAACCTGTTCCAAGGAAAATGATAGGAATTTTGAAGCCAAAGCCTTAACATGTTGGAGATACAGAGTCATCTTGGAATGCTTCACCATATAACTGCCATTAAAATGGTTAGCGAGCAATTGAGAGTCAACATATACATTTATATGCGCAATATTTAAACTTAAGGCTGTACTTAAACCCATGATTAAAGCCTCATACTCAGCTTCGTTATTTGTTGCATTGAATTCACAAGATACAGCTTGAGGTATGATATCACCTTGAGGGGATTTCAGAACTATTCCCAAGCCAATTCCTTTGGAATTTGAAGCTCCATCTGTAAACAGTGTCCAAAATCTAGGAATTGTTTTACCTTCAAGCCGTTGTACTTCCAGCTCCACCTCGGGCTGCAAACTTGGGCCGAAATCTCTTGTGTGAAATCGGCTAGAGCCTGAGATTTAATAGCTGTTCTTGGCTCATATGAAATGTCATACGTGCTCAACTTGACCGACCACTTGGCCAATCTGCTTGACATCTCTGGAGTTCTTAACACATTTCTCATAGGATAGTTAGTTCTAACAGTTATAGAATGTGTTTCGAAATAATGACGCAATTTTGTAGCAGCAGTAGTTAAGGCCAAAATTAACTTTTCAAGATGAGAGTACCTCGTTTCAGCATCTAGTAAAGACTTACTTATATAGTAAACGGGATCTTTGTTCAACTTGGATTTTTTCACCAATGCTGCACTAGCGCATTCTCTGATACAGCTAAATATAAATAAAGGTGCTCACCATGTTCTGGTTTGGCAAGTAGGGGTGACATCATCAAGTATTCTTTAAGTTGTTTAAAAGCTGCCTCATGTTGATCAGTCCATTGGAAGAGTTTATTCTTTCTTAACACTTCATAGAATAACCTGCACTTATCAGATGATTTAGATATAAATCTATTTAAGGCGGCTACTCTACCTGTTAACCTTTGGACGTCTTTGATATTCTTGGGAGACACCAAGTTGAGAATGGCTTTGATCTGTTCGGGACTGGCTTCAATTCCTCTCTTGGTCACCATATAGCCCAAGAATTTACCTGCTCTGACACCAAAATTGCACTTTACCGGATTGAGCTTCATGTTGAAAGCTTTCAAGATGTTGAACGCCTCAGCAAGATGTTCTACGTGATCTTCAATATGCTTGGACTTTACTACCATATCATCTATGTAGACTTCCATCGTCTTGCCGAGTTGATCTTTAAACATCTTGTTCACCAGCCTCTGATAAGTTGCCCCTGCATTTTTAAGACCAAATGGCATAGAAATATAACAATATATACCTTTCGGAGTCATGAATGCCGTATCTTCTTGGTCTGAGGGCTCCATTTGAATTTGTTGGTATCCTGAGGACGCATCCATGAACGTCAAGATATCGTGGCCAGCTGTCTCATCAACTAGAGAATCAATATGAGGAAGAGGGAACGGATCTTTCGGACAGGCCTTGTTCAAGTCTGTGAAGTCCACGCATACTCGCCACTTGCCGTTCTTCTTCTCTACCACCACAACATTAGCTAGCCACCTTGGATATTGAACTTCCCTGATCATCTTGGACTTCAAAAGCCTCTCAACTTCATCCTTTATGATCTGGTTCCGCTCCTGAGCAAATTTTCTTCTTTTTTGGTGGACAGGACGGATGGTTGGATCAATGTTCAACTTGTGAGTAATGATGTCCTTGCTTATTCCTATCATGTCCTCATGCTTCCATGCAAAACAACATTTCTGACTTTTCAAGAACTCAATCAGCTCCTCCTCAATTTCGGATGGGAGGTCTATACCAACTTGCACTTGGGCCTCAGGATTTGACTCATCAATAGCAATACTTTTCGTCTCATGCTCCACTGCTTCAAGAACATCCTGGGCCTTTTTCTTTAATTGCTATGCTTGACGAGGGACTGAACTTGCTTTCATGTTAACCTTGTAGCATTCTTTAGAAACTTGCTGATTTCCCTTCAACTTGGCTACACCCCAAGGTGTTGGAAACTTGGCCTTGGGTGATAAGTTGATGGCACGACCTTCATGTTGTGGATCCAAGGTCTCCCCAAAATGACATTGTACGAGGAAGAGCATTCAATCACGCGAACCTTTCCATATAATTCATACCCTCTAAATAGATAGGCAACTTGATTTCTCCATTGTTTGCTTCACTTCACCACATTTGAACCCTACCGGTACGGATGAATTCTTCACAACTTCGGACGAAAGGAATGCCCATATCTTCAAGAGCATGAGTGAAGATTATATTGGTAGAGCCGCCATCAATCAATTCTCTTGACCACCTGATTAGCAATGCACTTTGGACAACTAGACCATCATGATGGGGGTCCACCGTGTTGTCCTTATCTTCATCTTGAAAGAGATAACTTGACCATACGTGAAGTCATGACGCCTTGAGGGCAATTTCGGCGATCCTCCTTAGAACTATTGGCATGACGCTTAGGCTGCGAGTAAGTTGTGCCACAAATATGGGATCCACTTTGAAATAACATTTACTACCTTGGTAGGTGGAGGAGGTGCAACTTTCTCTACGTGCAGATTTGCTCACGAGAATCGGGTTCTTTGGACTCACTTCGACCCTCTTCTTACCCAACAAATCCTTAAGGAGACCCTTGGATAATAGATGAGCAATCTCCTTCCTCAGGCAAAACAATTTTCGAGTGGTATGCCCAAAATCCTCATGAAACGCACACCACTTGGACTTGTCCTTCCAAGTTGCGGGTGGTCACTCTTCTTGGGCCATCGGCTTTATCTCCAAGATTTCCCATGGCGCAAAGGATTCACTGCAATGTTCACGAAAAGCGTATTCGAAATTTTAGGATAATCATTATCATCCCCATCTTGATCATCATCTACAAAATGAACTCTAGAAGATTCGGATTTAACGAGGTTTGCCCACTGTTAGACTTATAATGATGGGAATCGATTTTACATCGGAGGTCTCAAATAGAGGAGTAGGGGTCCTCCCAGTCGATTTCCCCACTGTCAGGTTGTCATCCTCTAATCTGATGAAAGGCAAGGCTCTGGTTCTGATTTCTTCAAGTTGTTTCGTAGGAGTCATCACCAACTCATTATAAAATAGAGAGCTCTTCTTCAAGCCTATATGGAATGCTTCCGTAGCTGTGGACACGTCGAGTTGGGTATAGTCATTTGCCTCTGGTTAAACTGTGCAAATATTCTTTAAGACTTTCGTTAAGTACATTTGCACAATTCTATAAAGGTCACTAGTCAACTTGTCAAATGCCCTATTGCATGAAAATTGATTAATAAACATATTGACAAGTTGAGCATAAGAAGAAATAGAGTTTAGAGGAAGTCCTGTTAGCCATTTTAAGGCCGGTCCTGACAAAGTTGAGCCAAAGCCCCTGCAAAAACATGCTTCTTTAAAAACAGGGGGGATACTTATGATATCCATTGATTCCTGATACAGCAACACATGCTCTGCTGGGTCGGTGCTCCCATCATACTTCTTCATATGAGGGACCGAAAACTTCTTTGGGATCTCCACACTAGCTATTGCTGGGACAAAACGAGATTCGTTATAGCAAGTTGGAGAAACTTGGTGGTACGGCATGTTGACTCCAGGTATGCTTCGAAGCAAATCTTTTATAGTCTGCATTTCCTTAACAAGTTGACTCTCTGCGAAAAGAGGATTATTATTAAACTGAGATGCAGAAGTATCAAAAGCATTAAAGAAACTCCCTGTTTGCCCCATTGAAGGCGTGGCATAGGTATAGCAAGATGACAACAGAGGTTGGTTAGCTGGAAGGCTGAATCTTGGTTGCGTGATTGGAATGGACGTCACGATTGTGCTTTCTGCTGGCAGGGTATTGGACATAGGGATATCTCCAAAATGGCTCGGTCCAGTACCTGCATCAAATAGAGATCTAGGAAGTAAAGGTGAAAATGGAGTAGATACTTGAGTTTCAACTTGCTTCCCTTTACGCAGGCTATCAATGGCATTGAATATCATGGCGTTTGTATGCTCCTGACCATCCAACCGATCATTCACTTTCTTCAACATATCGGCCATGTTGGACAATATCTCCA
Source organism: Adenophora triphylla var. japonica (assembly GCA_022495995.1). Taxonomy (NCBI): domain Eukaryota; kingdom Viridiplantae; phylum Streptophyta; class Magnoliopsida; order Asterales; family Campanulaceae; genus Adenophora; species Adenophora triphylla. The sequence goes on from JAFEMH010002480.1 coordinate 69,459, forward strand.
AATTGACAGCTTCCGCATTCAAAGATGGATTGCCTTGGGTGCCGGAAATAGGAAGCGGCCAACTCCTCTCACCTTGACTGCCGGACGATGGATTAGCCATTTCTACGCAAATAATCAAAGTTTCCCACAGACGGCGCCAAATTGTTTTGGTCAAATTTCAACAAATGTTTTTGATGATAAGAAAAATGACTAAAGTGTTATAAATCAGGGTACAATGATTATCGGGTTGAATAGAAATGAACACGAGGTATTTGTTGACTAGGGAAAGCCCTTGAACAACTTGTTCGCCGGCATAAAACCCCGTGAGGTTTAGGAACCTACCTTGACCAAAAGTTTACTAAGTATTTTGATGATTACAGAACTATGAGCGTATATGAGGGGAGCTTAAGCTAGAGTGAACGTGTGTGAATTACAAGTGTTTTTTCCCTTTTATACCTCTTTACAACAGCTAATTACAAAGAAAATATCAAGCCTAGAATCTCGGAGGTAAGTTGAGATTTATTCGCCACTTCGTTGATGGAGATGAAAGTGATCCGTTGCTGGGTATTTTGATGAAGAAAACGTCGTTGAATTGGTCTCCTATTACTTTGACACGTTCCCTGAAAAGTAGGGTTAACGTAACAATAGTTCAACCTGCGAATGATCAAGATGAAATAGGAGAACTCAAGTTGTTAGTACCAAGATGCTAGGTGCAAGTTGTAAACAAGTTGACTGAGAAATGTAGGACCCAACAATTGGTAAGTTGAAAACTCTCCTCTTTTTTTATTATTTTTCGTAATTCTTACAATGTTCATTCCAAAATGAATGCCCGTTTTTGTTCATCAGGTTGATCATTCGGTAGTAGAAAGTTTCGGTCAAGGAGGAAGGAGAGTGATAACGTCGAGAGTATATCCAACAAAGGCAATATATACAACAGCAAGGGTGTTTTTGTTTAACAATGCCACTGGAATAAGTGTTAAAGCTTCTGTAAAGATATGGCATATGAATTCAGCTTATACTACTGATTCTTTTGCCGCTGCAAGTCACTCATGATCATTTTTTTAAAGGTAGGATTAATTGTCATTTTAAATGAAGGTGTCCATAGTCAATTTTTATTGTATTGTGATTTAAATTGTGATAAAATGAGTGGACTGTTTTGTTGAAGCTGTTAGTTTTTGTAAGGCTTTTGAATTGAATACCCATTGTTGTAATGTTGTAAGATAGATTATGAGCATGTGCAACACAAAAGTCCTATTTTTTATAGCAAATCAGTTACATTTTATAATAATAATAAATGTGTTACATTTAATTAACACAAGATAACATTATACAAGAATTACATTTTATAGTAATATAAATTACGTATTATACATTACATGTATTATATTTTAAAATAACATAAATTTAATATTATAGTAAATTAAATTACATTTTACTTGAACTTCTGTATAATCGAACTGAAACTCAATCAATCTTATATTTTGGATTTAAAATCACGAAAAACACCAAGATCTAAGGCCCAGAACTTTAACCAGCAGATTGAAAGAGGTCAAAGCCCGACATCCCGCATGGCCTGGACCATTTGTTAAAGGCCGGGGCCCGTAATCCCATGGCCCACGAGTCAGGCCTAGCCTAGATTTTGTCCATTCGCCAAGCCCGACTATATATAATTTTCTCCACAAAACTGATAAAATTTCCCTTGAAATAGCAGCACATTGTCATTTTGCACTGAATATTTTCAAACTAAATTATTATAATTAAAATAAATTTAAAAAAAAAATATATTAAATTTAAAATGAAATGTCAAATAATAAAAAAATTGGCCTATTTTAGTAAACATGTATGGTCAAAGTTCAAAGTGTTAGAATATGGATTGCAAAATGTGTATACTTAGTAAATATACGTAAATGTGTAGACGTACATGTTTAAATCATAAATATAATGTTGTATAAAGTATAGAAAATTAATCAATGTGTAGAATTCCCGAAATGAAGATTACCTATTTATGATAGACAAAAGGTAAGCTTTCACTACTTAATAATGAAAGGGTGTGGTCCCTAAATGAAATACCCTTTGGTTCCCTATATATAGAGGCTTTCCATCAGCCTAGGAAGACACACAAAATTAATATACTCTCTATCTATAATCTGAGATATAAAGTGAGAAGGCATTTTCATTTAGAAGAACTACTTCTCCCTCCTTATATCTTCTTCTTGTCTTCAACATCAAGGCATACATGAATTCGTCAGGTATTACGCTTCCGCCTCCATTTCTTTTCTCATTCTTATTCAAGACTTGAGTATGACTTAGGTATAACGGAATAGAAATGTTCTAACAATTGGTATCAGAGCCTACTGTAGACACCCCATTCTGAACCAATAATTACATGATTACACTACTCTTCGTCTCTATTTTGTGTTTTGATGAAAGCATATTAGTTTCATCATGTTTCGTTAAGTTTCTAACTAAACTTGTTAGTTTTGGACCTAACTGACTAACGGAATATCTGAAGATGACAGAATAGTCAATTGACTAGTTGTCCCGCGCGGGACATACGTGTCTCGCGCGAAACAACCCCTCTGCAAAATGTGCAGATTCACTTCCCTTGTCGATTTCAACCTCTTCTCTTGATAAACTCCTATCCAATCCGAGGCTCTACTGATTTTAGAGTTCTGGAACCTTCTTTGGGAGGAATCCTAATCCACTTGAGTCTCCTAATCTTGGTGACCAAGTAAATAAACCCCTATAAATACTAGATGACTTTCAGTATTTCAGAAGCCCCGATCCATAACACAACACACACAATTACTGGTTTCTCTCCTTGAAAGATTCCTGTAAAACACTCATAAACAAACACCCAAATTCGTCCATCAACCTTGTTGATTGACGAACGTCGAGATTCAAAGCCTAGAATCAAGGCAGAATTCTGTCCAAATGATTTCTCGATCGAGGAAGGAGGAGGGAAACACTTAGAACCACGTTCTAAACCAAATACTCCCTAACACACAAGGTAAACTCCTATACTTTCATATTTTTCTTCTCAATCCATCTAATTGCTTTTAAAGTAGTGTAATCCCATCAAAAGGGTTAGCCTAGAGTCCCTTCAATCCATGGAGGTGATCTCGAAGCATACAACCCGACATTCCTAATCAAGAAATTAATTAGGGTTTTCTTATTCTTAAATATTATGTTGTTTTAATTGATAATCCCCCTTAAGCAAGACCGATCTTCGGATTGGGTGGATGCGGTGCTCCTTGACCTTCAAAATCCATCACTTAAGCCCCGAACCCAAATCTTTTCAAAAAGGTTTTTCTTATTGTTTTTCTAAATAAAATGATAAGTGGTGAATCTGTTATTCATTAAAATTGCACTGCTACACCTACTCATGTTCTTGATTAAGTTGGAGTTCATAATAGCATGTTTGCTTTGCTTTATGTTAAATTCATTATGTTTTGATATTGTTTAATCACTGATGCAGGCCTAAATGGCTGTAAGATATAGAAATGCTAGGGAATAAATCGGGACTCACTCAACCGGGGGTAGTGGACTCACTCAACACTACTAATTGCGGAATCACTTGACGCAACCAAGCCTTCGCTTGTTATAAGAGGAATCACTCAACTCTCAAGCAAGATTACTTGCAAACTTCAGAAATTCTTATTCATAATACTCTACCGAATCATAACAATTCAGCCATTATTTATAGATGCTATGGAACATCCCTCCAAGCATAGGCAATACAATGAACTAACCCTTCAAGTTCTATAACATTGTAGCTAGATACTTTGACCCAAAATAATGAATCAGTTAAGGATAAACAATAAAATTAAAACTTTAGAGTAGACAAAAAGGCATCAAACTTACTGGAACATTCCATATTTTCAGATTATTCTTGAGTTGTATCATTCTCCCCGTCTTGGAGAGAACTCGTCCTCGAGTTTGAATTCATGTCGAACCATAGTGTGGAATCTATCTTCTTCAGCTCTTCACTTGATATCCAAGCATCTTCTGAACTTGGCTTTCCATACTAGTGAACAAGATATTGAGTATAAGTTCCGCGACGAGTTGTAATGGACCGCGTGTCCAAGACATCAATTGATTCTCTAACTGAATCGGTAGAAAATGCGGCAATGTCCTCTTTCGACGAAATTGGCTCACTCTCCTCACCATAATATGAGTATAAATCACTAATGTTGAACACAGGACTGATCTTGAGACCTTCTGGAAGTTCGAGACGATAGGCATTAGGCCCTAACTTCTTTAGTATGCGACATGGATCGAATTTTCTTGGCTTCAGCTTGTTATAACTTCCAACTGGAAACCTCTCTTTCCAAAGATAAACCATCACCAAATCACCCTCCTTGTACTCCTTGTCTCTGCGATGAACATCAGGTTTTGACTTGTAAAGTTCAGATGCTTGCTTCAATTGTTCAAGAACTTGACTATGAATTTCTCTGATATGTGAAGCAAACTCCTCTGCATCCATGCTAACCCGTGACTGATTTTGCAAAGGAATGAGGTCCAAAACTTGGTTCACTTTTCGACCATAAACTACTTCAAAAGGTGCCTTCTTTGTAGACCTGCTAAAGGAGCTATTATATTCAAATTCAGCTTGTGGAAGAACAAACTCCCATCTCTTAGGATTTTCACCCACCAAACTTTGCAGCATATTTCCCAGAGAGCGATTGACAACTTCAGTTTGACTATCGGTTTGGGAATGGCAAGTGCTGTAAAATTTCAACTGTGTCCCTAGCAGCTTCCAAAGAGTTTTCCAAAAATTGCTCATAAAAGTGCTGGGAGCATTACAAAGACCAAACGGCATCACCCGCCATTCATATAACCCATGTTTGGTCTTAAAAGCGGTCTTCCACTCATCGCCCGCCCTAATTCGAATTTGATGATATCCGCTACGAAGATCAATTTTTGAATAGATTTTTGCACCCACAAGCATATCAAACATATCATCTAAATGGGGAATGGGGAACTGGTACTTGATTGTAATTTTATTGATAGCTCTACTATCAATACACATTCGCCACGTACCATCTTTCTTAGGTGCTAAAAGTGCAGGAACAGCACACGAACTTAATGACTCTTTAATATGACCCTTAGCAAATAAATCTTCTACTTGTCTTTGTAATTCATCGTGTTCTTTAGGTGTCATTCTGTAATGAGGCAAGTTAGGAAGAATAGCACCTGGAATGAAGTCGATTTGGTGTTGGATGTCACGAGTGGGGGTAGACCAGCCGGTAGTTCACTGGGAACCAAGTCCTTGAACTTCTCCAGCAACTTCTCAACATCAGACGGAACATTACCATCGCAGCCCGTACTTGCTTGAACAGCCACCAACTCAAACTTGACATCTTCTTGCTTGATATCCTCGTACGAGATTAAACTAACCTGATTTTTTTGAGAAATGTTGTTTGGTGCATCCTTCAATGGCAATAAGACATACTTAACGCCATCCTTGCACACAGAATAAGTATTTTGTTTACCGTCATGATGAACATCTCTATCGAATTGCCACGGCCTGCCTAGGAGAAGGTGACAAGCATCCATGGGGAGGACATCAAAATATGTTTCATCTTCATACTTACCAACTGAAAATTTAATTCGACACCGTTGAGAAACTTGAACTTCTCCACCTTTCTTGAACCATGAAACCTTATAAGGCTTCGGATGTTTTTCGCATTTCAATTTCAGCTTATCAACCACACATTTGGCCACCATATTTTTGCAACTCCCCGAGTCAATCATCAGAACACATTTTTTTCCACCTGATGTGCAATATGTGCGGAAAATATTATGGCGTAGCCATAAATCATCTCTTTGGACAGCCATTAGTCTCTGAATAACAAGGCTTTCAGCATCACAATCTGGTTGGCAATACTCTTCACCAAATGAACGTTCCGTCTCCTCGTCAAATTCAATGGTGTCATTCTCTTCCACATCTCCTTTTGTGAGGTGAATTGCAGCTTTCTTCTTGGGACATTCATATGATTTGTGATCAGGCTCTCCACATCTAAAACATGAAGTTGTTGATGTTTGGATGGCCTTGCCACGTTCTTTGTTCCATTGCCCAGCACCATGAGTTGCCGCAGGAGTTGTTGCTGCAGTTTTGTTGGGTAAAGAACTACCTTTCAGAGTAGAGATCTTTGAACTTTCACCTTTCCTGAATGTACTCCACTTAGATTTTTCCTCAGCCTTGAGAGCCATCTGATAAGCTTCTTCAAGGAAATTTAGGGTAAGCATGAAAATCTCTCCACGAATAGAACATTTTAAACCTGCTACATAACGAGCAACAAGCTGGTCATCGGTCTCTCACAGCTCAATTCGACTCATTAACTTGTAGAACTCCTCGGTGTAACTTGCAACAGATTGATCGATACGTTGTCACAACGTATAGAATATTGGTACAAAGTTTGGTTATAGTCCAAAGGGAGAAATTTCTCATCCAACTTCAGCTTCATCTCAAGCTATGAGTCAACTAGAGGTACTCCTCTGCTTTCTCTATTGCGCTGGTACTGCTGCCACCAAATAAGCGCGTGGCCTTTCAATTTAGTAGCAACAAACTGAACCTTGCGATAGTCAGGAAGGTTCTTCCACTCGAAGAAAGCCTCAAGAGAAGCCTTCCAATCACAATATTCATCAGCATTCAACTTTCCATCAAAATCTGGAACCACAACATTGATGGTCCTATCTCCCCCTTCAATAGCTCTTACCAATTGTTCCAGCATAGTGTCGTCTCGCCGAGCAAAAGGATTTTCCCCTTGATTGGAATGACCCGAAGATGATTGAGATTATCCAAATAATTCATTATCATGAACTTCCTGATGACTCCTACTTCGAGCTGGAGATGGTGTCCTCCTAGCAAGAAGCTCATTCATCTGTCGTTGAAGCTCTACAATTTGTGCTTGTAGATTGACATCTGCCATGTTTCTGCGACGGCGTGGCAGCATGGTGGTGATCAGAGTTTGAGCAAGAAAGCGTGACCTGCTCTGATACCAGTTGATGCAGGCCTAAATGGCTGTAAGATATAGAAATGCTAGGGAATAAACCAGGACTCACTCAACCAGGGGTAGTGGACTCACTCAACACTACTAATTGCGGAATCACTCGACGCAACCAAGCCTTCACTTGTTATAAGAGGAATCACTTAACTCTCAAGCAAGATTACTTGCAAACTTCAGAAATTCTTATTCATAATACTAAACCGAATCATAACAATTCAGCCATTATTTATAGATGCTATGGAACATCCCTCCAAGCATAGGCAATACGATGAACTAACCCTTCAAGTTCTATAACATTGTAGCTAGATACTTTGACCCAAAATAATGAATCAGATAAGGATAAACAATAAAATTAAAACTTAAGAGTAGACAAAAAGACATCAAGCTTACTGGAACATTCCAGATTTTCAGATTATTCTTGAGTTGTATCAATCACTCTAATTCATTCATAGAGTGTTAATAATTTATCCAGTTAAAATCTGAAAGGATTGAAAGTTTTGGCTTAAAATACATAAAATTCTTCAAAAAGGGACAATGAATATTGCAAGATTATCCCATTGGCACAACAGAGCGTTGTATGGCGCACGACCGTGCTGGATCTACTTGTGAAATTCATGTCCATACGGACTACTTTGATTGGCCAAATAAGGCAAAACCTCGGCTGAGCATCTTTGGAACAGAATGATAAAGTTTCTGGAAAAGTCCTGCTCGACCGAGCACCATGGTACAGAATGATAAAAAATTTCCAGAAAAGACCTGCTAGATCGAGCACCTTCTTGACTCGGCCGAGCACCATAAGACAGAATGTTGTGATTTTCTGGATAGGCCTGCTCGGTCGAGCACCACTTGCAAATTCAGCATTTGAATTTTTTAAGCAAAAACATATGTATTAGTATTTACGGCGGTCCTGTACAATCCGCTGTATATATTAGTTATATACGGCAGAGCTGCCGTATATAACTAATATATACGGCGGCTATTTGTTAACGGCCGTATATAACTATGATATCAGGCCCGTATATGTCAATTTTATACGATGTACGTATATAAGTATATACAGCGCCTCCGTGTGATCGTCGTATATAGTAATTATATACGACGGCTCCATCTTGACCGCCGTATATACTCTTTATATTTACGGCGGAAATAGCATACCGCCGTATATACTCTTTATATTTATGGCGGATATAGCATACAGCTGTATATAACCAACTATATACAGCGGCTTCCTTTATCCGCCGTATATAGCAACTATATACGGCGGTCGTGTGTTGCCCGCCGTAAATAACTGCCGTAAATAACCAACTTTCTTGTAGTCAGTGGCGGATCTAGGATTTCTTAACTGCGGGTGCACAATTTACACTACATAACTTCGTACTAAAAATTTTCGTAACGCAATTACATTGCAATACATAACTTCAAATACAATTGTCTCATAGGGAAAAACAATACAAATATTCGAATTAAATTTGTACCCTACGCATTTTCATACTTTGAAAACGTTTAATAACATCATCATTCGTTACTTTCCTAAGCAAATCTTTTTCAACATAACATGCAAGACAATATTCAAAAATTGATCACAAATCTTGTTTCGTAAATTGTTCTTGACATAGTTCATCCCGGAGAAGCATATTTCCACACTTGTCGTTACTACAGGCAAAATCAATGCCAGCTTCAATAGTCGAAACACCAATGGATACGACAAGTATTTTCTTGTTGTCAATAGAAGTAAGTACAAATCCGGAAGGCCCTTCAATTGACCAAATCTGTCATCCGATTGCATATCCATAATATATATCTCTAGTTGATACTTAAGAGCATTACATTCATGATAAGTGAAGTCATCCGGATAAAACTGAGCCAACCTTATCAATTTTGATGAATCAAAATCAATAAATCTATCATTTGGATTCAAACTAGCAACACAAAGAAGCAACTCAGTATTTATCTCATTGAACCGATCATTAATCTCCAAAATCTGTTTATCCAAAATGGCATAGAAGCACTCCACACGATAATGAAAATCATTTGTAACATGTGTCTTATGGTGAGAACAGTGACGATTAACATAGTCAGCATTCATATTCAAACTATCAATGTTATTCTTGATGCAAAAGTCAATTACCTTCTTTAAGAGAGATTCCCACCCATTACTTCTTGTCATTTGCAATCTTTCCTTGCTCAATTTAAAAAGCGACGTAGCATTCAAAATATTTGTGTCTTTCCTTTGCAAAGCTAGTGACAACTCATTTGTAATCGAAAGAATAGTCAACATCAATTGCAAATTAAAGACAAAATCAAATGATTGCAAATATCCAAGTAGACAGTGTGCTTGATTTCTTTGCGATGACTCAGTAGCATCATAAGAAACAACTTCAAGAACTTCAACAACAGAAGAAAACATGACAGACAAGTTAAACAATGATTTAAAATGAGACCCCCAACGCGTATCAGCGGCTCTCGAAAGACATAACTCTTGATTTAATCCTGTTCCTGTCTCAATTAAACCATTACCGATTTCTTCTGTCACTTTTGCTGCTTGTCGTAATCGATGCATATCTTTACGTTTACAAGATGCTCCAACAAAATTTGTTATGGTGGAAATCATTTTGAAAAAATCCTCAATATCATCATAATTTTTTGCCAAAACAACAAGGCTAATTGTAACTGATGTGCAAAACAGTGAACATAATATGCTGATTGATTTTTTCTCATAATCAAAGTTTTCAAACCATTGAATTCACCTCTCATATTACTAGCCCCATCATAGCCCTGGCCCCGAACTTTCATCAAACTCAAATTCAAGTCAACTAACACATTATCAATAACAGATTTTAAAGACGAATCAGAAGTCTCCAACACATGAACAACACGAATGAACCTCTCTTTTACATATCCATAAGAGTCCACATATCGTAAAACCACGGCCATTTGTTCTTTTTTAGACACATCGCTAGACTCATTAACCAACAATGCAAAATAATCATCTTTAAACTCCCCAATGACTTTTTGTTCTATCTCTTGAGCAAAACAATGAACAATATCCTTTTGAATTGAAGGAGACTTCATTTGACAATTCTTTTTGTCCGCATTTTTCAAAACCACACTGCCAATAGATTCATTGTGAAGAGATAGAGCCTTTAGCGTTTCAAGGAAATTCCCTTGATTCAAAGAATCTTTTGACTCATCATGACCACGAAAAGCATGCCCTTGATTCAACAATAATCTACAACTAGCAATTGAAGCACATAGTCGAATCCGGTTATCATTTCTCAAAGCATCATCTTGTCTATGAAAAGCAACTTCAATAGATTGATTTTGTCTCGTTAAATCTTCACACTTTTTTGATGAAATATGATGAAAACTATTGACTCCACCCACATGTAAATCAAACCTCTCCTTTTTTATGCCAACTAGAAAAACCAACACTTATAAATGCACAAGCACCAAATCTTTGATCACATGATTGATCTTTAAACAAATAACAACACAAACAATATGCTTTGTCTTCTGCAATGCTATACTCTAACCAATTACCATATTCTTTGAACCATTTCGGATTAAAGCGATGCATTTTAGTCCCAATCAACTTTGAAGGAAAATCATGACCGTGGGGTTGACAAGGACCTTTTACTAGATAGTATCTTCTAATATCATCTACTTTATTTGGATGATATTCAGAAATTCTTTTTCTAAGTGCAGGATCTGAAGGAAGACTATTCAAATCAACAAACTCTTTACTAGCAGAAGCCATAACAGGAACCGATTGTTGACTTGGTGCACTACTAGAATTACCCACCCCAAAACTAGTTTCACCATCCCCAATTTTTTTCTTTTGATGAGAAATTTGTCCATATTCAATAATCAACAATAACACCACCAAATATCCTACACAAAAATTCAACGAAATAATCATTTAATCAACAAAGTAAAATCAATAATAAAAACATGATGACATATATTAAAAATTGTGGCATGATTGACAAAAAAATTAAAAATCAAACACATACATATTTGAAATCAAACATTTAATCAACACATATATATAAATCACCCAATAAATCTGAAAAAAAATCAAAGCCCAAAACTATTTTCAAACCCTAGATTTATATTTTACTTGAATGAGAGAGAGAGAAGTCAAATGAGATATTTGAGGGTTTGAGATACTTACCGGAGGATAGAGGATTGAAGCTTGATGATGAATGGCGTCGTCGCCATCGTCGGCAGTGGCTGTGGCTCATCGGTGTCGCTCGGCGCTGGGGACTGGGATGAGAAGGGCGTGCGTGAAACGGTGAAAGACAAAAGTGAACAATGAAAATTAAAAAAAAAAGGCATGAGTGAAAAATGCCTCCCATTCTAAAGATTTAATCCTTTTTGGGGGGTTCACTTAGTAATTTTTTTTTTAAACTGTTAAAAAAATTTGACCACCGTGCACTGTAGATCTGCCCCTGCTTGTAGTGCCCTCTCTGCTTATCCAAAAAATTTGCTTGCATATGTCTTAAGCAAAATCGATGATGCACATTTGGCCACCACGTATCTTCAGTTATAGTCTTAAGAATGCCGTGATGACGGTCAGATATCAAACATACTTCACGACTCTTGGGCAAAATTGGGCTCGTTTTGGACGGACTAACCTGGAATTTGGGTAACCGCCGTTGAATCGAGCTTATCCGGTGGAAGTGGTGGCTATGGCGAGTTACAGTAGGCGGGTTCTTCACTCGTCAACCAACGGCAGATTCGTCTTCCTGGTCACCGGCGTCGTCTTCACTAGTCACCGGCTTCGTCTTCCTTGTCACCGGACGGAGTAGGTAGGGTTTGAGAAATTTGGGAGAGATTTTATTTTTTTGCGTGAACTGAGAGAGGGAATTTTGGGGAAATTAATTTCGCTGTATATATTAGTATTTACGGCGGTCCTGTACAATCCGCCGTATATATTAGTTATATATGGCGGCTTTGTGTTGGCCGTCGTATATAACTAATATATACGGCGGCTATTTGTTAACCGACGTATATAACTATGATATAAGGCTCGTATATGTCAATTTTATACGATGTACGTATATAAGTATATACGGCGCCTCCGTGTGACCGTCGAATATAGATTAGTATCTTGTTCACTCACATAAACAAAGGATATAGTCAAAAGTGGTGGCACAAATTAGAGAAAGATCAATAAAGGCTTTTATTTACTTACAGAAAGAACCAAACTCAGTTTCTCCTGCCTAGTGCCTACACCTTTTCAATACAGGCTTCTTATGCTTGTAACAACTAAAAGAATGATCATCCTACTGCTTTCCTCAACATGAAATCAATAAGAAAATTTACCGAGGATTATAAACATTCTTCCACTACTAAAGTAAAAGCACTCTACTGCATGTAGGACTTGGTTTATAAACTATACCATCAGATGGCAGGAGGTTTGTTATCAATAACTGTTTTTGGAGTTTGGAAACTTATCGCTTCAATGACATGATTAAAACCTTAGATCTTTCTGCATTCAACATAATTAGTAAGGAAATTTACCTCCGGGGGTATGTCAAGGTATAGTACCGAATCAGGTGCTAGCAATCCAACCTCTGGAGCCTACATAAAAGAGGATCATTCTCAGTAGTTTAACAATAAAGGTAAATAGTACTGCTGATCCAAGTGAATAGTTATACAGACGAACAAGTGAACAACCAGAGTTATCATGTAACCATTACTCCCTCAAATTTCCGTTCTATATTTATAGCTATGACTAATAGATACACCAAACCTTAAAGCAGTCCATATCTGTCAAGAATCAGTTCTAAAGTCGCATATTCATCTAGATTTAATGCAGCATTTCAGGCTATACTCAAATAAGGACAAAAGAAAATGGATCGATTCAACAAAAAGTACACAAATTGGGCAAAATTGGGCTCATTTTGGACGGACTAACCTGAAATTTGGGTAAACACCGTTGAATCGAGCTTATCCGGTGGTAGTGGTGGCAATGGCGAGTTACAGTAGGCGGGTTATTTACTCGTCAACCAACGGCGGATTCGTCTTCCTGGTCACCGGCGTCGTCTTCACTAGTCACCGGCTTCATCTTCCTCGTCACCGTCGTCTTCACTCGTTACCGTTGTCTTCACTCGTCACCGGACGGAGTAGGTAGGGTTTGAGAAATTTGGGAGAGATTTTCGTTTTTTTGCTCGAACTGAGAGAGGGAATTTTGGGGAAACTAATTTCGCGGTATATATTAGTATTTACAGCGGTCCTGTACAATCCACCTTATATATTAGTTATATACGGAAGCTCCGTGTTGGCCGCTGTATATAACTAATATATACGGCGGTTATTTGTTTACAGCCGTATATTTACGGCGGAAATAGCATACCGATGTATATACTCTTTATATTTACGGCGGATATAGCATACCGCCGTATATAACCAACTATATACGGCGGCTTCATTTATCCGCCATATATAACAACTATATACGGCGGTCGCGTGTTGCCCGCCGTAAATAACCAACTTTCTTGTAGTGCCCTCTATGCTTATCCAAAAAATTTGCTTGCATATGTCTCAAGAAAAATCGATGATGCACATTTGGCCACCACGTATCTTTAGTTATAGTCTTAAGAATGTTGTGATGACAATCAGATATCAAACATACTTCACGACTCTTGATAATATGCTTGCAAAGCAGATATAATAACCAACGCCAGTTCGTCCAGTTCTCCTTTTCAACAACGGCAAATGCAAGAGGAAGTATACTGTACTGGGCGTCAACACCCATGGCAATCAGTATTACCCCTTTATATCTACCATGTAGGAATGTTCCATCAACAGAAATGACATGCCGACAATGAGAGAAAGCTTCAATGCAAGGTCCAAATGCCCAGAATACCTGTCGAAACATGTGTAACTAACCAACAGGAGGAGGAGGATGAGAATACTCAACAATTGTGCTCGGGTTGTATTTTTGAATGGCTGCTAGGATGCAGGGTAACTTATATAAGATTCCTCCTAATCTCCAAAAACCTCTGCAATGCCCTTCTGCTTTCCACACCATGCCTTCTTGTAGGTAATTTCCTTTCCAAAGATCTTAGAGATGTGTGCAATAAAGACTCCAACCTTGACATCTGAATCGGCCTTAATAAGACCAACAACTTCCTGACCGATAAACTTGGCATCTAGGTTGGGGTGATCTCGACTTTCTCCAGAATATAAGCAGCAGTGAGGAGCCTTATACTTGGTCAGTTCCCAATAGCCAAACTTCCTCCTACTCACACGAACATAAAAATTGCATGGATAATTTTTCAATTAAGGGGGTTTTTGTTTTTTTTAAGTGATAAGTGCTGAAATCTGATTTCAGTTTTGAAAATGGCTGAATGATTAAGAGGCAGCAACTGAAAACTGAATTCTGAATTGGATAAGTTGTTTGATTTTGTATCTGAATTCATTATCTGAAATAGTTAAAAAAAAATTAAAAAAAAAAAAAAAAAAAAAAAAAAAAAAAACCGTAAATGCATTATGAAACAGTAAACTGTTTAAAAAAAATTACCCAAAACCAAATATGAAGCAGTGGCTTTCAGAGGCTTTCAGAGGCAATTCAACAACATTTTAACCACTTAAAATTAAGAGGACTTTAAGAGCCTAACAAGCCTTATTTCAAAAAAAAAACAAACACACTTATTTCTCTAATCCTCTTAATGAATAAGTGTTAAGAGGCAAATAAGGCTTAAAATAAAAAAACAAACGCCCCCTAACACTCAATTACCTATGTGTGAGGTGTGCTCTTTCTTACCCTGAACCGGCGATTGGTGCGAATATGGTACCTTTTTATATCAAACTGTGCCTCGTTCTTGCCAGAAAATCGTATCCCTTTAGCAATCGCCTGGTTATCCGGATCCCAAACTGGAAAACTATGTGCATTATCGTAATCAATGAAGCCTTGTTCTTGTCGAGCATAAGTACCAATATCATTGTAAAAGGGATAATCCACTCTCTCATATCTTCGATTTTTCGGCACTTCATAATGAACAAGATGTGTTTCCACATCATCATCAATCGGCCCATCATCACCGCCTCCCAAATCGACATCAGAATCACTACTACCCTCCTCATATTCATCATCAGCATCCTCTAGCATTGCATCTACATCAGTGTGTCCTTCTTCTTCTACATAATCTACATCATCTTCTGAATTGTCGTCATTAACATGATCATTATGCCCAAATGCCCCATTATCATAATTTGGTGTTTGGGTTGATACAAGTGTTTGGGAGCTTGGACCAACCCCTGCATCACGGTTACCGTTACCACTTGATGAATACCCATAAATGGTCTCTGTGTACCATGTTTCAAACTCTGAATTGGGTCGATTTTCAATCAATTTTACAACCACATACAACTGCAAATTTCCTATCCCCCCAAATTTAGCAAAATGATTGAACATTATATCCATACACGCATCATCTTCAATACGAAAAGGAAAGTACTCACCAATCCCTCTATCAAAAGAATGAGAACATCTATAAATGACTTCCAAATCAAATTGAGACCGATCTAAGTTCGCCTTTTTATATAACTCATCAATCAACTCATTGTATCTCCATCGGCAATTAGCCCTTGATGCCGCAAGAAAAGTGCTTATCAACCTTCGTCCACGTGGCAGGACTGTTCACTTGGCTCCTTGACCTGAAAACAAGAACCCACGACTAGCCGGATGTGTCTCCGGCTTAGACCCTCGAGCGTGAGAGTAAGTATATGATTTGGAGAGCTAAAATGTATTGAATAAAGATGATTCAAATGACAAAATTGCAGTTACCTTCTAACCGTGGTAGTGATGAAGTATTTATAGCTGATGAGTGCGGTTATTTTTGGTGGGCTACATGAGCTTCGTGATTCTCGGGACAGTTACATATCATGGGAACGTGTCCTGATATGGCTCCTGATTTGTAGGGAACCAGTTATGGAAAGAGTTACGCCCACGTCTTGTTTGATTAGGTCGACACTGGTTAGGTCGAGGTTGCCTATTGATATAGGTCGACCTGACTGATGGGTAGAGCTGGATCGTACCCGAATGAGAGCATGGATCGTATAGTCGGACCAAACTAGGTCGGGATCTTAGAGATTGGACAATGAGCTTAGGTCGAATGATCCTGTTGCTGGGCCTTGGGCCTTATGGTTATTGGGCCAGACTCATTAAGAATGCAAAGGCCACGGCAGCATATGATTGGGCTTTACTCGCTTGGCCCAACTCGACACTTTTGGTATGTTCAGTGGCCCCCAACTTTCGAGTTGACTTTGTCGACTAGGAAGTTAAGGAAATTTTGATGGAGATTGTTGTGACTCGCAGGTCGCTACTCGTTCTGAAGTTTAGTCGACTCGAGGTGACGTGGCAAAATCTTGGACGTTGGCGACGAACGGTCAGATCTGAAGGAGCGCCGTATCCCGCAATGATTACTATTTGGACGTTTGATAATCCGTCTTGGAAACTGTTTCCGCCATTAATTAGGAAAATAATTTCGAATTTTTCCTTTTCCTTTCCAATTTTGGAGAATATAAATAGGAGAATCCTTCTTCATTCACAACTTTTACCGTCTCTGAGCTCTGATTAACTCCGGCGAAAACAGCAAGGAAAACCACTGGTATAAATTTGACCTTTGTCTTCTGCAACAGACCCCTGTTCCGACCTTAATCAAGGTATTCTTCTCTGCTTTTGCTTTAGGGTTTTGATTATTGTGTTGTTTCCGTTTTTCGCCATGGCTAGAACCTTCAGTAGCGAACCAGGAGCCTGGTATGGCTATTGCACTGTTAATCGTAGGGTGTATAAGAATGTGAACGGTGAGTGGAGAGAGATGTCCCTTGATGAATGTGCCTCCATCTTGTCAAGGTGGGGATTGAAATTTAGCGAAATAGGTTTTCCCATTGGAGAGGACGCTGTAGATTTAGTAATTGACGATTCGAATGTAGTGTCCTTCCATCTTTTTCATGAATTGCTCGACCACATAGCTTTGCTTTATGTTAGGGATGTTGAGAAACCCTCCTTTCTTAGGAACAGAAAAGGTTTTCCAGGGGAGTCTAGGTCGCCTTTAGGTAGGTCGTCTGATTATGATCGAAGGCCTGACTCCCCTGTTTCTCCTTCTTCTTGTACAGATATGGCAACTCAGGAAGGAAACGCTGCTTCAACCTCTTCAAGTCCACGCATCGTTGACGCATTTGATGAGTTGGTTGTACCAGGGAAGCATGAAAGGGGCTACGTTCCTCAAGGGCCGTTGCGTGGGGAAAAGAATTTGCCCTCTAGGTATAGCATGATTTATGATTTCTGTGAGGTGAGTAAGGAGGACTATAGAGTGACCATCTACAGCAAGAAGGATTTCCTAGCTCAGTTTGGGTCGACCTTCACCAGGGATGCCACTAGAGTAGCTTTCTTTTATGGCCAATTCGTGGCTGGCCTCAGGTTGCCACTTGACCCTTTTATTAACGAGTTCCTGGAGTGTGCCAATGCCTTACCCTTCACTGAGCTAATACCTGTAGGGTTTTAGTTTGCTTTGCCATGGTGTGTAGGTTTTTAGGATACGAACCCTGTATGAGGGTGTTCAAGGAATTCTTTTGTATTAAGTATAGTAGAGAGGACCTGAGTGTCAGTACCCCCTCTAAACCCAATTCTCGTAAGCTTTTCACGAACCTTCCCAGCAAAGCAAGCGGGTGGAACTCCCATGTGGTGGTAGTAGAGAGCAGATTAGGATGGGAATTTCCCTTGCCAACCGCTGATACAGAGCCCATAGATGAGAGGGACTATTGGGAGCCAGTCTGGCATTTTGATTTATACCAGAAGTTGTGTAGATTAGCTGATAAGGGGCCCATAAGTTGGGAGTCTTTGGGTACCAACAAGTATAACTATATCCAGGCCGGGATGATAGCTGGAGAGGGAGAGGTGCAGCCTCTGGTGCCCATTGGTAGGGGCACTGTTTATCCTGATTGGGTTACCCACGCCTTGGGCAAATTTGAGGATAAATGCCAACTATGCAAGTGTAAGTGCTCCAATTTGAGTTGGTAACTTTTTCGCTAGAAAGTTAACGAAAGTTTTAACATTTCTAACATTTCTAACAATCTCTAACCTTTCTAACCAAGCAAGGGTAGGTTAGGGTTTGCTATTTAAAGTTAAACCAAAAAAGGAATCCAAAAAAGCAAAAGAATTAAGAAAATCCCGAAACAGCAAGTTGAAAAAACAATTTCTGCTGATATTTTGAAAAATATTCTTCCTGTTCAAAGCCTGGAGCAGCATTTAATGCACCAGGCACGTTTTACAGGGACCTCCGCGCGGACATCTTTGAGTTTTCAGAGGGCCTATAAATTAAACCCTCCTCTCTCAGTTTACAAACACAACTTACTCACAGCAACGAAGTTCTGGCGAAATATAGAGAGAAAACAGTGGGAATCCTTAGATTGCCACCATTTTCTCTTGAATCTTTCCCAATCAAATACCAAACACACCAAACCTTGATACTCCTCAAGCCAAACACCAAATCTTGATACTCCTCAAGTCAAATTCCAAGCCTAGGAAGATAGGGTGTCACCATTGGTAAAGCCCTCCTTCTCAAAACCCTAAAATTCTCTTTTGATCTCTTGATCATCTTGTTCTTCTTACTTTGACTTATTTTATGTCTAGTTTAACTTGAGTTTTGACCTAAGATGGCCATCTTGAAGTTCATCTTCATGAATGACCATCTCAAGTGGTCCACATTTTAGATCTTTAGTCAATTCTTTCTCCTTGGTTTCATCTTTACAAAACCCCCTTTCCCTTTGCAAAGGACATGTTTCAACCCCATAAATTCCCCAAGGATGACTTGAATATGATAACCACTTAACACAAGGTAGTGGAATCAAGTCTAGGGATGAAAATGGGGTGAACATAGATGCAAACCCCCCAAAAATCACATTTCTCCTCAAGAACATCTTGCTGTCCAGTAGCATTGTTCTGAGAACTCAGTCCATTTTCCTATTTTTTGGACCCAGTAAAACTTGGAATTGGGTGTTGACTACAAAATACTTTTTGTATCCAACATCCAGATATTTCCAGACATATTTTTAATTTATTTTTTGCGTGAGTAAAACTCCTTTTTTCAATTTTTCTTTTAGAGGCCAGTTCATCAGCTTCTGGAAATCCAGATTTCAGATCTGAGATTTCCAGAAGGTTTTGACCCCTCAAATCATCTCCAAAATGAAAAGTTCTTTTACAGAAACCTTTTTTAAGGTGTTTTGAACATCCTTCATTCCCGTACTTTTCCCAGATTCTGGAGTTTTCAAGCCCTAAAGTCCATTTCAAAGTCAAGGGTCAACTGTCTTTTTCATTCTGGCAGAAATGGTTTTCAACTTCCGAAAATCTTTTGAGTGCCAAATCTCAACCCAAAAATCACCCAAAAAATCATGGGATCAGTTTAAAGCCTTAAAAAGAGTTCCCAATTTTTACTTACCTCAGTTTCAACTTATTTTGGCCAAAACACACACACACACACACACACAACAAAGGATTTTGAATGTTTGGAAGACTCGTTTTTACGAGGCGTTCCGGGTGCACACTAACGTCCTTCCCGGCACGTAACGTGACCTCCGAACCTAAATTTCTGATCTCGGGCATTTTTCAAAGTTTTGGCCCTCAAAATAAAAATGGCGTGGCGACTCCGTTTGATTTCAAAAATCGGGTACATCACAGTGGCGACTCCGCTGGGGATAAATAAGTTTTTTCTAAAAAAAAATGATATTTGGTATACTGGTGGAAACCATTAAACTTCCCGTTATCGCCTCCAAACATGAGTCGGGGATAAATTGTGGTCTAACAATCCCACGTACCGGTATCATTATTTTCAAAAAAAAAAAAAAGCTTTTTGAGGGTCAAGCTTCCGTCTCAACATTTGAAAATCCTTTGCTTTGTGTGTGTTGATTTTTGCACAGTTTTCGTGTTTGTTTTTGGCCGCCTCGGAAAAGTCAAAATTTTGACTGTCGGAATAATGTCCCTAACTGTCGGAATTTTTGTGCTTATGTGCTTATGTGTTTATAAAATTTTCAAAAAAAAATTTCAAAAAAAAAATTTCAAAAAAAAAAATCATGCATCATGCCTTTTTAAGACACAAAAAAATTTCTATTTTTCTCAGAAAAGAAGATAGGCGCTTGCACACTACGCGCACGTGACCTTACACCGCACACTACGTCCCTAACCCGGGAAATCCTTGTCGCGGTCCGTTTGGTCTTATTACGCCTCTCGGATGAGCACAGGACTACCCAAACATCCCATGGAGCCTCGTGTCGACCATGCACTTGTCCGTGACACACTTTGTCCGAGACCCGGTTGGTTTTTAGTCCAGTCCGTGTCATGCCCCTGTCTGTGTATAGACCTTTCCTTTCAAGCCTTTGTCGGCATACCGACTCAATATCTTTCGGGTCCCTAATCAGTCGAAGTTCTGCCGGTTTTCCGCCGCGGACTTTGACCAAGATATTGACCAGGCGCCTTGACTTCGGCTCGACCGGCACAAATTATACACGACTCCCGGCATGACACTGAGTCATCAAGGATTAATGATTATTCCATGCCTAATTACGGCCTAATTGACGACAAGTCAAGATCAATCGTGGACATTCATCGGTCCAAATCATGCCGACTTTACTGTCGAGCTCTCGGACATGATCTTGACTTTGACGTCAGCTTTGTCCGTAATTTACATCGAATGCTCATTAAGACTCGATTACCAGCCAGACTTCTAGGATCGTTTTTCTTTCAGTCGGTGGGATCCGCTTGCCCTATAGGACCCTCGCCCGGGGCTGTCCACCCTGGGAGGTCGAAATACAGGTGGAATACAAGGGGCTTATAGACGTAGTGACGGGGCCCACTGATCCAGAATCGAGTAGTCCGAAAAAAAAGAAGAGCAATCTTTTCCAACCGATTAGGTTAATAAAACGTGTTTTAAGTAAACATGAACAAATAATTGCATGTTGCATGAGCCTAAGAGCCCAAACACCTACCCTCCTTCAATTCCCCCCATCTGAACCCTCGTGTCTTTCCCCCGCAGCTCCGCGTAAAGCTTGGTTTCGGGCACCGGGTCACCATTTAATCAGTTGGGAAGAGTCAAGTGCCTCATCAGCTTCGCCGTTTGTTTCAACTCCGGGTTTGAGAATGTCTGCATCAGGTGTAACGAGGGGGACAACGTCACTCCGCCTCCGGGACTCCTCGGGACAGAACAGCAATGGAATCGGTTAGCGAACGTATGAGAATGCGACAGAAGCACTGTTGAATAGCCTTATCGAGGCTATTAAGAGCCATGGTTTGGCCGCCGGCCTCAATCCCGATGGCACCTTCACCGTGGAAGAAGAGGATGACCCCAATCCCAATCTCGGTCGCCCGATTACTCCGAGGATGCCACCACCAACCTCCTTCGGTGCTACCTAACACATGTTCCTCGATCTGCGGGTCGGACCACTTTGGATCCATGCGGCTGATGGGACGAATCGGTTCACGGCTCCTCGGTGGGGGCAAAGTCGATGCGGAATGTCCTCTCATGGTTGGGGATACCTCGGAATGCCACAGCAGATTGGAATCCCACCTCGGTTCGGAACCGATCAATCTAGACCTTCACATCAACGGCCACAATTTGGAATGCCGCCACAATCCGGTTACGGGCCACGATCGGGAGCCCCTCCTCGAGAATGGTACTGTTCGGTTGCTCCTCACACGGCTTTCACAAATCCATTCACTCGGACTTCTATGGGTTATCGAAGCCTTCATCCCGGTTTCATCCGAATCACCGGGACCACAGTATCCTCTCGGTTATGCATCCTCGCCACAACCAGCCATGCAATTCAACAACCAGGGACAGCAGCCCCGCACTTAAGCCTACTTATGGGCCTCACTCCAGAAAATCCAAGCCATATGGCTACCTCGAGATCTGCCTCCATCTTCTCTGCCGATTGGAAGCCAACGGCAAGTCTGGGTTCTATCCTTTTGCCCCGACTCTTACATACACTCCCGGGGTAATTTGGGCCAAGGACGGGTTTTCACCTATGCTCCGGATATGGTATTCCTTCCACCAATGCACCACCAACACTAGTCCTCTTCCTAGCTCAAATATCGGCTGAATTCCCGCTCCGCCTTTGGATCCCCAATTGGCTTGGTTTATGGAGCAACACAAGGAAATGAAAGCACGTATTGCTGAATTGACCGCCAAAAGAACACTTGCTCTTCGGCCTACGTATCCCGACTCGATTGTCCCCCTGCCTCACAAGTTTGTGATGCCCACTCTGGAATTGTTTGACGGGAGTGCATGCCCTAAAACTCACTTGGACACCTATACTTTGGCAATGAAGGCTAAGGGATGCACAAACCGGCGGTTGGCCGATTACTTTAGTCTCTCTTTGAAGTCGGGGGCTTTGAAATGGTTTTTCCGATTGCGGCTGAAGCTAGGGCTACTTGGGAACAAATTACCGGTACTTTCACGAGATAAGTATAAAGCCAACTTGGAGTGGGAGACAAACGAGTTGACACACGCAAACAACGATGCGGCGCCCTAATGAGAATATTGGGGATTTCTATAAGAGATGGAACTTAAAGCTCGGTGAAATGGCCATTCCTCCCTCGACGAGGAGCGATTAGACATCTTTCGGTCATGCTTGAAGCCGCATTTGAGAGCTTCCCTCGGCCACTTCCCTACGCCGACTTGCGTGCAATGGTTAATTCCGGGGCTAAGTTTGAAAAGGCTTACAATCGCACTCGACCGTGCACTCGCCACGGATATCGGGCTCCTCCCTCCAAAACTACTCTCACTTTCGCTAAAGGCAAAGAGGCGATCGGCTACGCGGGACAGATCGTAACAATGCCACTTCCTTTGTTCCCAAGAAGCCTGATGCATCCGTATCCCGGCTCCAAGACTTGAGAAACTTTGGGATGCCTTTGAGTGATATCTTCGCAGGTTTGGTGAGAGAAGGTTTGCTCCGGCCTTTGGAAAATTATCGGCTAGAAACCCCAACGCTCCTTTGGATACCTCCAAGCATTGTGCCTTTCATCGCACTACGGGCACTGACGGATGATTGCGTCCCCGAAAAGGCCATCCATGGGTTGATTGAGCAAGGGAGGTTAGAAATGCCTGAAGGACCTAATACTATCAATAACCCGCTCCCTAACAACATGAGTGTCAACATGATCGAGTTTGGTGGTTCAAGCCTTGTGGGCACAATGGAGTTTGACTCGTCCCTTTGCAAGGTCAATGAACCAGTCATCGCAGGCAATGAAGATGGTTGGATTGAGCAAAAAGTTGCCAAGGAAATCCTGATGGAAAGGTCTGCAATAGCTCCCGTCTCCAGCGTCGAAGAATAGATGCATGGTTCAACAAAGAAAGAGCGGCTAGACTGGGGCTACCTGTCTTTAAAATAGTCTTTTGAGTCAACCTTCGTAGGTTCTAGTACTTTTCTTTCACCTAAGTCCTTCCTGGACATTTGTCGTTGTAGTCCATTTTGGACATAGTGGTTAAATGCCTAACTTTTAATATAAGTCTTTTTTCTCTTCTCGCTAGACTCGAGACATCACTTGCGCACCCACGTTACACTTAATTGAAATGGTTTTATCCAAAATGATCACTTGTCCGCTCAACCACTAATTCTTCGAAAATGATTAATATTTAAACTAATCGGAGTGAGAAAACCAATTGATATCCTTCTCAAAGTGGGGGCTTACCAACTCCCATCTTGCATCTCATATGCTCACATCCCTTTCATCATCATCATCTCGTTGCTCGATGAATTCGCATGGATCTTTTCTCATATAAAGTTTAAGCAAGCAATGAAGACTTAAATCTCGTTTAGATCATCCAGTAGGGATTGCGGTTGAAACCTTTCACTCATAGGAAAGCCATTACCTCACCCTCACTAAACACTACCCTTTCATTTCAAGATCGGCGTGTTTTGAAACCCGGTTTAGCCATCATTTTTGCTCCATACTGAGAGAAAGTCCAAGCGAGCCCAAGAGTTTAGCTTCGAGAGTCGGCGATGCGCAAAATATCTCAAGCCACGAAGGAAGGACAAAGATAATCTTCAACTCCTCAGGAGGCTTTCCAAGTCAAAAAAAAAAAAAAAAAAAAAAAAAACAAAAAAAAAACAAAAACAAAAAAAAGGAAAAAACAAAAAAAACAAAAAGAAAAAAAAAAAGAAGAACTGTCGGTCCTCAAAAGTCCCCGACTTCTCAATGATCAAAAAGGAGCCTGAATTCTCGCAAGATCGCAAAAAGTTGTCGATAGCTTGGACTTCCTCTCACCATTACCTTAAATCAATCCCAAGCCATCCTCTCTATTTTAGAGGATACTCCCATTACCCTCGCCTTTGGCCAAAGTCAAAATTTGACCTCTCATTCTTAGAGGCAATCAATCTTCCCCGCCATAGATTTCCCAAACACGTCCCTACAAGCCAACCTCTCATCTTTAGAGGTTCGCCAAGCAAGGCCCAGCCGACCTCTCATCTTAAGAGGTCAAAATTTCCCAAAATCACTCGATGGCCGATCGAAGCCCGGAAAACCAACTACAGTCCCTACCGGATAGCAGTTTCATTCTAATGTCCTCGATGTCAGGATCAAATTAATGCTTCATTGCTTGCTTAAATTGGAATCTAATCCATTTTGGTTCAAAATTACCAATCAAAGATTGTGCAAATTCAACCCTTCCCTTCATGTGAGCATATTTCATTTCTCCTCACAAACACTTGCCGTGGATGTCCCACTGGGGCTTCGCATCCGTGTCTTTCATGGACACTCTAAGGGGATATGTTATTCAACCCTCCAAATCCTCAAAATCCCCAAAGGTCCTCAGACCCTCGAATTTCAACATTCATTCTCTTTTCATTCGGGATAGACCCGAACTACGGCGACCTGAGCTCTTCATAATGGAGGGAACGTAGGCAACCAGAAATGGTCCGGTCGAAATCACAAACAAATCTCAAAAAAAAAAAAAAATCGGGTCTCATCAAGGATCGTCCCTATACACTTTCCGCCCTTCCAAGCTTGATTTTCGATATCAGTTGGTTTTCTCCTTGTGATTAATCAAAATATTTGTTCATATCAGATTTAGGGATTGAATAACCCGAACATTAACAAAGGGTTTTAAGCAAATTTGTGATCATCATGAATAAGACAAGTTTTCAAGTGTCTCGACAAGTCTTCTCTCTCCATCATAGGGAAATAGAGCCAAACAATGTCTTTACGTCTCAGGGGCTTCCATACACTTTTCCAC
Organism: Adenophora triphylla var. japonica; assembly: GCA_022495995.1. NCBI lineage: Eukaryota > Viridiplantae > Streptophyta > Magnoliopsida > Asterales > Campanulaceae > Adenophora > Adenophora triphylla. The sequence continues at coordinate 94,687 of JAFEMH010002480.1, forward strand.
ACCTTGTGATGCTTATACTCTCTCAAAAGAGTCAAACCAAAAGCGAGAGTGTCATACACAAATTCGGAGACATTCCCATCTTTCAAAAGATATGCCCCCGCACGTACACATTTCGAGTCTTGTCCAAGAATCGGTTGACTAAGGTCCGAAAAGATGGGTTCCCCCTCCGTAAGACTACTCGAATTTCTTCATGCCGGGGCTTGCTAAGCGGTTCTCCTGTGTTCTCCCGTAGCAGCCTCTTCAAGCCGGGGCTTATATAGTCATCTTTGGGTCCACGTTGGGTTCTTCACCACGAGATATACTCGCCAAATCGCTTCTTCAAAATCTGGACTTTGCCTACTCGGGATCCGGGGCTTTGTCAAGATGGTCTTTTGGACCCGAATTTTATCAAGTCGCAAGAAAGAATTTCAAACCTTCGTAACTTGGTACACGGCAGCTCTTTCCTCCGTAGCATCGGAATTCAAGATCGTGGTTTCTCCTGGCATTAGCAATTCCATCAAATCATCCTCCTGACAAGGTTTCGCCAAGGTCACAAATTTCATCCAAATGAAAGAAGCTTCACTCGTATCAACGTTGGCCCTAAAGTCTGTCGGCATCGCCTTCAAATGACCAAGAATGAGAGGGAAAGTTTCAATCAAGACCCGGATCCGAATCCAATCTCATCAAGATTGAGGTCCATGTGATATTGCCGACAAAACCTCACCAACAACCGGCCGTTTAAATCGCGATCAAGGGTTCTCATCCCCCACTTGATCAAAATGCTCCAAGCCTCCATACCCATGCATCCCCACTAAAATCTCCCAAGGGCTCATGTAGCATGCACAAAACTTGAGTCAATAGGAATAATCCTAAATCATCGAAGATCATAAATCATAATTTTCCCCGCGTAAGCTTAGGCTAAGTGCATCTTCGAAAGCAAGTAAATGCATCATCCCATAATCATTTTTGGTTCCATGCATGCATCTGTCATGAATGCCATATATGCATCTTCCTCTTCACTAACGAATGCAGGAATTCAAACGTGAAATCAAATCCCCCTTTTTTCGGCAAGGATGATCTTCACCAAAGACGACCTCCAATGAATGAAGACGCCCTCCAACATCTACAGTTTGGCAAAGACAAGCGCCGGCGTCTGCAACTTGCTAAAGACGACCTCCAATGTCCACAAATGGATGAAAATGTTTCAATGAAGACCACCTCCAGTGTCTACAATTCGGTCAGAGACGCCCAAGTTCTCGAATACAAGTCGTCAGGGGACGCCAAGTTCTCAAAATGCAAATCAAATGCAGTTTGTCAGAGACGCCAAGTTCTCAAATACAATTCGGTCAGAGACGCCAAGTTCTCAAATACAAATCGATCAGGGACGCCAAGTTCTCAAATGCAAATCAAATGCCCGGTCGAGACGCCAAGTTCTCACATACAAATTGGTCGAGTATGCCAAGTTCTCCAAGGCAAGAAGGTCGAGACGCCAAGCTCTCCAATACAATGCGGTCGAGACACCAAGTTCTCAAAAGCAAGAAGTCCCAATGTGAATACAAGCTCAACCACCTCTACAAGGTTGACGATCACCAAAGAAGATGCACTCAACCAAACTCCTCCTTCGTGTCAAAATGCTTCCAAAGACAAGCAAATCGTCGGCGAAACCGTCCCACGAACAAAGAACTTAACAACTCTTCATCAACATCGCCCGTAGCCTCGGTCCTTCCGGCAACTACGGGTAAGCACAAAGACGGGTATGAAAGCATATCTTAGTCAACTACTTTTCTAAAAGAACATTATCATCAGATCATAGGGCGACTCCCCCAAAACAGTCAAAACCTTAGGGAGACTTCCCCAAAATAGTCAAACCACAGGGCGACTTCCCAAAAATAGTCAGATCATAGGGCGACTTCCCAAAAACAGTCAAACCACAGGGCGACTTCCCAAAATAGTCGGATCATAGGGCGACTTCCCAAAAATAGTCGGATCATGGGTGACTTCCCCAAAACAAGTCGAAACCATGGGCGACTTCCCAAAAATAGTCGGATCATAGTGAGTGACTTCCCCAAAACAGTCAAACCACGGGGCGACTTCCCAAAAATAGTCAGATCATAGGGCGACTTCCCAAAAATAGTCAAACCACGGGGCGACTTCCCAAAAATAGTCAGATCATAGGGCGACTTCCCAAAAATAGTCAGATCATAGGGCGACTTCCCTAAAATAGTCAATCCCTCGGGTGACTCCCAAATACAGTCAATCTCTAGGACGACTTCCCTAAAATAGTCAATCCTCGGGTGACCCCCAGATACAGTCAATCCTTGGTCCATCCACTTGACCGACATTGATCACCTTTCTTCCCGATGGTTCTCGTAAGCCCGAGTCTTCCCCAGCAAGAACACCTTCAAATAGCCTCCATCAGGTACCGAACCTCAACTTAGGTTCATACTCCTGAACTAAGTTCCCATCCCGACTTAGGATCATACTCCTGAACTAAGTCTCCATTTAGGTTCATACTCCTGAACAAGACCTCAACTTAGGTTCATACTCCTGAACTAAGTTCCCATTTAGGTTCATACTCCTGAACCAAATCTCAACTTAGGTTCATACTCCTGAACTAAGTCTCCATTTAGGTTCATACTCCTGAACCGAACCTCAACTTAGGTTCATACTCCTGAACTAAGTTCCCATTTAGGTTCATACCCTCTCAAAAGAAATTCCCGGCAGTTAAACGTAAGACCGAGTGCCCCGAGAAAGATAACGGAATCCCGTTTCTTTCATCAAAATCGTCCCCGGCAGTAAAACGTAAGACCGATCTCCCCGAGAAAGATAACGGAATCCCGTATCTTTCATCAAAATCATCCCCGGTAAAAACGTAAGACCGATTTCCCCAATGAATACGTCGATTTTCCCAGAAAGCCAACGAAATCTCGAGTAAATTTCGAACTACGGCGGCTTGATTCCCACTCGGGATACGTAGGTAGCCTATCATTAGGTCCCAGCCACTCGACCAAAATGGTCATCCTTTCCTTCGGCAGCGGACGTAAGGACCGATCCTTTCAAGCAAAGTCCACCAGAGGACCATCTATCCCCACCATTAAGGTTCGAGACACCTAAAACGCCATCTCTAAGGTTCGAGGCACCTAAAACGCCATCTTCAAGGTTCGAGGCACCTAAAACGCCATCATCTTCAAGGTCCAAGGCGCCTAAAACGCCATCATCTCCGGGTTGATACCTTAAAAACAATCATTCCCGGGTCAAAGACCCGAACTACGGCAGGCTTGATTCCCATTCGGGATACGTAGGTAGCCTATTGAATAGGTTCAGCCACTCGATCACTTGATCATCCTATCAAATATGGAGCCTTACTCTTATCGACGACCCCGCTTCCTTCGAAAGCACCGTCGCCGAGGGGCTACTTGTAAGTGCTCCAATTTGAGTTGGTAGCTTTTCGTTAGAAAGTTAACGAAAGTTTTAACATTTCTAACATTTCTAACAATCTCTAACCTTTCTAACCAAGCAAGGGTAGGTTAGGGTTTGCTATTTAAAGTTAAACCAAAAAGGAATCCAAAAAGCAAAAGAATTAAGAAAATCCCGAAACGGCAAGTTGAAAAAACAATTTCTGGCGATATTTTGAAAAATATTCTTCTGTTCAAAGCACGGAGCAGCATTGAATGCACCAGGCACGTTTTACAGGGACCTCCGCGCGGACATCTTTGAGTTTTCAGAGGGCCTATAAATTAAACCCTCCTCTCTCAGTTTACAAACACAACTTACTCACAGCAACGAAGTTCTGGCGAAATATAGAGAGAAAACAGTGGGAATCCTTAGATTGCCACCATTTTCTCTTGAATCTTTCCCAATCAAATACCAAACACACCAAACCTTGATACTCCTCAAGCCAAACACCAAATCTTGATACTCCTCAAGTCAAATTCCAAGCCTAGGAAGATAGGGTGTCACCATTGGTAAAGCCCTCCTTCTCAAAACCCTAAAATTCTCTTTTGATCTCTTGATCATCTTGTTCTTCTTACTTTGACTTATTTTATGTCTAGTTTAACTTGAGTTTTGACCTAAGATGGCCATCTTGAAGTTCATCTTCATGAATGACCATCTCAAGTGGTCCACATTTTAGATCTTTAGTCAATTCTTTCTCCTTGGTTTCATCTTTACAAAACCCCCTTTCCCTTTGCAAAGGACATGTTTCAACCCCATAAATTCCCCAAGGATGACTTTAATATGATAACCACTTAACACAAGGTAGTGGAATCAAGTCTAGGGATGAAAATGGGGTGAACATAGATGCAAACCCCCCAAAAATCACATTTCTCCTCAAGAACATCTTGCTGTCCAGTAGCATTGTTCTGAGAACTCAGTCCATTTTCCTATTTTTTGGACCCAGTAAAACTTGGAATTGGGTGTTGACTACAAAATACTTTTTGTAGCCAACATCCAGATATTTCCAGACATATTTTTAATTTATTTTTTGCGTGAGTAAAACTCCTTTTTTCAATTTTTCTTTTAGAGGCCAGTTCATCAGCTTCTGGAAATCCAGATTTCAGATCTGAGATTTCCAGAAGGTTTTGACCCCTCAAATCATCTCCAAAATGAAAAGTTATTTTACAGAAACCTTTTTTAAGGTGTTTTGAACATCCTTCATTCCCGTACTTTTCCCAGATTCTGGAGTTTTCAAGCCCTAAAGTCCATTTCAAAGTCAAGGGTCAACTGTCTTTTTCATTCTGGCAGAAATGGTTTTCAACTTCCGAAAATCTTTTGAGTGCCAAATCTCAACCCAAAAATCACCCAAAAAATCATGGGATCAGTTTAAAGCCTTAAAAAGAGTTCCCAATTTTTACTTACCTCAGTTTCAACTTATTTTGGCCAAAACACACACACACACACACACACAACAAAGGATTTTGAATGTTTGGAAGACTCGTTTTTACGAGGCGTTCCGGGTGCACACTAACGTCCTTCCCGGCACGTAACGTGACCTCCGAACCTAAATTTCTGATCTCGGGCATTTTTCAAAGTTTTGGCCCTCAAAATAAAAATGGCGTGGCGACTCCGTTTGATTTCAAAAATCGGGTACATCACAGCAAGCGGACTGTAAATTATTGCAAAGACAACGGGGAGCATGCCGGTGGTAAGATCTTATTCCGTAATTCCTTATTCGACCTTAATCTGTTAACTTGTTGAACTGATAGCTTGCATGTGTAGCTCTCATTTTGCATATCATCCTATTTTGAATTTTCTGCATATCTCTTAGCTCGTCAACTGTTAACTCGCACATAAGACAGTTAGCTCGTACATAATTTGCTCGTACATAGAGCTTCTGCTCGTATGTAGAACCTTCATATGTCGAGCTAATACTCTGCTATTTTGGCTTTGTTGCAGTTTTGACCCCAGAGCAAGAAGCAAACATGGGTCGCATTGTCGCTGTGTCTGATAGAAAGAAAGCTAAGAAAGCCCATGGGGCGGCCAATGCTCGAGCCATCAGAGAGAGAGAAGCTGTTGTGAGGACTAACCTATTGTCCAAAGACAATGCTGGGATGGTTCCCATGGAGGAAATTGTATCAGAAGACCCTTTAGAGAGTGGGACCCAGTCGAAAGTGAATACCGATGGGGGTAATGGATCCACTAGGTCGATCAGAGCAAGCCCGAGCTCCGACCCAGTCTTTGATGCTAATGTTGCGACTTCGGGGGCCGAGGTGACTGGAGCTAGTCCTCTGAATGTTGTTAATGTTGAGGATGATGTCATGGAGGAGGATGAGGATGACCGCCCTTTGAGTACAAAGAAAAGGTCGCGATCTGAGAAGGGAAAAGCTGTCTCCTCAAGCCAACTTCCTCCCCCAATACCCTCTCCGAGGAGCCAAGAGTCCATTGAAGCTCGGATGTAGAGGCTTAGTGATGTTCCCCCTCTGGTTGGGGTTAATAGTATGACTCGCCGTTATCCCGAGGTGACTCTTGGCCAAGTCGTGGTGAGGAGGGCCATAGATGTGAACCTCTTGGCCCATTTCGCTGATAAGGGGATGACCCCTGAGGAATTCTCAGCTCGAACTGGACTGGTGCACAGCGAGGTAATCTTTAACTTTCCCTTTCCGTTTAGTCGCTTGTTCTTTTAGTCGGCCAATTTAAGTTTCGTGCCTTTGTCGAGCTAACCCTTCAATGATTTTCTTCACTGCAGTCCCTCACCATGACAGAACAGGCCAAGAGTTCCTGGAGGGCCTCTATTGAGAGAGAGAAGATTGCAATGAATCAGCTCTCAAAGAAATCTCAGGAGTTGTCCGAGCTGCGAGAGAAATACAATGACCTCGATAATTCCTTCGACGCTCATGAGATGGTGAAGAAGAAAGCTCTGGAAGACAAAAATAAAGCCTTGGAGGACTTAAAGGCTGCAGAGACCAGGCTTGGGGAGGAGAAGGCAGATAGAGAGAAAGAGCGTTTGGCATTGATCACACTGCTGTACGAAGTCATAAGTGTCAGCTCTCATGTGTGGCCAGTAGTATCCCAAAGTGATCAACTTGTCGGCTAGAGTCCTGGCCCCCGGGTGTCCACCACAAATCCCACTGTGCACCTCATGCATTAGTTAAGTGATTTCCTGGGGGTGAATACATTTGAGCAATGGTCTTGTGTAGGATCTTCTGAATAGCATGCCTCCTTGGACAACGTATCTCGGAGCTTTCTTTCTGATAGCTCGAGCTTTCTTCTCGTCTTCTGGGAGCTCGCCGCTTTCCAGGTATGCCTTCATTTCCTCGATCCAGCACTTGTTGTAAGCCCAATTTCTCAAGGGGTCTTCCACACATTGAATCTTGATCCTTTCGTAAGCTGGATTCTCTAGGTAGGAGATGGGTTCTCCATGTGGCTCGTCCGAAGTGGCTAGCTTTGAGAGTAAGTCATCCAACTCATTATCTTCTCGACCAATCCTCGAATATCCTGCATTCCAATTCTTTCACCAATTCCTTCACCATGTCGCAGTATTTGACTAAGGTGGTGCTTAGCACCTCATACTCGCCTCTAACTTGGTTGACTATTAATTGGGAATCACAGTACGCCATGATTTTAGTCGCTCCAAAGCACTTGGCATACTCTATGGCTGCTACCAGAGCTTCATACTCTGCCTGATTGTTGGATGCATCGAACTTGAACCTTAGTGACTCCTCATATACCGTTCCTGGACTGGCTCTATCGTAACTATTCCAGCTCCACTGACACTCTTTGTGGCTGACCCGTCTGAGTAGACCCTCCAACAATCGTCGGGTAAAGAAGTGGCGGGCTGAGATACTGGTTCTTTCCCCTTGGCTTTTTCCTTCTGAGCTCGCACCTCGCTGTCTTCCTTGGTGAACATCAGCTCGACCAAGAAATCTGCAAGGGCCTGAGCTTTCAACGCCTTTCGAGGTCGATACTCGATGTCGAATTCCGTGAGGGCAATTGACCAATTGAGTAAACGACCTGAACTTTCTGGTTTGTGAAGAATTTTTCTCAGGGGTGCATTTGTGAGCACCACGATAGGATGGGCCAGGAAATAAGCTCGCAGCTTTCTTGAAGCTACGACTAAGGCATAGGCGACCTTTTCGGCATTGTAATATCTGCCCTCCACATCTGATAGGGCTTTGTTTACATAATATACGGGCTTTTGAAGTCCTTCTTCTTCTCGAACCAATACTGCAGCAACTGATTTGTCTCCCACGGACAGATACATGAACAAGGTCTCTCCCGTAGTCGGGCTGCTCAATAGTGGGGGAGTAGCAAGGTACTCCTTGAGTTGTTGGAACGACGAATGACATTCGGCCATCCACTCGAAATTTTTTGTTCCCCTCAATGATTTGAAGAAGGGGAGAGACCTTTCTGCCGACTTGGATATGAAGCGACCAAGAGCTGCTACTCTTCCGTTAAGTCGCTGCATCTCTTTGACATTGGTAGGCTCTTTCATGTCGACTAGAGCCTTGATCTTCTCCGGGTTAGCTTCTATACCCCGTTGAGACACCATAAATCCAAGGAACTTGCCAGCTGCTACACCAAAAACACATTTGCTGGGGTTGAGCTTCATGTCGTTTGCTCTCAAATTGGTGAACGTTTCCTTTAGGTCGACCACGTGACGCCCGGTCTTTGTTTTAATGACCATATCATCGACGTAGGCCTCCATGTTTCGGCCAATCTGTGAAGCAAAGACCTTGTTGACCATACGTTGATAAGTCGCCCCTGCATTCTTCAATCCAAATGGCATCATCGTGTAGCAATAGATGCCTCCAGCTGCTTGGAAAGCCATCTTCACTATGTCGTCCTCATGCATCTTTATCTGATGATAGCCTGAATAGGCATCTAGGAAGCTAAGGGTAGAGTGGCCAGCAATAGAATCCACGAGCTTGTCAATCCTTGGGAGAGGATAGCTGTCCTTTGGGCAGGCAAGATTGAGGTTGGTGAAGTCGACACACATTCTCCACTTGCCATTTGACTTCTTCACCATGACCACGTTGGCTAACCAGGTCGTGTGTGTGGCCTCCTTAATTATACCTGCACTCAAAAGTTTTTGTACCTCGAGTTTGATGGCTTCTTCTTTGTCTCGAGCAAAGCTTCTTAGTCTCTGAGGCTTGGGCTTTATGGTCGGGTTGACCTCCAACCTATGAACATCGACCTCCTCCTTTATTCCTCTCATATCTTCTACTCGCCATGCAAAGACGTCGCTGCTTTCTTTGAGCAGCTCGACGATTCCGACCTTTCTTCATTAGACAATTGCTTTCCAATTTGAATTTTCTGCTCGGGATAGGAAGGATTGGTGATTATTGATTCCAACTCGTCCACAGCTTCTAGCTCTGGGCCATCTCTGAATTGTAGGGTCTCAATGATGATTTCTCTGACCCTCTTCCTTTCCTCGGCCTCCAAGTGTGGAGCTTCTTCAGCTATCATACTATCCAGCTCGTCTGCGATCTCCTTGGTGGTGGCCCCCGAGTTATTGTCGATCTGGAGGCATAGCGTGCCTATGGATACCTGGTCAACCATAACTGTGTCTGGATCGGCCGATGTGACTTCAGAGTGACGTGTTGAATCAACCACGACTTCGTCATTTGAGCGATAGGTCGAATCTTCCACATTGGTGATGGTCGACAGACGAGTAGTTTTGGTGACTGACTGGGACAGCTTGAAGTATCCTTCTGCAGTCTCAATCTCTAGCTCCCTCTTCTTTCTTTCTCGAAGGACATGATCAAGGTATGCTCGAGCTGTGCCTTGTACACAGCCGACTCCAGCAGGTGTGGGGAATTTAACTCGCTGATGGGGAATTGAGGCCACCATTCCAAGTGCGACCTGGCCAGGGATTCCAAGAATAGCAGCGTAATCACTATTGACATCTATGACAATAAATTGTACCTTGGAAACAACTCTGTAGGGATGCTGGCCCAGGTCGACATCTAGCTCAATCTGCCCCTTGGCATCAACCCGATGGTTAGTGAAACCTTCCAATCTGCCATCATACCTTTTAAGCTGCTCATTTGAGAGACCCATCTCCTGGAATGTCTTATAGAACAGAATGTCTTTGCAGGCCCCCGTGTCGACTAAGAGTCTGCTCGTCGTGCATCTGTCAATGAGTCCTGGGATGATGAGAACTTGCTCCCTAGCCGCCATATTAGTCGCCAGCTCATGGGGGTAGAAGCTGAACACCTCATCCCTGACATCTCTCCTTGGAAGCACATGTGGGGCTTTGTTGAGCTGAAAGATTTTATGCTTGATGGCTGTGTTACTGGCTTGCTCTGTGATGACCCCCAAGTTCAATCTGGGCTGCCTTGGTCCCTGATGTCCACCTGCTGGCTGCTCGCCTCCACCAGCTTGAGGCCTTTTAACATAAGTGTCGAGTCTTCCCTGGTCGACCATCCTCTGAATTATACGCTTCAAACTCATACAATCCTCAATAGTATGGCCTGTATCCTTATGGTAATCACAGTATTTGCTATTGTCCCTTCTGAACTTGTTGCCTGGGTTCATTGGGGCAGGTGGAGCCAGCTCGACTGCATTCATTATTTCTGTTCAACTCACCATTAGGGGAGTGAAAGATAAGGCACTTTCTCTGTTGCCCTGGTCCTGTTCTTACCATTTTTGTTGTTTCCCCCATTTTTGGCTGAGTCTTTCTTATCATCGGCGACTTCAACCTTGGGGTCTTTCCCATTCTTCTTTTCTTTCCTCTCCTCAGCTAATGCCACATTATAAGCCTTCTCGAACAACTCCTGTCGAGTGGTGATTGTACGAACCGTCAGCTCATAATCCATGCCTGCCGAGGAAATGCCATTTCGGAAGCAATTGATCACCTCCCTGTCAGTGAGATCCTCCTCAATCTTGTCAACCATTTCTTTAAACTTGGTGTAGTAGCTCATGGAGCTTTCGCTTTTCCCTTGCACCAAGTTGTTTAGGTCGGTGACAGTCACTTTCCGAGCACCAGCAGTTGAGAAGCGATCTAGGAATTTTGTCCTCAAACACATCCAGGTGGAGATGCTACCAGCTGCCAAACCATTGAACCATGTTAGGGCTGCCCCCGTGAGTGTGCTTATGAGGGCTTTGCACATATTGTCGTCCTCATTGGCGACAAAGCACATTGTGGCTTCTAGGTGCGCCACGTGACTTTTTACATTGGTGGCCCCTGAGTACTTCTCTAGGAGGGGTAATCTTAAACCAGCAGGAGGTCGACTGTCAATCAAATCCTTGGATAGGGGTCGAAGAGCAAAGTCAATTCGTTCGACCTTTCCAGTATCATTTTTCTTTTCAGCCTCCCATTGTTCAAACTTTCTTTTCCATAGAAGCCACTCCCTAGCATCAGGTCTGTCTTCTCCAGCAGGGGGGACAACATTCGACCTTTGACCCTCACTTCTGGAGGGAGTTACTTGCCTGCTTCTCCTATTCTTGTGAGAAGGTGACCTTACTGACCTGACTGGCGACCTGCGCCCATCATTTCTTGTTGGCGACCTAGGCCTTTCGTTTCTGGGTGGCGACCTGCGCCTATCATCCCTGGGTGGCGACCTGCGCCTTCCCTCTCTTATAGGCGACCTGCGCCCATTCCTTCCTCTGTGGGATTGAGACCTCTCTGTCCTGGCTGGTGATCTACGCCTACTTCGATTTGCCTCTAGCTGCGTCCTCAGGTCCGACTGTGCCTCCTGCTCCCTGTTCCTAGTGAGACTGGCCCTTAGGTCGTCACTCGGAACATGAATAGGTGATTGAGGTCGGACCACCATCCTTTGATCAACATTTTGACCCACCGTTTCGTTTGGTCTAGTACTCCTGGCACGCTCCCTATTAGAAAGTTGAGATGGGGCCACTCTCTAAGACCTTCTATCCACTTGCTCTGCCTCCTCCATTACCAATAACTCAGCCAGAATCTGAGCTCGCTCCATCAGCATTTCCTTTCTACTCAGTGGGTTGGATGAGGGACCTGCCCTATTTCCAACATTCATCTGTCCAGTTGGACGCTTTGGAGGAGGTGGAACTCCTTGCCCCTCCATGGGTCGTTTTTCTCTTCTCCCTTCTGGCAATCCTCTGCCATCAGCAACACTGTTAGAGCGCGTCGCTCTAGCATGATGGCGAGTTGGTGGGGGAGGAGGCAAATTTGTGTTTTCGGCGTTGGTGTTGAGATTTCCAGCGTTTGTATTGGTGTTATTGTTTCCTTCTTCATGCCCGAGTGAGGCTTCAGATACATGTCCTTCCGAAGTCACCATTGTTGCAGGTTGAGAAAACTTTCGAGGTCAAGCTTATGCACGATTCCCGGCAATGGAACCAAACTGATGCCGCAAGAAAAGTGCTTATCAACCTTCGTCCACGTGGCAGGACTGTTCACTTGGCTCCTTGACCTGAAAACAAGAACCCACGACTAGTCGGATGTGTCTCCGGCTTAGACCCTCGGGCGTGAGAGTAAGTATATGATTTGGAGAGCAAAAATGTATTGAATAAAGATGATTCAAATGACAAAATTGCAGTTACCTTCTAACCGTGGTAGTGATGAAGTATTTATAGCTGATGAGTGCGGTTATTTTTGGTGGGCTACATGAGCTCTGTGATTCTCGGGACAGTTACATATCATGGGAACGTGTCCTGATATGGCTCCTGATTTGTAGGGAACCGGTTATGGAAAGAGTTACGCCCACGTCTTGTTTGATTAGGTCGACACTGGTTAGGTCGAGGTTGCCTATTGATATAGGTCGACCTGACTGACGGGTAGAGCTGGATTGTACCCGAATGAGAGCATGGATCGTATAGTCGGACCAAACTAGGTCGGGATCTTAGAGATCAGACAATGAGCTTAGGTCGACTGATCCTGTTGCTGGGCCTTGGGCCTTATGGTTATTGGGCCAGACTCATTAAGAATGCAAAGGCCACGGCAGCATATGATTGGGCTTTACTCGCTTGGCCCAACTCGACACTTTTGGTATGTTCAACCTTAATTGCACATTTTGGCCCTTTTTTGAAATGAGGACCATCAAACAGTTGTTCATCATCACCTCCCCAATAACACATGAAAATGATTGGACCCCCGTTTATCTTTAACCCTACATTACGAAATCAAAGTGTTAAAATCTACATAACAAAACTCTAACATTTATATCTACAATATACTAAAACACAACTAAATACTTAAATTTTATATCTAAACACAGGTGAAAACAATGATTAAGATGATGTTAATTTACCTTGATTCTTGATCTTCAACAATTCTGATGAAATAAAATGATGTCAAGAAGATTTGAGTTATTTTTGTTTTGAGAGAGTTTGAATGAGAGATACGAGAGGAAGATATACGAGAGAGGAAGAAAATGAATCTGTTTGGCTGGAAACTGAACCTTGCTGGCTGGAAAGGAAATTAAAGGTGAAATCGCTACACCATGTATCAATTTTCATTAAAGGTGAAATCGCTACATGGTGTAGCGATTTTAGGTCAGACTTTGTCTCTACCCCAGTCCTACTTCAATTTACTTCACTTCACTTCACTTCAATTTCTTATTTTCATTTTTTTATGTTAGCTATGAAGGTATTTTGAGCAATAAATATAGGTTAATTTAGTTATCCTAATGAATATCTAAAAACTGTTATTTGTAGTACATATAATGGTGTATCAATAACAACTTTTAAATTTTCATTTCGAAAATTAAATTAACTTCAAATTATTGCTCAAAATAACTTCGTACTAACATCAAAAAAGATAAGACCCTTGAAGTGGGACGGGTGTAGTAATATATTCAATGTCAACTCTTCTTCATGAATTATTATGTTTTTGTTTACAAATTTTTTTTGTTTTACATGTGTTGCTGAATTATGTTTTTGTTTATAAATTTTTTTTTTACATGTGTTAAAAAAATGATGACATGTTGCTGAATTATGTTTTTATTTTAAAAAAAAAATTTACATGTGTTAAAAAAATGATGACATATTGAATTATATTTTTGTTAAAATTTGTTTTTTACATGTGTTAAAAAAATGATGAGAGGAAAAATTGCAACGAAACCAAACACTAACTTTACCAAATAATTTTAAAAAACTAAAATAACATCAAAATAAATATAATCAAGTTAGTGACCACATCTCGGTCACATAGGAAATCTTACATTAATTAATTTAAACATTTAGGAAATTAAAGTAAACCAAATGAGCTTAAAATTCATTCACTTAACTTCATTATTCTTAAGAAATACCTGCAAAACAAATGAGCTTAACATCATTTACTATATGATTCCAACAATTCAGCAAAAATAAGAAAATATGTACCTTGAAGATATTAAGGAGTGTGATGTTAAGATAATATGCTGATCGTGATGGGTTGGGAGCAAAAACAACAACCTAAATATTTCAAAACAAACAATTAGATGGAAGTATTAATGATGATTTCAAAGTGTACCGACTTCCACTATTTAATATATCATACCTTCTGAAGTATCAGAACAGAACCGACAGATATATCATTTGCAAATTCACTCTCAGTTAACACTTTCCGATGAATGAAAGCATCTATGGTAACCGTAGGATTCTAATAATTTTATCACAGTTAGTAACTCAAAACACATTTCACCCATGATAGAAAACATACTAAGCTCATATCCTAACCTTTAAAGTCACCCAGAGATCACCAAGACCATTTGGTGTGCATGACTTGATAACGGCAATAACCTAATAGAACATACAAAAATATAAAAAATCAATTATCTTTACACACATTTAACTATAATTAATCTTGATATTATACCTGATCCACTCTGTCAATATTATTGCATTTCTTCTTGATAGAGCTCAACGGATAATATGTACCGGCTTCAGTGAGAAATTCCATTGCAGAGAGCCAATGACCGTCTTGGAAAGCTTCATCCTTCACCGGATCTTCAATCGCTCTCTGTATATACTCTTGGGTTGCGATCAGGGTTTCTTGCGAAGATAAGCTCTGACGATCGACATTTTTCTCGCAAGCGCATGACGGATCTACGGCACCGGCGGGACAGGGAATAACACGCGTTGAAGAGGAGGATTGAAAAGATTGAGGGGTGGAGGATTCACCGGAGGAATTGGGACGGCGGTAAAAAAAATGCTGCTCTCTTGGATCCATTTTTTGTGTTTAATCGAATTTTGATTGAAAAGATTGAGGGTTGCGAGGAGGATATGTGAGAATGAATGAACGAGGGATTGGAGGATAATGAATCGGGAAAACCTTATATAGGAAAAAAGAAAAGGAAAACTGCCTACACGGTGTAGCGAGTTTGACTTGGACAGGTTAAACTCGCTACACGGTGTAGCGAGTTTTCCTTTAATTAATTGACCTAATTAATCACAAACTGGCAAACCTAATTACTTGGAACTCGCTACACCATGTAGTGAGTTTGACTGGGACATGTCAAACTCGCTACACGGTATAGCGAGTTTCAAAAAGTGGGATATTTTGGAAAAAAAATTTGAACAATAAGGGCTCGTCTGGTGCACAGTTTTATAAACGGTGATTTTTTAAAACAGAGCTTTTTTTTTGCCGCTATAATTTTGAGCGTCCAAAATATTCCCAACTTTTTAAAATTCAATCGTCTAAAATTCTTGATTAACACGCTTAATAAAAAAAAGTTGAGTTTTTTATCTTCATTTTAAGAAAAATGCTCGACAAGGCGGGATCTAAATCACCTTGATAAATAAAATTTTAAAACTTAATTAATTGATGAGAAAAAAATCGAGAGAAGTGTGATACCCCTACTTTATCCATGGACCCAGATTAATAACACGCCACGTACCCATCACATTTTTTAAATCAATCTCAGTTTCTCTCTCCCCTATAAATTCCTCCCTTTTCTCCACAACCCACTTACAATCGACAGCAATGTCCACCACCTTTTCCTACGTTCCCTTGCCGGAACACCCGCAACCCGCCGTCTCTCCGGCGGATCAACGGCGACTGCCCATTAAACTCCTCTCAGCTCTGCTTGTTTCATCTTTCATTGCTCTAGTTCTCTTCAACTCACAGCAAGATCAAGCAGTTCCCTTAGTCAGCGAGATCACCAACAATGGGAGGTCTCCGGTGAATCTCCAGCCAAGGTTGTCAAGAGGGGTATCGCAGGGGGTGTCGGAGAAGGCTTTCACCGTCGACGGTGACGTTGAAATCTACCCGTGGACTAATGTTATGCTGTCTTGGCAAAGAACTTCTTACCATTTTCAACCTGAAAAGAATTGGATGAATGGTGGGTAATTAATATTATCAACTCCTTCAATTAATTAAGATTTAATTTGGATTTAAAAATCTTTCGATCTGATTAATTCGAACCTTTTTTTTTTCTATATTTGTTGGATCAATCTTCTTGGGATGCTTTTGCGGATTGGATTAATTTTGCTGATTTCGGCTACAGATCCTAATGGTATGTATTTTCCCTAAATCTCTTGTTTTCTGCTATTATGTCTCTAATGAGTCCAAATTTTCTATGCCTCCTTGACAAATAATGCTCCCTCCGTTTCTAAAATATTTTCGTTTTTTTAAAAGAAAAAATTTGTTTAAAAAACCTTTATTAACTTGAATAATAGTATTCTTTGATAATAAACTCCAATAAACATTAAATAGAGAATAAATAATTAAGAATTGTATTATATTTTTAACATGTATTTTAATAGAGTAGGTCTGCTGAGAAACGCGTTTCTCCATAACTATGGAGAAATGCGTTTTTAATAGCCAGAAGCTATACGTTTGATAATCAGAAGAAAATTTCTGGATATCAGTCTCAAAGGGTTCTGGATATCCAGAAGCTTTGGAACGGATATCCAGAAGCTCTTTGGGCGGATATCCGTAAAAATAGATTTGAAGCCAAATTCAAGGCCAAGACTTAAATTGCTTATTGAAGGTTTTCTGGATATCCGAAACCTTCAAATGTATATCCAGAAATCATCAATGAATATCCGTAAACATTTTGAAAGTTTCTGATATCATTTTGAAGGTTTCGGATATCACTTTCATAAACTTCCTGATATCCTTTCAAAGGGTTCGGATATCCGTAACCTTTGATCGATATCCGTAAGAACTACGGGACAAGGTTATGGCCAATACAAAAAGTTTCTGGATATCCTTTCAAAAGGTTCTGGATACCCGTAACCCATTTCTCCATAACTTATGGACAAACGCGTTTCTCCCTAAATTTTACGATTTTAATGTGTGTTTTGTGCTAAAACGCCATTGTTGTCGAAATGGAGTGAGTAGGACCTTCTTGTTAAATCGAGCCGTGTTAGCTTACTATAAGTAATTCAATAATTTACATTTTTAAATGACATTATTATTAATAATAGTCATATTAATTGTTTGATGTTGCAACATCAAATGGTACGTACCTCCTCCGTCTCATTACTTTACTTTTTGATCTGTATCAAAATAAGGTTCTTAGTTTGCTTTATTACTAAAATAGAAAATGAGACTCACTTATTTTAGAACGGAAATAATATTATCTTACCGAATCGCAAGAAGCACATGATTTGAATTTGGATTTGGATTTGGTGGGGGGCGGAGATAGTATTATCGTAAGAAAGCACATGATTTGGTAAAACACATCCTTTTAACAACGAATGATTAGTGAATGATTAGAGAAAAAAGAATTGTTATTCAAACTTGTAAATCTAATTTTGAATTAATTGTTTGCGTTGTCAACTTATATGGAGTGAATAATTTAATTAGTTTGGTGTACTAATAATAATATATTCAAATGCACGTGTTTTGTACTTAAGAGGCTCTTATCAACTTAATTACCACTAATTTCAATTAATTGTTTTAAATTTGAGATTACTAATTAATAGTAACTAAAAACAACTTTATGGTTTAGTTATTAACAGCTAAATATTAAAATTCACCTTTTAAACCTAGGTTAAAAATAATTAATTAATTGATATTAATAATTTTATTTTATTTTTTTGTTCTTTCTCAATGGAATATTTTTTTTTTGCTATGATATACTCTCTATTCTTCCGTTCCAAATTTGACTACCGTAATTTTAATGTTCTACTTTCAAAATGTGTGTCAATTTTTTAATTTTTTTTTACTATTTTTATTTTTATATAGTTAGTTATTTAATGTACAAGTTAGCCATAAAAATATAAATTCTAATTTATGCAAGTTTAACTGAAAATAGATTTTTATTTTTTTTGTTGCCGGATAAATGTTTTAATGGGATCACTTATATAACAATTTTGACATTTTTAAAAATTTATTTTGGACATTTTTTGGGACACAAGATTTTGGGATGGAGGTAGTGATAATAAAAACAAACACTCTTAAATCTTAGGTGAATTTAATTCTCCTCTCGGTCATATCAAAAATCTATATTAACCCATACTCCCTCAGTGTAACGACCCCGAATTTCCATAATTTCCATAATTCCATAAACATAAATAAATACTCAAAATACGGGTCCACAATGGTAACTTAAGTCAAACCATTACATAAGTGCGAAAAGATCAGATGTAACGGCTAAATACAGTAACTAATACTAATAAAAGTCCTGAAATTCGGAATCATTAAATAATTCATTTATTCTACTTAATTTCTCCGCCTCTTTCTGATGACGGTTCTCCTCCTTTCTATTCCGGTCCTGGGGGAAAAAGAAAATGAAGGAATGAGCGAACAATGCCCAGTAAGTTCATACGTGGTCTCATCGATACAATGAGGAGACGACTAGAAAGAACGCATCCAAAAATTATATTCAAGGATAGGTTATAAACAACAATTATGTGTATATTTCATAGCAAAGAAAGTGTGGCAACTACAACTTTGTTATGCTTTCGTACTTCCGTCAATTCCACGGGTCATACCCTACATCAGTAATTCCCAAAACAACGAACAACTACATTGATGTCGTGTTTTCATAATACATGCTTTTCTCATTAAGCATAGTTTCATAACTAGTAAATTATAATGCATACTAGTTATTACATGAGTTATACCCTACATTGAGTATTCCCATATCGATCACCTACATTGATGTCGATTTTTCATAATACATGCTTTTCTCATTAAGCATAATTTCATAACTAGTAAATGGTAATGCATACTAGTTATTACATACACATTCGTGAGGTACAAGAACACACATAGCAATTTCAATACTTGCAGATATTCCATGAACAAGAACATATCACAGAATAAGGAATTTTCAATGACGATACATTTCATCAGAGTATTTTAAAAATTACTATCAGCCACAGATAGCATTCATGTTTTGAAAAGACTCAATGGAGTTTCCAAACGAATTGATGTACAAGAGTACTTAGGATCGTAATTCCTTACCTTAGCTTTGCTTCCTTGCTTAGCAACGCCCTTTACGCGAAATCTACAATCACGTAATAGTATATTTTAGGCACAAGTAACCTTTTATTACTTCTTATGCACCTATACTTCCTTTCCTTAGTTAACCTATGAGTTATTCTTAGACTCACCTTAATTGGTTAACTAACCTTCTATTTTTAGAAGCTTTCCTAATTTAGCAGTTTCTTAACTTAGAAACTTTCTATTTCGAAATCCTAACACTTTGGAACCTAAGTCTTTTAGTATTCTTAAAGTGTTATTCTTCTTCTTTTTCTTTGATATATTCCCCTTTAAAGTCTTTGGACTTCCCCTAAATTTCTAAGGGTTCCTTTAGATTTTTTTAATTTCAATAAGGTCCTTTAACTTTTCAATTTTTACGAAATAGTCCCTCAACTTTTGAAATTTACAAAATAGTCCCTCAACTTTTGGAAATTACAAAAATAGTCCCTCAACTTTTGGAAAATTACAAAACAGTCCCTCAACTTTTGAAAAATTACAAAACAGTCCCTCAACTTTTGAAAAAATACTGAACAGTCCCTCAACTTTTCAGTAATTGCAAAACAGTCCTTCAGATTTTGAAAATTACAGAACAGTCCCTCAGAACTTTTGAACTTTTCAGTCCAGTCCTGAAGTTAACTGTGCAGTTAGTAACTTAACTGAAAAATCCTTTCAGCTTTGAAAACTCTGCAGTTTAGTCCCTTTTCCGTTTAAAAACTAACGGTTTTTATATAAACTAACAAAAATATTAACACTTAAGTGGAGCACACATAAATCAAGCCAAGAACACACCTCGGCCGACTCCCAGGATGTTAAAAAATTTGTTTTGTTCTTCATTTAATTTTTTTTTTTAAACATTAAACAATTATTTAATTTCTATATTCTTTAATAAAAACCCCTTTAATCATATTAATTGTGTTTGATTCAATTTCAAATCAATAAGAACTAGGGTTAGGGTTATTTCATTATAACCTACAATTCCCCAATAATCAAATCCTTAATTTTTTTACATAAACCCTAGGATTAATCATTAGAAATTCAATAATGGCTAAACCTAGAATTAAATGATTTTAAACTTTTGAAAAATCATAACTAATTCAATTTAAATCGGAATTGAATGAAACAAAAACTAGATTGTAGGTTATTTTCTTACCTTGATTTTTGATGAAGGAACAATGGCCAAAGGAAGAACAAAAACGGCTGTAATCCTCCCCCAAGCAAACCGGTCGCCGCCCCCTCCCTTCTAGGTTTAGGTTTTTGATTTTTTTTTCTTTTCTTTTTCTTTGCTAAATGAGAGATTGTGAGGAAAATTAATAATGAGGCTTTATTTTTATACCCTAGGCTTTCACCTCCTTGGGCCCCTTGACTCCCTAAGCCCAACTTAGCCCACTTAATTTAATTAATTAAATTGGTCCATTTAATTAATCCAAGTCCAATTCAATTAAGTATTATTTTATTATTATTATAATTAAAATAATACTAAAAAAAATTTAAAATTTTTCGGGTCTTTACACTCAGTCCCCATTTTATTATTTTGGGCGTCCCACTTTAAAGTCCCACTTTCCTAAAAAGGAAATTTTTTAATACTTCTTTATTCATGGGACCCACTTGTCATACTCACAACACTTTTCAAATTTACTATTCTCTCCACTCATTCTCTCTCCTCCCACTCACAACACCTACTTTAATAACATTATTCCTTATTTTTCGTTCTCAACAGTAAAGGGGTAATGTTTTGTGGGACGGAAGGAGTATAATTTATTAAAACTCACATATATATCCGAGGCTCAAATTAAATTCCTTATAAACTCAACACCCATTTGACCTATCTTATATCTTATGTATTGAAGCTAGTTGTTTGATAAGATATTAGATTTTTTATTATTTTTTAAGAAAATGTGAAAATTTGTGAAAAAAAAAATATTTTTATACCCAAGTATAATAGTAAATTTATTCTTATATCTTAGGCATATAAGCGGATACTCCCTCTATTCCAGAATAAGTTCCTTACTTTCCCTTTTTTGTCATGTCTCGTCTCGTTTTTTATTATTTACCTAAAATCCTAAGCCTCTTAGATTTTAGGTGAGCCAAGACGTGATTTAATTGTCAAAGGGGTCAGTACATATGAACAAGTGCTAAAAACGTGTGTTATATTATAATGAGACTTGTGTTGTCGCCACTAGAAATATTAAAAACAAATTGTAAGGAAGTTGTTGACCAATCAGCTATCCATAATATATTTTCCCTATAATCACGGGTACATAAATAATTGTATGTGACCATGTGTAATTGTAGAAAGTGGACCCCCGGCCCCGTGAACTCTGAACATGTTTATTTGGCAGTTTATAAATCATAACACATTAAATATTATATGAATAAGGATTCTCTGCATATTTAATCTCTAATCTCATCTACAATCTCTCCTTATTGAAAATTAAAATTTTGAATTTTTCATATAAAAACATATTTGAGCTGAATTTAGGATATATTTGGTAAAACTGAAAATTAAGATTTGAAAATACAGAGCTAAAATTATTAAGTTACTGAATTATAAGATTTGAATTTATTGATAATAACAAATCACTTGAATCAAAATTTAATCAAAATTTAAAACTCAACAATAAAAAATTATTTGAACAGTTTTAATGATTGTATAATAAAATAAAATTATTATTGACATATTTATATTACATTTTAATACTTAGCCAATTTATTAAGAAAATGCTAACGTTATTCCAAAAATATGTATTTGAGTATCGGTGCAAACATAAATTAAAAAAAAAAAATTTGCCTGTTACAGTATGGATCTGTGATACAACGTGGAAATGAGTCAGATAGTGATCTATAAGTAATTGCCAACCTGTACTTGTCATTGTTCCTCTCTTTGTATGTTTTAGAAACATTAATTATTTATTTATACTA
This sequence comes from Adenophora triphylla var. japonica, assembly GCA_022495995.1. Taxonomy (NCBI): domain Eukaryota; kingdom Viridiplantae; phylum Streptophyta; class Magnoliopsida; order Asterales; family Campanulaceae; genus Adenophora; species Adenophora triphylla. Next base: position 116,354 of record JAFEMH010002480.1, read on the forward strand.
TATTACTTGTATTATGTTAAAAATATATTGATGCTATTTTCAAGACGAATACAGGATGTTTTGAATGCGAATACACAATTTACATTATTTACATTATTGTTGTTTTAATACATAACTTAAAATATTAGTTATGCATAAATACATGTTAATCTTTAGTCCTTTTTTTTTTATTGTTTATTTGGAAATAGCAAACTTATACTTCCTCCGTTTCACGATAATCTGTAAAAAGACCTTTTTAGGACGTCCCACAATAATCTGTATTTTTTCCAAAATGGAAATGAGACTCACTTCTCTCTACTCACAACCATTACCCACTTACTTCACTTTCTCTCTCCTACCCAATCATCTACACTCACAACACATCTCCTTTTTCACCTTTTACCTTAATTCCCGCACCTCCAAAAAGTGCGCATTTAAGTGGGACGGAGGGAGTATATCATAAAAAAAAAATGATATTTACATTATTGTTGTTTTAATGATAACATCATTTTAGGAAGAATTTCTTGAAATTATTCTTAAAATAGTAATTCATTTTTGATATGTTTTGAAGTTATTACTTTTACAAACAATAATTGATGAAAAAACTAAGAAATAATAAATAAAATTTGTTTATATTATTTAAAGTAATCATCATATATAATATAAACAACAAAACTATTTAGAGCCTCCAGAAAAGGCCACGTCAAAGGCCACATCATCAGCTCCATTTCCAACTCATTTTTATTCAAGATTTTAATAAAAAAATATAGGCTTTAAAATAAAAATTCCCTCTAAAATTCTGATAATGCAATTGAAATTTAGATAAAATTTAAAATTTTGATAAGATATATCTAACTTTAAATTTCTAGATTATATTTAACTGTAACAATTTTTCAAATGTGGATAATATATTCCGATAAATCTCAAATTTTTGAAATATAACTAAGATGTCATCTGAGCATAACAAATCATTTTCAGTTATATATATTTCGGATAATATAACTTTAAATTTCTAGATTATATCTAAGTGTTTTTTTTTTCACTCGGTTTCTTTTTTCCTTTTTTACGCCTGATGTTCGTGCAGTGGCCTTCAATTTGGGTGGTTTCTTCCACGATACCAATTGTTCTTTGGTGTAGCATTGGCTTCATTCTTGAAGCTTCTTTTAATTGGTTCTTGTACGGATAATATACATAAACGAGAAAAAAAAATTGACTTGGAACAGGATGCTCTGGACAATATCAATCTATTCTCGATCATGACAATCATAGCTTTCATACTGTTGATCCCATTTACGATTATCACGGAAGGTGTCAAGTTTAGTCCATCTTACCTTCAATCTGCTGTAAGTATTAATTACAGAAACTAAATTCTACGTCTCGATTTGCTAGCATTCTTTAGTTGCTTTATTCGTTGAATGAATGGGTTTCACGATTACATTGTTTCAGGCAAGTGAAGGGTTAAATGTCAAAGAGCTATGTGTGAGATCAGTTCTCGCAGGTGTCTGCTTCCATAGCTATCAGCAGGTAAAGATTTTCGTTAGTTTTTGTATCCAGTTATTATAACGGAGTTTACTGCTCCCTCCGTCCCAAATTGAATGTTCAAAACATTTACAAGAAAAAGAACAAGAGCAATTTGAGACTTTTTGGACATTCATTTTTGGGACGGAGAGAGTATATAAACTAAGAGGTACAATTTAACACATTGATGGAATATGGAGTAGGCAGAATTTCGTATTTCATTCACCGATTAAATGGTCAAGATCTAGGGCATGTACAGTCTGACTACATCACGAATTACATCTCATAATGGTATGATTCAAATATTATCGGTGCAAGATAATATTTATAGTAACATGAGTTATACTCCCTCCGTCCCATAGAAATGTAGAATTTTTGACCCGGCACGGAGATTAAGGAAAAAGTGATAAAAGTAATGTGTTGTGAGTGTAAAAGTAAAATAGGAGAGGGAATGAGTGGAGAGAATAGTAAATTTAAAAAGTGTTGTGAGTAGAGAGAAGTGGGTCTCATTTCCATTTTGGGAAAGTTATAGATTATTGTGGGACGCCCAAAATGGAAATTTTATAGATTATCGTGGGACGAATGAAGTATCTTATAAGTATATAAGTTACATTTTATAATAAGGTTTATCGGACTGATTTACAGTTCTTTGCAGTTCGATTGTACATGCCTCAAATTTATATGGTCAAGGATCAACTGAATGGCTCTTTGTCAGTCCAGCTTGATTCCTATGCTTCCTCCTGAAATTCTTCATGTTCTATTTTCTAACTAAACATAAAGTAAAACTTTAATGACAAAAATGTTTTATGTCTAGCAGGTCTCATACATGATACTAGGGATGGTATCGCCAGTCACGCATGCAGTGGGAAATTGCGTGAAGCGAGTGGTGGTCATTGTGTCCTCTGTCCTGTTCTTTAGAACGCCCGTCTCCCCTATCAACTCACTTGGTACATATATTCTGCAAATCCAATAAAAAACTTAATACATTTTTACTGTATTTGTTAATAAATTTATACAGTATTTGTTACGTATTTACTTATAAACAATACCTAATGGCACTGGTCTTCTTCTGATTTCAGGAACCGCGTTGGCTCTTGCTGGAGTCTTCTTGTATTCAAGAGCAAAACGAGTAAAACCAGAGCCAAAAAAGGTTGAATGACTCATGACGCGGCGTTATAAATCTTGTCCGTGTTAGAAAAGTATATATTTCGGAGTTGTAACTTGGAAGAGGGGGGGGGGGAAAGAGAAAGAATTTGAGATCTCCATTGTGCATGTTGTATTTCTGTGTAATACTTTATCAAAAATGGAATCTAACAGTTTAGATAAATATAAGCTTTATCACTAAACCTATTCAAATAGCACAATTTTATCTCATACGTTTTTAAATTGAAATTGAAATTGAAATTGAAATTGGATTTAAATTTAAAACTATGGATAATTTCGTATCAAATATATTTATTAGTTGTTGTTTATGCTTGCTATTATCAATGCCACAAACCGGGTTAAGATATTGCTAGAGGAAATACACATTAGAAGTGAGTCAAATCTGTAAGCTGGTTTCATGTATTATTGAGCATCGGAATTGAAATTGACATTACTGAATCCTATACTCTTTTTTGCAGCCATTTTTTGAAGTGCTTTCTGATTCAAGACCAAGGGCGGATATATGTTAGTGCTTATAAGTACTCGCAGAATAGCTTGCTAAAATTCATACATGAGTTTTGTATGTATGAGCATCTTTCCCCTTTTTTGGAGTGCCTTCAGCCCGTTGATGATGATCATTGTTGCCATCATGGGTTCGTTTATCCTCGCTGAAAATATCTATGTCGGAGGGTAAGTAATTAATTATTTACAACGTTGATATTTTAATGAATATTTCTAAATAGGTAGTGTAATATTTGCATATTGACTAATAACATGTTTATTATTGTTGTGCAGAATTCTTGGTGCTGTTCTTATAGTGATGGGACTTTACGCGGTTCTATGGGGGAAGTACAAGGAGAACAAAGAGAAAGAAGCAGAAGAGATCCTTGAACCGGTAAAGGGTAAATCTGTAAGCAACCAGATGGTTATGATTGTTGAAGATGATGAAGCTAACGATATCGAGATGCAAAAAAGTGAGGCTATTAAGTTGGCCATGCCTGACGTTGCGATCAGTGCTCCAATCCCTAACCCGCCCATGATAGGTGTTTATGCACCCAGAGTTAATAAGTTTTAGAATTAGAGATCAGAAAGAAGGAAATGGAATAACTGAAAGAGGAGAAATAATAGAAGGGTTGGAGATGGTCCTTGGGACAGAGTGAAAGAGGAGGCTTTTTTTACTTTCGCATCTCTACTTTCGCATCTCTATTTTGTCCTTTTAGTTTTTCTTCACAAATTACTCCCTTCGTCCCTATGTTCCCAAATGTCGCAATTTTCATTTTGGTTAATCCCAAAATAAACGCATTTATCAATAAGAAAAGAGTCTTATGCAATTTCACCATTGTACAAGCAATAGCAATGCACAAGCAACAAGAAAGTAAATCACAATCCTTAAAAACAAACATTTAACAATTCAAATACGACATTTATTATGGGAAAGAGAGGGAGTATGTCCAAATTCCAATTCATTATGGTTTTCGAGCCTATGTAATGATTTAATAGTATCCTTCTTATGCTGGTGCGTTGAAAACTTTACTTAATGCATGAGAAGAATTTCATGGATGACATTTTTCTCGAAAAGAGAATTTAAAAATTGATGAGAAAGTGAGTTTGGTTGTATGAATTTTGGTGAAAGCATATGATATACTAGAATATATATGCACATATTGTAATCACGATCTCAGAAAATCTCTCTTTTGTATCTATCATATATCAAAATATGAAAATCAAATGAAAGATATTTTTTTCTTATCCTTAAGTCTAAGTACATTCTTTTATATGAAACCATGGGTCTTTTGGCATTTTGATCTACTTTCTTGCTCAATCACATCATGTTCTTGGGTCGCTTAAGGTAATCCTCCATATCATGTCTACAAAAATAAACATATTTATGAAATTCTTTGACATGGTATTGATTAAGCAGGAAGAGCTCTTGAATGTAAAGAGAAGCAAAAATGACGTGAATCGTTAAGTTTGGAATATTAGAAGAAAATGACATTCACTTTCTTAATCATTTTATCCAATAAAGATAGGAGTATTACATTTTTATGTTGTTTTGTGTAAATTAATTTTTCAATGTTTATACGATTCTAGCTTTTTCAAATCTCACTATAGTTGAAAAATACAACTCTTTTTATGGGATAATCGATTTTTTCTCATGACTCTCTTCATCCTTAAAAAATTTTCTTTTTATAGAAATTTTAAAAGTGTTGGTGGACTTGAGCAATAAACAAACATGATACTGAAGTTGAAATTGGATTCAAATTTTAGGCAGATGAAATTTGTTCAAACTATAACTCCTCTAAATCAAATTAGTAGCCCGGATTTGAAGTTAGGTGGTCCAAATATAATAAGGTAGAGTGATATATGACATGATATGGCAATAGAGTTATGTGGTGATCGAGTTTTCGTAATAGGTTCTGCTTTGCTTATAAGAAAATCAAAATTATCCCTCAATGAGTTTTCAAATTTGCTGAGACTTTTTCTTTCATCGAGCCATTATATTTCAATGCATTCTTGCAAAAATTTACAAGGTAGATAATAAGGTTGTGTTATACATTTTTACTTCTATATTTTCTTAAAAATAACCTTTTGAAAATGTGTTTAATGTGAAAATTGGCATTCATTTAAGAAGAGAGCATTAGTATTTAATTAATCAAATGCAATTTAAATCATAAGAATATAACAAATGATCGCAAACATTTGATTTCATATGATATATTCTTCCATCCCACAATAAATGATAGCAATAATCAGAACTTAACTATAAATAAAATAACTATCTATGACCTTGTATTTTAGGTAGGTTTATACATATTGTTTAAATTAAATGCTACTTAAATTCTATATAAAAAAAAAGTCTCAGTCAAAAAATAAAAATACAATGCGTTTTTAGAAGTAATATACTTCCTCCGTTTCAAAAAGATTGTCCAAAAAAAATGAGATTTACTCTTTAATCTTGATCAGAGGCAGATTTACTCTTTAATCTTGATCAGAGGCATATTTGAAAAAATTTTGATTGTTCATTTAGGATAAGGTAGTACTAGCAATAAGAGTTTGTATGAGTTGATAGACTTAGCAATTTGACTCATCTATACCTCCTTCAAATACATATTTAAAATTCAAACTTGATTAAGAGAATGAATTTGAAGAACTGACAGGTTTATATTTATTTATCATAAAAAACTAAAACTTAAGAACTTTCTTTTAATTAAATAATTAAACTCTACTTAAATTATGTTAAAAAATAGTCTCAGTCTAAAAAAAAAAAAAAGAAGTTACAATGCATTTTAAAAGTAATACTCCCTCCTTCTTTATTGCTCTTAAAATAAATAGTCTCAATTTTTAGTGCAACTCAAGATAGTCAAGTAGTCAAAATTTTATTTTGGAAATCTTGACCAATTAAATGTAAATTCCCATTAAAATTTATTTTAAAAATAATTAGAAGTTTTATCTTATTATATTTATGAAGAAGTTATTATAGAACGAGGTGCGTGGTTATAGAATGCATTTATATGTTATAGAAATACACTGAATTAGAGAGAACTAAAAAAGAAAAGAGATTGATTTTTGGATGGGTTATATATAAATATTACTCCGTCCTGAATTTTAGCCGTTAACTTAATTGAAAGTTGATCAAAACTATATACACTTATAATTATCACCTTGAAATTCTAAATATTAATATGGTAATTAATAGTATATCATTTGTACTACATTAATAATAATTTTTAAAATTTCATCAGAATAATAAAAATGTCATAAAATTTAAACTTGAATTAGAGGATAAAGTTGAACATGATAATTGTAGTTTCATTTATCTTAAAGAAATGAAAATTTAGATACTTATGTTATAGTTATTTAATCAAATTTCATAAAAGAGAGTCTTTATCTTGTATGCCTCGAGAAAATTACAGTAAGTTTTAAAAGTAATAATTTAACAAGATCACAAAGAGTTCAAATAGCCATTACTAACTGTTTCATTGTGAACTTTAGTAAGGTGATCTATACAAGTATATCATATTGTAGTTTGTAATTTGTATTTTATTAGAGTTTATGGTTTTAAAAGAAACCCTGCATCATTTACATTAACACATGGAGTATGTCGTATATTCTAAGTTTCTAACTAAAATTGCTTACTTAAACCCACCAATGAAGTAACTAAAATCTTTATATAAAAATGATATTAATAATGATATACTCCCTCCGTCCACTTACTTACTTCACACTTTCTATTTTGGGCGTCCAAATACATACTTCACACTTTGTTTTTTTTACCTAAAATGAAAAGTTTTTATTATTAAAATATTAACCCTACCCCACTCATTCTCTCTCCTACATTATTTTAATACTCACAACACCATTATAATTTACTATTCCCTCCACTCATTCTCTCTCCTATTTTACTTTTACACTCACAACATTTATATCATTATTTTTTTCCTTAATCCACGCGTGAACAGTAACTGTGAAGCAACAAAGTGGACGGAGGGAGTATTTTCTTTGCCCCAAAATAAATATCATAACTTGATTTTATTGGTCAATGTGATTAAATTGGCCAACAATTTATTTATCTTCATGAAATTTCATAAATAATTATTAATAGTGTTTTAATTGATGTATCAATAACTATTTATAAAGTAACGTGAAATAAAAATTCTCTTAACTTTGTGTCAAATTTAAATAAAGTTGAAAATAAAAATTCTCTTAACTTTGCATCAATAACTATATTTTTAGAGTACCATGAGTTTTATATTCTAACTGATGATTCTCAAATAGTATGATGGTTAAAAAAGAAATTATTACTAAAAATCAAAGTTTTTTTTTATAAGAAAAAGAGTACCATACATGACTCAAAATTATTTCTCAAATACAATTGTATTGCTCTCAACCTGCAATTTTTTTTAATACTTAGAAAAAAAAAGACAAAAAATGATGAAAGGCGCCAAAGTTACTTCTAAGAAAATACCAATAACCAAATCAGCATATGTTGAGATTATTAGAGTTAATGTATATGCATTGCCTTCAATGCTTTAGGAATACAATATCACTTCCAAAAAAAAAAAAAACACTTGTAGATTAATATATTATCTCTAAAAAATAATCCCTATAATTCCTTCATTTTGAAAAGTTCCTAAATAAAGAAATATAGATGGAAGTGCTTCAGAAAACAATGATAAGTGTGCAAAAAAGAGTATAAAACAGTTATATGTGTACATGAAGTAAATGATGTGTGCATAAGAAATCCTAACAAGAATTCGGCTAGCTCAAAACCTAATCGCATGCAGCACAAACGTGCCCTTTATCTTGGCACGTTCGTGAAAAAGGGACCAAAGTTTCTTACTATGTGTCAATTTAACTTCGCACAATCGAGCATTTTGAATGGCTGTGCACAAAGTTTTATCTTCACAAAGTTGTATGTGACATTAATTAATAAATGATATTATTTTATAAATAATTGTTGTGGTATTGTAGTGTGGTCGAATTGGTAGCTGCTTTATGGGAGAATTATGCTGATGAGCTTACTGCATATATTAATGCAAGGGAAGAAGTTACAGATGAGCCTATAGTCTTGATCTTACAGTTTGTCATATTATCTACCTATCAATGTGAGTGTTATTTTTTATTATTATTTTTTATATTATTGAAATATTCAATTCAAAGCTAATATGAGTTTTCATTAAAATAAATATAGGCGTTCATCGTGTTACCACAATGGTCGGGGCTAGAAAGATGTACATTAATCATACATTTCCCGAACATGCCGAATTCCGTAAAAAGTTCGTGCTATACCCTACAATATAATTGATAGTGCTTGGTCGTGACGTGAGTAGCTATTAATATCATTTATTTTTTCTATCGTGTTATTAGGCGAACACAGGGGAGCTCAATGGGTAGCCGTACAATCATTGCTGCGACTAATGATAGTTTTAATACAAACTTTGACGACAATTTGCTTTTTTTGTAAGACAATTATTTGTGCTTCAAATTATATATATTTAATGTTTTCTATTTCGAATTTGTGAGTGACTTCTTTATAAGAAAATTACTCCAGAAAAGCGTGCAATTGATGTTCTCGATGGAGATGAGGATTACCAGCTTTCCACTACATCTATCAAGACTACTAAGAAAATTAAGACGGAAAAGTCTGATTAGAGACGTTTTCCTTGAAACAATTACTTTTGGAATCTTTTTATGTTGGATTTCTTAGACTATTTGAATTTTTATCATTAATTTTGCATCACGGTTATTTGCGGTGACACTTTAATATTACTATGTTCAAAAGTTGGAGTTTTTTTAACAGTAATATTGAATTGCATAATTTGTTACTACTTCCATTCCAAAAGTTTTCTTTTTTTCTAAAAATTAATGACTTTATTTAGTTGAAATGAATCTCTTTATGATTTTTTTTATTATTAGACGGAGTGAGCATAATATATGTAGTGTGTTTGATGTGTTTTTCGATTATTGCTTTCTAAATTCGCAACATGAATTATGCTGAAGAAAAGGAAATGAGGCAGAATGAGCATGTTCCTGTCCTTTTTGACGAGAAGACACGATGGGTTTTGTCTGTTTTGCCCTTATACCCATTGTGTAATAATAAGCTCAACAAAGCATCACCATGGATTGAAGCTTGAAGAATATCAAATTTTTGCGGCAAGGGAGGGTAAAAGTGATGGAAAACAAGCACAAACCAAAGAGAAAAAAGCTAGAAGCGGGAATTAAACAGCGGCGGAAAGAAACTCAAGAATGCAAAGAAAATCAAAAAACGCAGCGGCAAAATAGACTAGAATAGCACCGGAAAATTTAAAGTCGTGATTGAAACAACTTGGAAAAGCAGTCAAATTTATAGCAAACCCACGATCTGAACAAACAAACTTCGTAAGCGGCGAGCTAACTTTGAATAAAGAAATTTGGAAAGAGCAAATCTTAGAAAAGATTTGACAAACTTAGCTGAAGAACAGTCCCAAACTTCAAAATGATGGCAGAAAAACGATTTGGAGAAGAAGCAATGCACTAAATCCAAGGCAAATAACACAAACAGCAAGCAAGAAAGCAAGTATTCAATCTTTTTCAAATCTTTAGGCACCATGGAGGCTAACAAGCTGCCATGGGGGAAACCATTTTTAGAAATTTCAGCAATTAACAGTAAAAAGAATCATTTTTTCGTGACTCTAATGAAGTGCTTGAATCTTGGCCTTTTTCATTTGTTCTTCGAAATGAGAGAGAGAGAGAGAGAGAGAGATAGAGAGAGAGAGAGAGAGAGAGAGAGAGAGAACTCAGGTGTGAGAATAATGAAAATGTCAATCTTCCTATTCTACCCCTGTTCTATTAGCTAATAGGAGGTTTTCATTCAAATCCTCTTTTACACATGTAAATATTCTATTCGTTGCACAAACAATGGTACAGTATTATGATAAAGAGGATCTTTACTCACATTATGGATGCATTTTCAAGTCATTATAGGAGATGGAAGAGATTATGTTGACACTTAGGCACACACTATTAAACTCACGCTATTGTAACCATATCTCTTCATCTTCCAAAGTTGTAACACTAAAATCTTAATAATGTTTTTTGGTTAGGCAGGGACCTAACCTCCCGTGGTTTTATGCCGGCGAGATAGTAAGGGCTTTCCACGTTACATCATATGTCAACATCTTTTTTCTGTATTAATTATACTCCTAATATCCGCTACATTGATTATCAATTTCGATTTATATTGTTACTTAAAAATCAATTAAAACACATAAATAATTATTTACTTAATAAAAAAAAATTATTCACCGTCGGGTACCGACGGGTTACTGACTAGTTTATCACAATAGAGGAAAAAAAACGAATAATAAATAAAAACTACTTGAGATATGATGATAAAAGAAATCAAGATTTTGAAAAGGAGTTCATTGCTCGTATTAGATTAGAATTAGATTAGAGGCTAAAAATATATGTATACTCCCTCCGTTCCAGTCCAGTGTAAACTTTTGGTCAACTTTGACCAACTTTGACCAATAGTTTAAGGCCATAATAATGATCCTAATAAAAATCCAAAAAATGTTATTGTTAATATTATTAAGCGTGATACAATAACAAATTTTTTAATTTTTATTAGGATCATTATTATGGCCTTAAATTATTGGTCAAAGTTGGTCAAAGTTGACCAAAAGTTTACACTGGACTGAAACGGAGGGAGTATTTTTTTAGCTAATAGGATTTGAAAGTTGGCCTTTGTGATAAAATTTAAACAACATAGTTATAAAACCTAAACAAATATCAAAGGTTGATATTATCTAATCTTATCTGCGAGTAAATTTAATAAATAGAGTAATTTTTTTTACCAAAAATAGAATTTGACCGGTTCACCTGTATCCCACCTCCTACAATAAATCCGCCCCCTATTCTTAATTTAAAAATATAATATTCATTTTGGACAGTTTTGGAATAAAAAAATAAAATAATATTATTATTGGACATAAGTATAGGAAATGATAAAATTATCCATTCTGATGAATTTCAATTTTTTTTTTTTTGAATTGGTTGAAAATGTTACAGGTCCACTATTCCACCTGGGTTGGTACCATATATTCTACCAATACAACCCAAATTCTGCAATTTGGGGCAATATCACATGGGGCCATTCTGTATCCAAAGACATGATCCATTGGTTCCACCTTCCCTTTGCAATGGTTCCCGATCAATGGTACGATATAAACGGCGTCTTTTCGGGAGCCGCCACACTCCTTCCCGACGGCCGGATCGTTATGCTTTACACCGGTGACACCAATGATTTTGTGCAGGTCCAGTGTTTAGCATGGCCTGCCAACCTATCTGATCCTCTCCTTCTTGATTGGGTCAAGTACTCGGGTAACCCGGTCTTGGTCCCTCCGCCCGGCATTGGTACTAAGGACTTTAGAGATCCAACTACAGCTTGGGTCGGCCCGGATGGTATATGGAGACTTACTATTGGGTCAAAAGTTAACAAAACGGGTACTTCACTCGTGTACAAAACCACCAACTTCACAAACTATCAGCTTTTGGATGAATATTTGCACGAGGTTCCTGGCACTGGCATGTGGGAATGCGTTGACTTTTTTCCTGTGTCAACCACGGATAAAAATGGGTTGGACACGTCAGCAAATGGTCCAGACGTTAAGCATGTTTTGAAGGCGAGTTTGAATGATGACAATCATGATTACTATGGAATTGGGACGTATGACCCGGTTAAGGATAAGTGGACCCCGGATAACCCGGAGTTGGATGTGGGTATCGGGTTAAGAGTTGACTATGGAAAGTACTACGCGTCAAAGACATTTTACGACCACCATAAGAAGAGGAGGGTCTTGTGGGGATGGACTGGTGAAACTGATAGCGAAGCTACTGATCTTTTGAAAGGATGGGCATCCGTTCAGGTACATTTTCTTTATAACAATGGTTCATTTGTACAAAATTTATTTGAAAAACTAAAAACGCGTAAACATTCTTGTTTATTAGACCATTCCGAGGACAGTGGTGTTTGATAAAAAGACCAAGGCGAATATACTACAATGGCCTATTGAAGAAGTAAATAAGTTGAGATATAATGGCCATGAATTTGAAGATGCTGAGCTTAGGCCAGGATCAGTTGTGCCACTTAAACTAGGCCTAGGGACACAGGTTCGTAAACCCTTAACTCTAAAAGTTGATATAAAATACCCAAATTTTGGTGCTTTCTTTTTTACTATTATGCCCCTTGTTTGTGAATGGACGGGAATGTGTGCAGTTGGACATAAGTGCGAAATTTAAGATAGAAGAAGATGCATTGGAAGGTATTGCTGAAGCGGACGTAGCCTATAATTGCACAACCAGTGGCGGTTCTGCAGGAAGGGGTGTTTTGGGACCTTTTGGACTACTTGTTTTAGCAGACGAATCATTTTCAGAGCAAACCCCTGTTTATTTTTACATAACAAAAGGCTCCAATGGGAGTTTCAATACTTATTTTTGTGCTGATCAATCAAGGTATTTTTCCTTTTTTTTTTTTTTTTGAGAAATAATATTAAGATTACTTGTTAAATTACAAAAAGAAAACTAAGCGTATGATATTGATGAATGCAGATCATCAAAGGCTCCAGATGTTGGGAAATTGGTTTACGGAAGCAGTATTCCCGTGCTTGATGATGAAAAATTCACAATGAGGTTATTGGTAAGTTGAAAACTCTCCTCTCGTTTTTTCATTTTCCATAATTCTTACAACGTTCATTCCAAAATGAATGCCCGTTTTCGTTCATCAGGTTGATCATTCAGTAGTAGAAAGTTTCGGTCAAGGAGGAAGGAGAGTGATAACGTCGAGAGTATATCCAACGAAGGCAATATACACAGCAGCAAAGGTGTTTTTGTTTAACAATGCCACTGGAATAAGTGTTAAAGCTTCTGTAAAGATATGGCATATGAATTCAGCTTATACTGATTCTTTTGCCGCTGCAAGTCACTCATGATTGAAGCCCAATTTGTACCCCATTTTTTTAAGGTGGGATTAATTGGTATTTTAAATGAAGGTGTCCATAGTCAATTTTTATTGTATTGTGATAAAATAAGTGGACTGTTTTATTGAAGCTGTTAGTTTTTGTAACGCTTTTGAATTGAAAACTCATTGTTGTAATGTTGTAAGATAGATTATGAGCATGTGCAATACAAAAGTCCTATTTTTTATAGCAAATCAATTACATTTTATAATAATAATAAATGTGTTACATTTAATTAACACAAGATAACATTATACAAGAATTACATTTTATAGTAATATAAATTACGTATTATACATTACATGTATTATATTTTAAAATAACATAAATTTAATATTATAGTAAATTAAATTACATTTTACTTGAACTTCTTTACAATCGAACTGAAACTCAATCTTATATTTTGGATTTAAAATCACGACAAACACCAAAATCTAAGGCCCAGAACTTTAACCAGAAGATTGAAAGAGGCCGAATCCTGACATCTCGCATGGCCTGGACCATTTGTCAAAGGCAGGGGCCCGTAATCCCATGGCCCACAAGTCAGGCCTAGCCTAGATTTTGTCCATCCGTCAAGCCCGACTATGTATAATTTTCTCCACAAAATTGATAAAATTTCCCTTGAAATAGCAGTACATTGTCATTTTGCATTGAAAATTTTCAAACTAAATTATTATCATTAAAATAAATTTCAAAAATAAAATATTAAATTTAAAATGAAATGTCAAATAATAAAAAAGTTGGCCTATTTTAGCAAACATGTATGGTCAAAGTTCAAAGTTCACTGTCAGTCAAATCCCCAAATCTTATGATGAGAAACGTCTCAAATTAAGTGTGTTTCATAACACTATAACACTAAACGCTTAATGCAAAATACTTAACTAAAGAGCCGATCACCTGTACCAATTTTGTGTTTTAAATTGTGTACCATATGTGATCCAACGGTTACGTAAACATGATGATATCAGCCTTAATAACTTATAATCGTTGAATCACTTGTGATACATAATTTGATACACAAAAGTGATTAAAGTATCTTAATATATGGACAAATGAGATTTTACCATATAAAATGCTGCCTGATCAGCAACATTGGGCTATTTAGAGGCCTCATTCATCCCAAACAAACACACCCTAAGACTGCATATGGGTGCACTTGCACCATGTATATAGCATTGGTTCCTCGGCTGGTACCTCTAATAACTATCCTAGGTATTTACATTCGATATCTTTATTCTTATTCTCTAACATTTAATGACAGACTCATATAAAAATACTACTAGTAGAGTAAAAATTAAGATAAGATAAGATAAAGAAAGAAAGATTATTAATATTTCCGAAAATTCATGGGGCTAGAAGTCAGTCTTGGGAAACATACAGCAAGCAATATTATAATGGGAGGCTTGAAGAATGGGCAAAGTGACCTTATATATACACTAATTTTGAGATATATACTTTGTTCTATATGCTTCAATCGGAACTACTCCAAAAGTGCACCTTACTTTAATAATCATAAAATCTGTTTTTTTTTTCTTTTTCTAAGACCTCATTTATCAACAACCCAATCCAATCCAATCCAACAATATAATATTATTTCTCTCTCTTCCACATATATCATCTACAATCCAAACCAATCTTCTTCATTTTTTAACTTTATTCACAATTCAATCCAACCAACCAACCCAACTCAAATATCATTTATTCTTTATTTTTTATTACATATATTATTAACCTCATTTTTCTTATTTTTTGCATTGTAATAAATTTATAAAATATTTTATATTACTAAATTTATATAATTATTATACAAAAATACGATATATAAAAAATATAAAAATGAAGTTACATTTGAAATTCAAATTCACTTTTTATAAATACATCACAAAAATAAAATTACAAATACATAAATTGAAATTTCATATTTAATTATTATTACCAAATTTTTGCCATATTTGCTCGATCAAGTCATCTTTAAGAGCTTTGTTGGCTTCTCTATTACGGAGTTGTGCTCTGTTAGTCATATATGTCGATAAATTTGCAACTCGTTCGGTACAATATTGAAAAGGTTGATCGTCATCTTCTTCCACCACTCCATTTTGACAGTTTGTAGGTTCATCATATTCTTGAGAGTTTGAATCAAATGGAAAATTTGGATTCATAATAACAATGAGAAATTAGGGAAAGAGATAGAAAAAACGATTTAATTATAGAGAAAAGAGAGAATTTTAGATGTGCTTCAAATTCAATAAACTTGATCTCTATTTATAGAGGATAAAAAAATTAAAATTTTGATATTTTTTATTTTTTATTTTAATAAATTTTTAATATAATTAAAAATAATTAAAGTTAAAAATGAAAAAGTATATTTTAAAAAATCCACCAACCAATGGTTGGTGGACATGTGGCAAGGATTGGATCACAATTCAAGATTGGCCCAGCAATCCGGATCACCAAAGTTGCTAAATTTGCATTTCTTTTTTTTTTTTCAAACCTTTTGTCCTTTTCCCCCGATCTATGCACTGGATCACTAATAAATGAGGTCTAATACCAAGTGGGGAAACGATTTTGAGCTAAAATTGATTTTTTATTGGAGAATTTGGCTTTTAAACTACTATATGGGACCTGAAACTCTACTTGTGCCAAGATTTGGTGCATCCCTTTGTGTGTGATTGAAATTTGATACTTCCTCCGTCTCTGTTTAATATTTTTAGTTTGATTTTGTATGAGGATTAATAAAAGATAAATATTATTAGTAGGAAAAGTAAAGTGCAAGATAGAAAGTGGGTAGGGTGTTTTTATTAGGAGAATGATAAGTGCATTGTTCATTTATTTAAGTAATAAAGCAACTAAAAACCTTAATATAAGACACACTAAAAAGAAAGGTAAAAACGTTAAACTGATACGAAGGTAGTACAATTTTTTGATTGATTAATTTAATAATTAATATTAATTTAAATTTAAATTGATATAAATTCGGTCATTAATCTAAAGGAGAGGATACAACAAAATCTGATTGACTAACAGAAAGAGGGATGCAACAAACTCTATGTACGTATGAGAGATTTCGAATCCCCACTATTTTGATTGCGACAAGTCTTTTTTTTATATATAAAAATAAAGAAAATCCTTTCTTTTTTTTTCTAAGAATAGGGAGGTGCATTTGTTACCCTTTTTCTCTTTCAATGCTACAATCTTAAACATAAACCTCACATTCCACATTATGATAATATTATCATAATGTTCATAAACATCAAAAATGTTATATATATATATATATATATACTCCTCTCTGCAGCTTCCGCTTGGTTTGGACTTTTTGGTGTGAATCAATTTTTAATAATTTTATGAATATCTAGATATTTTTATGTAATTTTAAAAATTGTTATTGCTTCACCATTAGAAATACTATCAATAACAGTTTTTAGAATTGCATAGAGATATCTAAATATTAATAAAATTATGATCAAAAATTAATTCAGTTGACCAAAAAAATTAAACTGTGCGGATTGTAGCATGTCAGAGGGAGTATATATATGTCTACTTTTGGGAAGCTATATCATATCCTCCACCGCTGTTTGGAACAATATTACACTTTTCCGTAGGCGAATGGGACATGATATTTGTAGGCTTTCCTCCCAAATAAGTTACTCCACTTTGTCTTTCATTCTTTTTTCCCTTTTGGTCAAAACTAATGAAATTTTAATGAAATGGGATTTTCTTTTATTTTAGACCAAATCTTGCGCCGCCCCCCCTTTTGTTAGGTGTCTCACATATATATATATATATATATATATATATATAGAACAAGAAAACTAGTCTTTCGCGAAGGTTAAAAGCTGTTGCGTAAACCCTTAAAGCCGTCGCGAAAGGCTAATGCGACTGAAAAAGCCGTCACAATGGCAATTGCGTAAAGCCTTGTCGCGAAAAGATAAGGTGACTGAAAAAGCCGTTGCCTTTGTCAATTATTTTTCGCGATTGCTTTTTTCATCGCGTAAGAGTTTTTTTTAAATTTTATTTATTTAATTATTTTAATTACATTTGCAATCGCCTTAGCTCAGCAAAGGAGACGGCAAATGCAATCGCCTTAGGTTTTAAAGAAGGAGACGGCAAATGCAATCGCCTTAGGTTTTGAAAAAGGAGACGGCAAATGCAATCGCCTTAGGTTTTGAAAAGGAGACGGCAAATGCAATCGCAAATATCAATGTAAAAACAATATAAGACAAATTTTACAATCGCGTAAACTCACTGCTTATTTATATAAAATATTTTTCTCCTAAAAATAATGATGATTAATATTTAAAACAATACTATTAATTGATACATGAATAATAATAACTAGTAAATATATAATATTTTCAAAAGCATACATCAAGGTTTAAAATTGTTCAAAAGAGTGACATCCACATCCACCATCATAAACTCACTAACGCTTGTTGAGGTGTTCTTCCCTCGGACCCACTAACGCTTTCATCTTCACCTTTCGATTTAACTAGGCCACTGGGAACCTTATCCTCTTTCGTAGTTCCAGCACTCTTTTTTCTTTGGTCGCCCACCCTTCTTTGAGCGACTTTCATCAGGAAGACTCCTACTTGGCGATGAAGCAGCAGTTTTGGTGGACTCAACCTCTAATGGTTTGGGAGAAGTAAGCAGACTAGCAGTCTCGTTCTCAATGTCAGAACGTGTGTCTGCCTCAATCGAAGGATCCTCACCAAGTGAGCTCTGAACATCCTTGTTGTGACTTTTTTGACGATCATGCAACTTTTCAGGTTCTTCCTCACTTTCAGCAGATGGTTCTTTTGAATTGGTTAAATGATTGGACTTCCTCCCTTTACGTTTGACGGATTTGTTCGGATCTTGGATTACATTTGGATTGATTTTCCAAAGATTCGAATCATCTTTCCCACCCTTGCTTATTATATTAACATTCAATGACTCGTCGGCGGGCTGATCCTGCTCTGGCTTCTTCACTGACTCCTGAGCAACTGATGTTTCTTCATTTCCTGTCTCCATGATACCATTACTCCTAACTGACTTAGGAGACCTGTCGACAGCAGGAGAAGCCTCTTCAGGAGAAGGCCCTTCGCTCACACCCTCTTTTGCCACCTGATCAAAAGCATTGAGTCCCGTCATTGGTAAATTAAATTGATACATAATAACAGCAGAATGAAGTAAATGACTTCACAAGGACAAGAAAAGGCTGTACAATACCAACATACTATACTACACCACCAAAAAATAGTAAGTTATGGTTATCAATCCATGCCAAATGTGAGATAAAACAGATAAGAAGAAAGGAATGACATAATTAAACACATCTCTCATGTCTCCTATTTTATGTGCTCAGTCAAAGGAGCCTATAAGTTTAGGCTTGAGTGAGTTCACCTGAGTTGTCTCTTCTGAAGAAGCTGTGGCGTGTTTTCTCTCTTCAGCCTGCAGATACAGAAACGGCATCAGTGCAAATGAAGTTACAGACAATAAACAGAAGTGAAATCTCCTTTAATATATTAAGAAAATCAGAAGATAAATGAGATATACATCAACGAAGATGGATAAGGAATCCACTTGTCTGTATCCATGAAGAACAAATCCCTAAATATGTATTCCATCATTTAATGGATGTCCACTTTTAGTTTCAAAAGAAAATTAAGGAATTTGATTTCTATGCACTTTTACGGAGTATTTACAAAACTAGCCCTAGTGAGAAAACATACTCAATGCGGGTGCAAATTTAAACATGGATGATTCAGGCTTTGGTAACTTCACCAGAAAATGAAAACTCATTTAGGGATGAAAAGATGACCCTCATTTAGGGGCGGGGCTACATAAGAAACGACCGAACAATGAAAATAGCAGAAACTATATCTTACATGCCTGAGTTGCCTCTTCTGAAGATGCTTTAATTACCTTGACCCCTTCAGCCTGAAAGAAATCGAGAATGGAGCCATCAACTCATTTATACCAGCAATATAACTATGATTGCATATGCTCAGTCCATTTCTTGAGTGGTCGTCTCCATGCAACTCCTCTCCCATAAACCAACACATACAAATAATGAGAATAATTTGACATGTTTTGAATACACTCCATCATTATTACCAATGACATCATATTGAAGCATGTCGGCAAGTCGCAAAAAGAAATTAAAAGGGGCTTGTTAGCCTCAGATATTATGTGGAGGTGAACTTACTGATAGCATGCAGCAGAAATGAAAAATGCTAAACATCGATAAACTAACATATGGAGCATACCAGTTATCCTGAAGCATTATCCTCATTTTGCTCACTAGCACCGCAAGTGTCATTGCATATAGCAGCAACGACTTGGCTGTAATCCTCTAATGAAATAGCAAAGGATTTTACAGCTTGCACAAGATAAGGCTTAAGCTTATCTGCCGCCTTCTCAAATACTTTCTCCACTAATTTACGAGCAACGGGAAGAACATCCTGAAAAAAGGGAAAAGGCACATGACAGTAAGTTCAAGAAATAGAAGAGCATACTCATAAACCTGTGAATAGCAATTAACCTCATTGTCCTTCTTTACACTAGCTAGAATTGGGGTCAGAAGCTCCAATGACATATCTTCACTTTCTTCGAGCACAAGAGTCATGATTGTCTCCATGGAGGAAAAGACATTCTCTGGATGATAATCCCTGAAAGAACAGATAGAAGATTTATATCGTACCCGTTTGAATCGGAACGGGAATACACTTCAGAAATGTAAATGAAGTATTGAAAAATAAAATAAATCATGCCATTAAACTAAAACTTCGAAGTGAACTCGAACTACAAAATAACATTGTCTGTTCCCAACTCCGTTACAGAAGATGAATCAAACCGACTTCTTTATAGAAAACATAGGAAGGACAAAAAAGCTATGATAGAAGTAATCCCCATAAACCTAAGGCACCAACTTGGATAATCTCAATGATCTAAACTGCTGACCTTCATCAAAAAGATTACAATATTTGTGACTAGTTAAATATTGCAAAACAAGCATAATGATGGGTGTAACATCTTAACAAACATAATAACATATGTAAAGGATCTTGCTTAGAAAACAAATATCCATTCACGCCAAAAACAAACAAAAAAATATACACGAAGGGACAGCTGCATCTGGATAAAAACAAGACGCAGCAATTCCAACATCTTGCCTTTTCCCATATGAGTCCCACGGGGGACTTATGTTAGCACTGGTATACTAAAAACATTTCATCTCTACTTGAAACAGCTTAGTTAATCATGATAGTATCCATTCCATATCCACTTTTTCCATTCCAAAGCAAAATTCAGGAACTCAGTTTTGTCAATTGAAAAAAATCAATGACTTGGTTATGAATTGGAAAATTACCCACTAAACCGCAAATGACACGTAGACATTTGAGATTGATAGGCAGAACAACGTTCTTCTTTTGCTATAATCAGCTTTAGCCAATAAGGAGTAAGGACTTGCGCTAAAATCAGCTTGGAGTGGGCAAAATGTATGGCACCCCAAATACCACGAAAAATATGTCGCCACTTATTCTTTTAATGCTGATTGTTGTCAAAAATATACCTAATATGTTCTTTTTTGCTCAGACAGATCTTTTCCAGCCTTGAAACATTGATGAAGTATCACATCTCAAGTATGGTAATGGTGCTCTACCGTCAGTTTAATAAATCAAGAGAAAAAGAAAAAAAGACCACAATACATAATCATTGTGTGTAGCGGTTAGCCCTATTTGAGGATTAAATCTCCAGGCCCTACAGGCCTCTCTGAAGTAGAAGATACAGTCTTGATTGCTGACTAGCAAATGCATAATAATTGATGCATTTGGACTCGGCTGCGAGAAACAGGTTGTGGAACTGAGTGTCAGATCAGCTAAAATATACAACTTTTTTACAATTTTGGAGTATAACCGCAACACCAAATTTTAAGACTACAGGAAAAATGAAGATCTAAAATCATAACAAAATGATAATAAAATTAAATCAAATGCCATATTCCTTTCCAGAAATTCTTAAAAATAAACATAGCAAAAAAAGATCAAAACGAATAGGCAATAAAAAACACAAACCCATGACAAAATTAGAAATTCCAATGAATAAACAAATGGACTTATATAATCAAACAATCATCAATGAAAAATACCCTAATATTCAAAAATAAAGCATACGACCTAAATTCAATCAAACCGGAGCAAAATTGCAGGTGATAAGACAAAGGCGAGATCTTGATAATCGATTTAGACAACGATTGAGATCTGAGACGGGGCGAAATTTTGGTAGGAGCAAAATAGCGATCCAATAGGGAGATAATGAGAAATCGAACCTGATCGGAATTGAAGGTCCGGCAGATCTAGAGAAAACGTAGACGGACGAGAGAGAGAGAGGAGCGAAAATGCGAAGCTCCCAGAAAGAAATCGTAATCAAGTAAAGAATGGTTCTACTTTGCACCCCTAATTTTTTTAAAAAAAACTACTCGGTAAAAAAATTTGGAAAAGTGAGAGAGAGAGAGAGCGAGAGAGAGAGAAAGCGAGAGAGAAAGAAAGCGAGAGAGAGAGAGTCACCTGATGCCGGAGGAAGAACGACGGAGCCGGAGGAAGAATCGTCGTTGCCTGATGAATCGCCGTTGCCCGATGAATCGCCCTAGTCGCCGTTGCCTGTGAGAGGGAATAAGTAGAGGAAACGAGAGTGAGAGAAAAGAAAACAAAGGGTTTTCTATAAATCAGACGTGATTCTTGAATAAAATTAAAAAAAAAAAATTTAATTGTGTAATTGAATTTTTTAATTTATTTTTTATATAACGCGATTGCAAAAGCAGTCGCCTTTAAAAAAATAAAAATTCAATTTTAAAATTATTTAATTTAATATTTTTATAAAACGCGATTGCTAAAGCCATCGCCTTTGATAAAAATTAGAATTTCCCCCTCCCGCTCGGACTACGTTTTTGGCGCTAGAGGGAAAAATATATAATGTGATGGCATCCGTGACTGCTTAGCCATCACACTAGTCTACTATGACTGCACTAAATACAGTCACAAAGGCCGTCTCCTTATATACTCAAACGTGACTTCTTTTTTTGCCATCGCCAAAAGCAATCGCGAAAGACCAGTTTTCTTGTACTGAGAGAGAGAGAGAGAGAGAGAGAGAGAGAGGGGTTGAACCTTAATGTTCACGTAGGGTGAAGTTGTGATGCTACACGAAAAAATGTGTTGCACAGAAACTGAGCTAAACCGCTGTGAATGGATACTCCGGCTGGTCCTTCTTTGAGTGGTCAACTGCGCCTCCTACACACAAGCAAAAAAGGTGAACTAAACCGGGGGTGGCTCCGGTAAACCCCCCCCCCCCCGGCGTGAGAATCAGCGACTGTTTGCAAGGTAAATGGTTAACAATGGAAACTTTAGGCTCCGTTTGTTTAGCGTAAAACATTTTTCGGAAATTGATTTCCTGCAAAATGTTTTTCGAAAAATGAAAATATTTTTCGGAAAATGAGATAAACATGTTTAGCGTAAAACATTTTCTCAATTTTCCGGTGCGAAACAGACACCGAAAAATGGGGAAAATATTTTCCGAAAAACATTTTCCTCCAAACAAACAGAGCCTTAGAGAGAGAGAGAGAGAGAGAGAGAGAGCTTAGAGAGAGTGAGAGTCACTTACAAATGATATTTTTTCTAAGGTATAAATACCCCATGCAACTATGTGCCTTGCACATGGGGGACACGTGTCAATCATCCAAGATATCAAGCCAACCACCCCAAAGTTAGTGGAAAATCACTGTTCATCTTGTCACATCACACTATTCTGATGGTTGTAGTGGGTACCTACGTGGCACCACCTCAATCACTTATTAGTCACCAGTCATGGTTGTCGCCCGACGACAATCCTAATAAAGGAAAACTGTACTCCTATTGTCGCCATTTCCATCCACTATTCACACTGCTCTCGTCGCCTAATAGTTCATCTTATCACACCGCTAACTACGACTGGTACTTCTCGCTTACTGCTTATTCTCACGCATTGACATACTCGGACCACCACTATTATTGCCGCCTAACTCCGAATGTCGCCTTGCCTTCATAGGCTTACCCATAAATACCCGCTTTATACATACTTGGCTCACTTGGCCTACTTGGCCCACTTGGCCCATTTCGTGTTAGTGGGCCTGGCTTTACTGTTTAAGCCCAAACCCATTTTTGACAATCACATCAAGTTGACAGTAAAATTTGATTTTACCAATAAGTCACTCATTTATTCTTTTTTTTTTTTGAAAGTCACGAATTGTGATCCATTTCTAACGTCTACTCTAATTACAGAATACAAAAGAACTCATTTACTAAAAGATAACATAATATATCTCGAATATTGATGTACAACTCTAGCTAAACCAAATCTCCAATAAATGTCCTTGTGAGTAATGATATGATGCCCAAATGATTATCCAAACAAAACTTTGGACATGGCCTAACAATGTCCTCTAGAAAACTCATGCCTAGGAAGAATTTGACATTAAAAATATAATAAAGTATCGCATTTGGATAGGCAATAAATGCCCCATCAAGCGTCTCAAGCATTTCAACAAGAATAAATACATATGACTCGTTTGTATTTCATTTTCAACTGTTATTCCAATTTGAATGGGTGGGTGCATCAGAAATAACACAATTCAAACTTTTTTTTCTCCATTCAGATCTGAATACCTCTTATTTTTCATTTATTTTTCACATGTAAAACTATCACTTATTTTCCTTTTAATTGATTTTTTTTTTCATATATATTCATTCAATAAACTCGTAAGTTCGAAAATAATAAACCCAAACAATAGATCAACAACCATTCATCCCATCTCTCTACTCCATTGAATGTCGTAGCCCTAATTTTAGATGTGAATTCAGAAAATTTGAGTTATTAAGAAATTAGTCTTCAGACACTATCTGTTATTAGTTCAGCCAAATTCAGACGTGAAATCAAATTTCAACACTTAACACTTAAAAAAATAAAACGTCACCATAGTCTATACAACAAAGACTCTCAACAAAACAGGGAGAAGACAAAGATTCTCGACAGAGAATAGAAGACAAATTCTCTCGACATAGGAGAGAAGACATATAATACAACGAGAAGTAAGTCAAAACCCAAAAACTACTTCAGCAAGGGATAAAAAAATGATACAAATTCAAAAATAAGAATTTAAAGATTCTATTTTTTTTTTGACATTTTAATCTTGCATTAGTGTGTTTTAAAATATCATAAAATTAACTACAATACTTAGAGTCTGGATGGATTTTTTTACCTATTAATAATAATTTAAGGGAAAATTGCACCATACTACCACCAAGTTTACCCAGAATTGCAATGTCGGTTACATAGTATCAAAAGTTGCAATTTAGTACACTATATTCACACACACATAGTATCAAAAGTTGCAATTTAGTACACTATCTTCACACACACGAAATGTCAATACAAGGCAATTTTGTATGTATATTAACATTGTTTGACGGAAATAATTACACATGCTAGTCACGTGGCCTTTAGAGGTCAAAATTGTCTTTTCCCTTTATTCCACCATTTCATCCTTTTCAACCCTCCACTCAATAACACACCCCCAAAACCACCACCATCATCTTCCCCCAAACAATGAAACAATTCGAAATCAAACAATAACAATATCATCTTCGAGTTTGGTTCAAACAAAAATCAAATCCATCTCTCCCCTTCTCTATCTAGAATTCCATTTTTGAATTTTTTTTCCTCCCTGATTCACTTTTCTTGACCCAAGATTCCCAATGAAAACCCCATCATCAACAAGCTTTGGCTTTTGCAAACAATAGCAACAACAACATACCAATGCCATGTAAGAAATCAGATTTAGAAGAAAATTGATTTCTAGAGAGGGGTTTCCAAATGTGAGTGAGTATTGTCCGGACACAACGAGCATTCAACGCTTGGCTGAACTTATGGGACAACATGAGGTTAATGTTTTATTTTCTCTAGACCCACTTCTGATTTTGCATCTGATGTGCTTAGAAATGGTGAAATGTCCCTTTGTGATGATTATTCTGAGAGGATTGATTGCAAAAGAACAGATTTACATTTCATTTTTATCCAAACTTGAGGACTGATTACAAAAGAACAGATTTACATTTGATTTTTGTCCAAAATATGAGAGGATACTCGATGATGATTTTTATCTGAGAGTACATTTTTTCATAACACAAAAACTCTCATTTTTTGGAGTTGTTGTCTTGTTGCATCAAATGAAAACCCCACCTTTTGCCAGTTCCGACATTATGCCTTCTAGGCCATCAGCTTCCCCTTCATCTTGTAGATACTTGATACTATCTGTCACTATCTTCAAGTTTACCGTCATGTCTGTGGGTAGTTCTCCATTTTTAAGCAATCTGTCTTTACCGATGTGTGGAGGTTTGAAGTTGTTTCCCCCATTTTCCAACATGATTTTCTCCAAACAAAGTTGCAAACTTACAAAAATTTTGTTGAGGGTTACATGAGAAAGCTTTTCATATGCTACTTGAACTGCATTCACCAACTCTTCAACTGTTGTGGCTTGAACATCTGTTTTGATTGAGTCAATTGAGGCGAACCACCCAAGGTCATTAATGTTGGTATCCGAGGAATTCGATGGTTGAAATTTTAGTTGAATGTTCCATCCGTTTGTAGTTGCTGCTTCTTTAAAATCTTCATCCGAGTTGTTGATGTGTGGTGGGGCATTGTCCCATTGAATGATGATATTTTTTGAAAGCATTGGTGGCCATTTGGCTTTGATTGCAGGAAGAGCCTGCAACAAAAAAATAACTTGCATTGTAATAAACTGGAATTTAAAATTGCTGGAAAAAAATTGAGTTTTTGTGGTAAACTTACATGTTGAAGTAGCATCTGCTTAGTGACTTGTTTGTTTATTGAGTCCAATGCTTTGGTGACCATAGTTCCAGCTTCTCTGTTTTTACTAGTCCTCTTTCCTGGCTCCCTTTTTGTGAATGGAAACATGCCAATCTTCCCATCAAAAAGTAGTTCACCCTCATTTGAGTAAATAGGTCTACTCACTAAACATAAGAACATTATCTTTGTTATAAACCTTTTGTTTTGGCATGGTCTGTAGGGTTCTTCTTCTCCTGGCAACAAGTAGTATCTTTCCATGCACTTGGTCAAATAAAACCACTTTTCATCAGCATGTATAACATGTGACATGCTTTTAAAAACGATTGTTGCTAGTGTAAAGTCCCATTTGAGTGCTGCAAGACTAAATTTCATTCTTGCAAATTTGTTTGCTGCGGTTAATGAAGGATGTATTGCATTCGTGTGTGCCCTGATCACACCCTCCTCTTTCCACCTATGGATTGTGCTTTTACTTACTCCCAAGCTGCCCCTAAATTTCTTATTGTGCCTCTGTTTTGAAATTTTATTTTTGACATTGCTTCTTCATCTAACTTGACTGTTTTCTTCCTTGCAACACCTTTTTTTTTATTTAAGTCAGTTGTAATGGTAGATTTCCTACCATTTGATGCCGGACAGCTTGCCACATCAAGTACACCGTCGAGCGAGAAACCCCAAACCTCTCCCTAGCTTCCTTGATTTTGCCCCGTGGAAGAATTCCAGCAACACTGAATCTCAACAAGTATTGGCCCAACGTGTTTCTTTTCTCAGTTGTTAAATATTTCATCTTTTATTTTTTGGTTATCAGTTTGTTATAGTTGGAGTTATCCAAACTGAATGAATGTGTTATTTATAGTGCGTAGTTTGAAAATGGTGGGAAGTTTTTGTGGAGGGAAATATGGTAATGCTCGTGAAGATTTTGAAGGCTAAGATGGTGATCCAGGTGAAAAGTTAAATTTTGAAGGGTTATGATGATGATCTAGGTGAAAATTGAAGGGAAGTGTAAAATCAATTTGTATGTAAATTTTAATTAAGAAAATCTTTTGTTGTCCAATCATGTAAGGAATCCAGCAGTGTGATGTTACTTTTTTAGTTTTAAATTAAGTTTCAATCTTTGAAATTAATTTTGGGGCAAGGGGATTAGGGGGTTAAGTAAAAAGGTGATAATCTTCTAAATTTCTGACCAACTGTCCTTTTCAGATTAAAATACTAGTATTCCTTAATCTTCGTGTCAGGAGTGAATGTCCTAAGTCGGCCGGGACGGAGGGAGAATCTATAGTATAAATAAGACCATGCCACCTCACCCATGAACAGTTCTATGAACAGTAGCATGTGGCAAATTTCCCATTTTGCCCTCACTATTTTGTCCCTTTCCCATTTTGTCCTTAAATTTTTTTTTTTTTGAAGACAGAGGTCTCAAAATCGAGCAATGGCGGAGAAATGGTGGGTGTATATATATATATATATATAGAGAGAGAGAACTTGAAGCCATTTATGTAAATTTGCTGAAGTTCTGGAGAAGGGTATCTTATAACCCTTCATTATTGAATTGTATTTTTTGAGGCTATGATAAACAACAATTTTGGAGAGCTTTTGAAGTTATTGATACGAATGTGATTCGAACGCCAACTACGGAGACTTTCGTAGATGAAAGATGGAAACTTGGAATTGGGAATTAAGATTAGGGTTGATGTGAAGGGAATGATGAAATTCGATCGCCATCAAGCATCCTGAATATTCAAGAATGTTGCTGGAAAAATCTAAGGTTGTCAAACCCTGTTAAAAAGTCTCAAAATACTCGGATCTTTTCGGAAATTTGCGAACATTAGGGGTCCGCTCCCGAGTTTTTTTTTGGAGAGAAAGGGAAGGGAAGGGAGGGGAAGGGAAGGGAGGGGGAGGAAATGGCGGAACATTTCTTTCCTCCCATTTCCACCCACACACGGGAGGATTGAAATAGAAGGAAATGAGCCCCTCATTTTCTTCCCTTTCCCTCCTCAAAAAAAACTCAGGAGCACCATTAGGGAGGAAATCCTCCCACATTTCCTCCCTTTTCCTTCCCTTCCCCTTCATTTTTAGACTCGGGAGCGGACCCTAGAGTAAATGTCGCTGAATATCACAAGGATGTACTCGTTGGTGAATATCACAAGGATGTACTCGTTGGGTTAGAGGAAATTGCAACTAGTGGAACAAATCATTAATATAAGTTAAAAACAAAAGGAATCAACTTGCTAGAAACTTAACAATGTCGACTGAAATTTATGAAATGGATAAAATTGGGAGTCCTTGAACAACTAGGGAAACTATGATTTGTGGGGATCAAATGGGTTTCATTATTTGCAAGATGAAAATAAAAAAAAAATATTTCCTATTATATGGAGAGGGTTGGAGAGGAAGTTGATGATGGTGGTTTTGGGGAGGAAGAAGAGAGTTGTTGTCGGAGAAGGAGGAAAGGCTGAATGAGACTAAAATGGTGGAATAAGAAGAAGGGTGGTTGTGGTGTGGAAATGGCTTTTTTGCCCAATAAAACTCATGTGAGTTGCTCGTGTGTTTGGTCCATCCATTATATTCCCTCCGTCCCTAAATGTTTGTTCCATTTGACTTTTCAAACATTTTAATTTAGTGATTTTGAAACTTTAATTTTGGTTATTTTTACGAACGCTTTGAAAATTATTGATAATATACACCGCCGTTATGTAATATTCCGTCCCTAAATGTTACAAGTTTTGAAAATTTAGTGATTTTGAAGCTTTAATTTTGAAAATGAGACTAACTTTTTGAGACAAAGAAAAAGGGGAAATGAGACAAACATTTAGGGACGGAGGGAGTATTTAATACTTAATAGACATCCAAAATTGCCTTCGGATTGCTATTTTATTTGAATATGGTATATTAAATTACAACTTTTGGTACCATATAATCGATTGAAATTCTGGGGTAAACTTGGTGATAGTATGGTGCAATTTGCCCATAATTTAACTGAAATAATAGAACTAGCATACAATTTTTCTTTTCTTTCTTCTTGTACTATTGTTATTGTTGGGGTTTATCGGACATAGTCACTGAAACTCGAAAAGTTAGTTTTACTTTAGGTTTTATAGTCTCTAATTTTGATCATAATGTAAAGAAAATCCAAATTTTGTATTTACTTATAAAAATTGTTATTTATTCACAGTTAGTAATAACAATAACAATTTCTTGTAATTTTATAAGAATAACTAAATTTTAATAACGTTATGATCAAAATTATAACATAAAAAAATAAAAAATAAACTATCTTTCTTTGGAGAAGTAAGGGAGTATTTTCCTTTCCTATAAAATTCATCCCCTGTGCCTGTGCCTGTGCCTGCCGACAATTAATCTTCTTTAAACGATTAAACTTATTTCTACAAATTGACCTCTCTATTGGGTTTATTTAAATGTAGTGTAAATAATACTAAAATAAACACGGTAACGCAAATCAGGCACTAAATAATTTTCAATTGCACATGAAATGATTAAATTTCTTGTAATGCTATTTAGCTAATCAATTTATATAATTAATAATTAATCCCTTCCTAGTTAATTTTTGCTTGATCTAGGCCTGATACCTGTAAAAATGCATGCCAAATGGCTGGCAATAATCACAACAGATTTGTGAATTGGATTATCACTAAATAAGGCGCGCAAAAAGTGTGAAGACAACAAACAGAAAGGGGGATATAATTTCATTTTCAAAATAGATTTGGTAGGTGGGGACCACATCTGAGAGGGAATTTAAATTAATTATCTTTTATTTTAGTTGAGCCGAACGTTCCAAAGCCGAAATTTTATGCATATTCTTTGCACTCCTTATCAATATTATCTCCCTTGCTAGTTGCCACTTGCCTTACGCTACGCTTGAGATTTCGGGCAAAAAGTAGGGCAAACAGAGCGACTGAGAGCCGAGTCGAGTCGTATAGTCAGTCACACACGCACACACACTTCCTTCCTATCAAAGGCAAAGCCAATAAAAAGTTTTGGAAAACCCCCCAAACCCAAACCCTTTCATTCTCTGTTTTATTGCCCGATTGATCATCTGATGTGAATTGTGAAAAATCCCTGCAAATCTCTCTGAAATTGACAGCGAATATCCATTTTTGAAATCGGAATGGTGTCGTCGTTCGCGTTGCGATTGATTCACATTGCTCTGCTTTGCGGTCTCTGTTTCAGCGCCGACCCTTTTGCCAACTTCGAACTCGAGCTCTCTTACATCACTGCATCTCCTCTCGGTGTTCCCCAACAGGTTCTTCTTTCTCTCCCCAACGCCTTTTATGATTTTCGTTTGAAGGTGAAACGATTTTGTATATGTGTTCGACGAAATGCCTATGTTGGGGTTTGTGTATTTCTTCCTTTGAGTGAGTTCATTGAAGGGGTTGATTTGATTGTGTATAACAGAAAGTGGAAAATTGGGATTGAAAATTTGACCGGTGGCTGAATTTCGTTTTGCTTCATGTTTTGTAGTAAATAAAATCAATTTTTGTTTTAGATTGAAGGGTTGAATAAGTACATCGATATCAATTTTGATGGTTTGCGTTATGCCTTTATTGGGGTTGCTGTTAAATGTAGTTTTCTTCCAAGGAATAAAAAAAAGAAAGAATTGATACTAGATTTTTTTAAAAATTCACTTGTGCGGAAGATTTCTATCATGCCCCTTGAGGGTTTTTATTTTCCATCTATTGTAATGGAGTTGGTTGTACATTTGGCGGCATGTGAGTTATGCAAAAAAAAAAAATGAATATGGGTACGGAATAAATAAATTGTATTAAGCCATTTTTACTTGATTGCAGGTCATAGCAGTCAATGGGAAGTTTCCAGGCCCAACTCTGAATGTTACCACCAATTACAATGTTGTTGTTAACGTGAAGAATAAATTGGACGAGAGTACTCTTATTACATGGTACTTCACCTGCTCATGTATAGAAAATATATCCTAGTTTTGTGTTTTTATTATAGTTTTAGTGATTTTCTTGGGATCTCATGTTTGATAGGCCTGGAATAGAAATGCGCCGTTCTTCTTGGCAAGATGGAGTTCTGGGCACTAATTGTCCCATCCCATCAAAATGGAATTGGACTTACCAGTTTCAGGTCAAGGATCAGATCGGTAGCTACTATTACTTTCCGTCTCTTCACTTTCAGAGAGCAGCTGGTGGCTTTGGTTCTTTTGTGGTCACTAACCGAAAAGTTATACAAATTCCCTTCAATATGCCTGATGAGGATATAGTCATCATAATTGGTGATTGGTATATCCGTAATCATACGGTTGGTGATTTATCACTTTCATTAATATATTTCCTCTATCCCAAAATGAATGTCCAAAAATATTTCAAATTTGTTCTTGATCAAGAGCAAATTTCAAATTTTTTTGGACATTCATTTTGGGACTGAGGGAGTAATTAAGTTATCTTGGTTATCTGTTAGTTAACTAGGTGCCTCTTTGGGTATTAGGCACTAAGGGCATCTCTTGATGCTGGAAAGGAACTTGGCATGCCAGATGGAGTTCTAATTAACGGAAAGGGACCTTACAGATACAACTCAACGATTGTCCCAGATGGCATTGACCATGAAACAATCAATGTTGACCCTGGTAATGCATTTAAGTTGGTGATAAATCATTAGTTTGTGTAATACTGCGAGTTTCTATTCTTCCCAAAATCGATGCCCTATTCATTATTATATGCCAATGC
The DNA here is from genome assembly GCA_022495995.1 of Adenophora triphylla var. japonica. NCBI lineage: Eukaryota > Viridiplantae > Streptophyta > Magnoliopsida > Asterales > Campanulaceae > Adenophora > Adenophora triphylla. The sequence continues at coordinate 148,065 of JAFEMH010002480.1, forward strand.
TCTTTGAGTTTGTAAGTTTTAATTGGTATTGCTCCTATGCACTGCAGGCAAAACTTATCGAATTCGTGTTCACAATGTTGGAGTATCAACTTGTTTGAATTTTCGAATTCAGAACCATAACTTGCTACTAGTTGAAACAGAGGGTCGATACACTTCACAACAGAACTACAGTAGTTTAGACATCCATGTGGGCCAGTCTTATTCGTTCTTGATCACCATGGATCAGAATGCAAGTAGTGATTATTACATTGTGGCAAGTGCTAGATTTGTGAATCAGTCTGTTTGGCAAAGAGTTACTGGTGTTGGTATTTTACACTATTCAAACTCCAAAGGGAAAGCATCTGGTCCTCTTCCAGACCCTCCAAATGATCAGTATGATACCTCATTTCCAATAAATCAGGCATTGTCGATAAGGTTTGTTCTCAAGATAGTTTTTTATGGATTCAAGTACTCCCTCCGCCCCATAAAGATCTTCCCACTTTTTTAGGGATTGATTTAATTGAACTTTGACTAAGGTTTAAGAAAAAACTAATTATCCAAATGAAAATCTAAAGATTGTTATTAATAATATTTTTAAATGTGTATATAAGAATTTTTAGAATTTCATTTGGATAATTAGTCTTTCCTATATATTTAGTCAAAATTCAATCAAATTGATCTCTAAAAGGCCAATCGACTTTTTTAACCACTGTACTTTGGTTTAGCTTCGCTTTTAACCCCTCTTGTTTTTTTAAAGCAATTTTACCCTCTATACTTATATTACGCTTTCACATTACCCAAATGCCATAACTCCATCCAAAAACATTATAAAATGTTAACGAAACTTAACGGGACCAATTGAGCAATTGAAATGCGATTTGCAGGCAAAAACACAATAGATGAAATACCTGCAGATGCACAGTAAGCAGAAAGAGCAGCAGAGGTGTCGCTGGTAGAGGCACAACCAACTACGACTACCAGCCGGTTCATTTTCCTCGGCCGATTCACCTGACTAACCAAAACAGTCATCCCCAAATCTTTGAAACTACCAGTATGACTAATACCACATTGTTTAACCCAGAGTTCATTCATGCCCAGAAACTGTTTGCCATAACGCTCAGCCCAAAAGAGGTTAGAGATACCTTCAAAAGCGCTAACAATGTCATCGCTATCAATCTCCGGGAGGACCCACTCCTTCTTAGACCAAACGCCGGAGCCGTATGGCCAGGTAGTCTTGCCGATACGGGAGTCAAAGACGTTCTTCCAGTACTGACCATCGTACTTCTTGAGTGCATCCATATCGTGTTGGACGTCGAGGAGGCCGCCGACTCAGGATCGGTAAACGTTCTCATCGAGGGAGTAGGATTCGGTGTTGACAAAGTCAGCGTTGAAAGGGACGTACTTGGCGGAGAATCTGTGGTGGTTGGGGTGACGGCGGGCCTCCTGGCGGATGTTTTCATCGGCGGGGCGGCGGTGTTTGATGACAGGAGAAGGAGAAGTGGTGGTGTCGGTGGAGGATAGGGCAGGTCAGGTGAGGCGGCTGCGGAGAGGCTCTGATGGGGAGGAAATTGTTGGGGTGGGATCGGGTAATGGGTTGGGAATGGGGGTGGAGGGAGATGGTGGGAGGAGATCGGAATAAAGAGGAGGCTGCCTTTGTTATTGAGTGTGTGTGTGTTTTGCGAAGGAAGGAAGCGTATGCGGCGGCTAAGAGTCAGTTTTGGTGGCAATCGAACTTGCAGTAGGAGTCCACCAAGGCAACCTGTTAAGTCCCGTTAAGTTTCGTTAATATTTTATAACGTTTTTGGATGAAGTTAGGACATTTGGGTAATGTGAAAGCGTAATATAAGTACAGATGGTAAAACTGCTAAAAAAATAAGATTGGTTAAAATCGAAGCTAAAACAAAGTTATCTTTGTCCTGGAGGGGCATGGAAAGGCGTCAAACCTGTTGTCAAACCCTTTTTTCCAGCTATGTGATTAAGTCTTTTGACTTTGGATGCTTTTATTTTTGTTTACTTTAAATGTTGATCAGGATGAATACATCAGCAAGTGGAGCTCGTCCTAACCCGCAGGGTTCCTTTCACTATGGCTCCATCAATGTAACTGATACATACGTTTTAAAAACTGTGCCGCCTCAGAGTATTGATGGGAAACTACGAGCTACATTCAATGGAATTTCATTTGCCAACCCCGATACACCAGTGAGGCTTGCAGACCAATATAAAGTGAAGGGTGCTTATAAACTCAACTTCCCAAATAAGCCACTCAATAGAACACCCCGAATTGACCGGTCCATTATTAATGCCACATACAAAGGATTTATAGAAATTATTGTGCAGAACAACGATACAGTAGTGCAGAGCTTTCATGTCGACGGCTATTCCTTCTTTGTTGTTGGGTAATAGCTTTATTACATGCCCTTGTCATTAAAATTTCTGTTTTACTTTGTGGTTTTGATGAAACAATTATTATTATTATTAGGATGGCATACGGTGAATGGACAGAAAACAACAGGGGGTCTTATAATCGGTGGGACGCTATAGCTCGCTCCACTACCCAGGTCTATTAATATATTTATTTATTTTTAGTAAAGAACTTCCTATTTGTGATTTTCATTTGTTTTGCATATATTTGCTCAATTATTCTTGAAATCTTTTTTAATTGAACACCATTTTTCTTTCCTTGCTTGTGTACAGGTTTTACCTGGAGGATGGACAGCAATCTTGATTTCTCTTGATAATGTTGGAGCATGGAACCTTAGGTCAGAAAACCTTGACAGATGGTACCTTGGCCAAGAAACATATATGAGAATTATCAATCCTGAAGATACAGCCAACAAAACTGAAAATCCTATACCTGACAATTCCCTTTATTGTGGTGCCTTATCTTACTTACAGAAGTATAGCATCTCTCTCTCTCTCTCTCTCTCTCTCTCTCTCTCTCTCTCTCCGTGCGTGCGTGTGTGTTTATTTGTATATAACCATTGAAATTCTGTTTATGTTTCAGGCCACAGAAAGTCTCTTCTGCAGGATCATATCTCCGTGGACGCTCAAAGCTATATTTTACGCTACTGATGGCGTTTTCTGCTGTCATTTTCATGCTGCTTTGAGGATGGATGGATTTAGCTGGCTGTTGTGTAGGTTGTGGGATATACCGGTAGGATTTTCTAGGCTACATTTTCTTTCACTCTCTCTTTTTTATACAGCATTCTTGGTTCACCCTTCTTTTTCTCTTGGTTTACCTTGTTTGGATAAATTAATACCCATTTTAGTCACAAGTTGGATAGTTGTGCAAAGAAAAGAAGAATCTTATTTTAGTAGGTGATTGGGAATACATCAATCTTTTTTATTTGTTTATGTTGAATTGAAGGTAGAAAGGGACTGATGTTCAACCCACTTTCTACACCATTTGATTTGTACTTGATCATGACTTGAACTATGATTATTGGCTTTGGTTTATTGGTTGTTTGTCATGTGCCTCTTGCTCTGTCCCAAAATGAATGAATTTTTTTTCTTTCAAATTTGCTTTTTATCAATAGAAAATTTGAAAATATTTTGATAATTTATTTTGGGACGGTGGGAAGTATATATAGTCTTGTTCTACTTTTTCTTAATTCTTGTGGCCATTTTTTGATTTTCATACTCACACACACCTCCTCACACTAATTCTTTTTTCTAATTTTTCTTAATTCTTGTGCCCATTTCTTGATTTTCATTCACATGTAACGGACGGAGTATAGAGCAAAGGGGGTGGGGGGAAGAATTAATAGAAATAAACCTCATAATAACTAGTCACATGGAATGGCATGAAATATGGAGGCCTGGGGGGACTTAATCATCTTAACTTCTCCTTTAAGCAAACACATTCACAAGAACCCCCCCCCCCCTCCTTGCTTGCTTTATTATTCTTTCAGTCCCCCACCCCAATCTCATACCCTCCTTTCATGCGTCATGCCCATGCGGTTGGACAAAACCGCCCCGGGACATTGAGCACTTCTTTCTTTCTCTCACACACACAGACCCTAAATGAAAGTCATCCACATCAAATCTCAGTCAAAAAAGAAGAATCTACACTTTCTATTCCAAACCCTTTTTTCATTCCTCCTAGGATTCCATTCTTCTAATCAATCTCTTTTTTCTGTCTCCAAAGAATGAGGGCAAGCATGAGAGTGTCAATGGGTTATCGATCACGCTTAATGAGTATATATGTTTTTTTGTTGTTGTCGGAAATCTTCATTGCTTCATACAAAGGTTGACCCCACCAAACCAATATACATATTGCATAACCATAAGCATAAAAGGACTACTAATTTGCATATATATTGTTATCCATTTCCTTAGTTTCAACCTTTCAATCACTACACTTGTTCATCCAATTCTCTTGGCTGCTTAACTCTTTACCTCGACAACTCCACGACACAAAGATCCATGCATGCATCTTCCCCGTTCAATCTTACGGTAGGTATATATTATATCCCCTCAACATCGCTACTAACTCTCTTTCTACGCGAATTTTATCTAAATTCCGCTTCAGTTGTACTACTTTTATTGGAAGAAATTTAGATAATTTTTTGTAGCTTCTACTTCCACCACGACAAGCCTATAAGTTCTGACCAGTATCTATGTCCATGCGCCCTCTTTTCGGTAATACTTTTGTTTCTGTGTACATTTGGGACCTTTCTCCGTGCCCATATATACACGTATCTCACAAATATACTTTCTACATCAAACCTTCTATACAGTTTGATATAATGCCGATCAAACTAGCTACTTGGCGCATAGCATCAAACTAGGCGAGTGATATCATATATTTGACTGATTATTTCCAACAGCATTATGTTAGGAATTAAAGTTAATTCAAGGCATTGATATATACAAGCTACCTAAGTTGTTTTATTGTCCATTGTTTCGTCTTGTTCTAACATGGACCAGCCTAAACAAGGTCAGTAGCTAAGTCTTGATATATATCCCCGGGATTTCTGTTGTTTATAAAACATTATGATAGACATCTGTCATCATACTTATGGCTGCCGCCTATATGTAGTGTAACTATTCTACTCGAGGAGAAAAAGCCAAGTGATTTAGGCGATCCCTTTTGCTCGAGGCAAAGTCAGAATATAATTACCGGAATAAACTTATCCCTTCGAAGTAACGTTCTCTTGATAGCTTTGCATAGCCAAAAAGCATGCATTCCTTTTCATTGTGGAGGCAAAACTTAGATTACAAGCATACAGTATATCACCACAGGAAAGCCACAAATTAAATAGGTCCATATCACAAGTAATGATTACAAGCATACAGTATATCACCACAGGAAAGTCGATCTCAAATTAAAATGAATGTTCGTTTTTGTTCTTGTTGAAGAATATAAATGGACATTCATTTTTGTTCTTGTTCAAGAATATAAATGGACATTTATTTTGAGACGTGGGGAGGATCTTTGTATACAATATCTCTTGCTTCAGTAGATTCACTTGAAGCGCACACGCACACACATTTTTGCATATTTTTCTTTGATTTATAGCCTATATAAACAATGGCGTCACTTTTTCCGAGAATGTTCATGACTATGAAGCTTGTTTTTACAAATAAATTAAAACTCATCTTCCCATGTTCTTGTATAGCGAATAAAACTCTAATATATCAGAAATAAATGAAGGATGCAAGAAATATGAGGGTGAAAATTTGTAAGGATCTACAACTTGATAGCAAAAGACTAGAAAAAAAATTTATGTGAAGAAAATAAAAATTAAAAATCATCTTTATTAATAAAACAACAAAGTTTCTGACAGCACAAACAGCTCCCGCGGCTGTTCAGATCATAGGCAACATAATAAAGGCCATTTACACATTACAGAAATTTTGGCTGCAATCTTAAGTCTCAAATAAGAGACACAGCAGCCATCACTCAGATCCATTGTCACCTACAATACATAGTTAGCCATAGTAATTATTAACTTAATTAACATAGTATAGATACATATATGTATATATATGTTTCTCTGTATATATACCCGTAGGTACGCGAGTCAAGGGTTATACATATAGTTTTAGTCTTGTTATGTACAAGAATCAGTTTTTTTTTTTTGCCGTTCCTTTCATTTCACTTCCACATATCGATTTGGCAACTTGAGATAGAAGTTGAGGCATCTTCCTTGGAAACGTCTCCTTGGCTAAGTAAATTCGACTGATCATCCCCTTGAAATAAGTTTTCCGCATTAGAGTAGTCGCGATTTTCCTTGGAAACATCAACATTATCTCCTTGGCTAAGTTGTGAGGCAACAAATTTATCAAGCACTCTCCAATCTGTAACTTGATCCACGGCCTGCTCGTTGAAGTTTTGCTGATCTTGTGTAATTGAGGAGGATTGAAAAGCGGCGGTTCCATGGTTTATGTTAAGAGTACCATATATAGGCATGGAATTGTTACAGGTTGATGGGGGCATTTTGGGGCTCTCTAAAAGAGGGAGATGAAGGAAATGGTCAGAAGGGATTTGATAGTTATGGTGGAATTGATCTTCTAGCTCTTTCTTGCAAGAGTTGTCGTAAGGGTAGTGATGGTAATTAGCCAAGTTGGTGTACGAGTGAGAGTTTTGGATCGGTGATGAGTTCATTTCGGGCATGAATGAAACTACTTGGTTATGATCTCCATACCAAATTGGTGATTCGTGCTCGTTTACCTTCCTCATTGTAGCTACTCTTTTCTTGAACACTCGACATACGACCCACCCTTCTTCCTGCTTTAAAATAAGGCAAAACCATATTGTTAAAAACTTTATATGAAACAAGATCAAAATAATAGAAACCCCTTTACTCCCTCCATCCCTAAATGAATGTTGATTTCAAATTTTCTCTTGATAAAGAGCAAATTTGAAAAAAAATAATTCAACATTCATTTAGGGACAGAGGGAGTATTTTATTTTCTAAGTTCTTTAGGGTATTTGGAATTATGTTTAGACTTGCCTGAGTTGTTGCATTTTCATCGGTTTCTAGGCGATATTCATGCATAATCCAGTCTGATTTTTGTCCATTAGGGGCGCGACCTTTATAAAAGACTAAGGTTTTCCTCATTCCAACCAAGTCATGCTTGGAGTAAATGGCCTTGTCTCTTCCTGTTGCTTTCCAGAATCCTGCTGTTGTTGCTCTATTTGTGCGAGTTCCAGTTGGATATTTCTTGTCTTTATGGCTGAAAAAATACCATTCATTTTGGTCTTCTGTTCCTAATCTGCATAGCTCTGATTAATCTAAATATTAGATCGCGTAAATATGCATACTGTATATGTGTGTGTGTGTGTGTGTGTGTGTGTGTGTGTGTGTGTGTGTTGTGCAGGAACTAAAGAATGGGACTGATCAAGCTATGTGCAGTGATATAGAATGTACCTATAAGATCCCATGGCTCGATTTTGTAAAGGTCGACATCTTTAATGACATCCAAGTCGATCCTTCTAGAGTTAATCTTTTTCCTAAGGTAGTAATCAACAAGTTCTTCATCAGTTGGATGGAAGCGAAAACCAGGGGGAACATGGGAAAAAGTGTTCATCTTTGATCTCCCTGGAAAAAACTGAGACCTGCAAATGATATTGGCATTTACAGTCCCAAATTAATCAGATAATTATCTGTAACAGAATAAATATGCCATTTGGTTAGTAACTTTTCATTTAATTGTGTGAACGAGATAATATTAAAGAAAATCATTAGGTTCTAAAAGGGGGTAATTTTTTTGCAAGAAGGATACATAACTGAATTTGCCAGACTTTTTTGACTTCAAATTTATGTAACAATGTTTTTTCATCCTTAAATGACATTTTTTTTCTTTTTGCAAAGGTTTGAAAGCGCTTATGAGGATTGGATTCAGCCCCTCCATCTATCTTTACATGATGCGGTAAATCTAAGCTTCTATGCGGATGATCTCAACATTATAACGCGACTACATCAGAAGGAAGATATGAATAAGATAAGACGGATTTTTTTTAGCAAAGAAATCAATGTCAGAACGGCTATATATCTATACATTTAGTCCTCGAACAAATAATTAATGATCACAAGTTGTTGGGATATACTTCTGCAGAAAAAGAGTTACACATGTTCTTCATATTGTGTACTGCATTTTCACTAACTCGACTAGAGACTAAATTTAGAAGAAAGAAAATGACAAGGAAAAAGTATATCGGGAATGAGATGAATAAATAAACTAATTCAGCGTCTTGCAAATTTTATGCAGAACTGAAAACGTAAACAAGATCATATGTCATAAGTCAAGGAAGAATGTATTGGTTTATAGTGGTGAACCTTTTTCAACCATTGAGAATGATCACAGGCATGCATACAGTAGGCCAAACAGGCCAAACTCATTGCTTATGCTTAAAGGAACGACATAATTCAACAATCGGAGCCCCTTGTTAATAACTGTCCCAATGAGATTAATGTTTGGTTTTTGTAAAGAGAAATAGATCTAAATTGTGAAGAAGCATCAAGTAAAGATCTATATATTCCAGAAATAGAAGAAAAAAAAGGAGAATTAGACACCCAAGAAGAGGGAGCTAAAAAAAAGGTAGAGGCTTAACTTGATATATATATATATATAGTACGTAGTAAATCGGATAATCTCGATTTTGAACAGAAACTAACAGGTAAGATAATATAAATGTACCCATATTCTGGCGATAAACAGATGCAAATTCTAAAAGAATGTGACATTAAAAAGGAATTACTGAGAAGAGGAGAAGAAAGTCGACTAGTAATATTATCTGATGTACTAATAAAAATGAAATTGTGATCAAGTTATTATGAACTTATTCCACTGCAGAATTTCTGATCAAGCATTATATTCATGAATATATGTCTCACAAATTAGAAAAAGATATATATGTAATTATATGAATGTTTTTACTCGTAAAAACGAATATATGAGCTGAGGGTGGTGATTTTGAATGGTACAATATTGTTAAAAAAGAAAAATTAGGCAGCGTGAGATAAGAAAGCATGCTCTATATGGTTATTATGAGATGTTGTGTTTTCCCCTACAATATTATTAGCTAGGTCATCTTATAATGAATAATTAACGCGATCTCATGAAAAATATATATACACACACACAATCAAAGTGAAGTCACAGAGTGGCATACATGTAATATAAGAGGAGGGAGATCGAGAGCTCACCGATCTGAAGGGAGAGGATATATAGTACTATGCTCCAGTTAAAATTAGCAAACCCTAATGAAACCAATCAGTTAAAGCTCCAAGACAAGAGGAGGGCTGTCGTCGGACAAAAATTACAAGGAACAATGAAGATCTTGTAGCGAGCTAGTCCTCGGGAATTGTAAACTGTCTATATGAGATCCCGAGGAAAAGGGGCTTGGGAGGGGATCGAATGGAAGAAGGAACAGAAGATATGGTTATATATAGAGTACTAAAAAGAGAAAATGAGGAGAGAGAGAGAGAGAAACCCTAATGATGAAAGATTATGTAAGAAAAGAGCTGTTGTAGTTGAAGGTAGTTGATCATAAGCCTTTCCTTGTCCCTCTCTCTCAGACTCTCACTATCAGAGTGAGACCTAAATTGGTGGGTAAGGTTTTTGGCGCCAAAAAAGGTGGCGCAAGTTTGGCTTGAGAGAGAAATTAAGACAGATAGAGAGAGAGATGTGTATAATCTGGCTCTTTGAGAGAGAGAGAGATCTAGAGAGAGAGAGTCGACCAATTAATCACCTTTGCTTAAGAACCTCTAAGAAGAACCCCCCAAAAAGAAATGGTGACAGTAGCTTTCCCCTCTCTCTCTCTCTCTCTCTCTCTCTCTACTAAACTACAATAGATTAGGGTTTTCCTCTGGTGACGTAATAAAACAGTCTCCCCTTTCTAAAAGTCCCATACTTTCTCTCTAGAATGGAGGTTTTCAGGTGGGCCCAACAATGGAGTCCCCCAACCCATTTCTTATTCATTACTGTAATGAATCTGGGACCAGAAATATACATATAGAGAAAGATGACTCATACTCTTTGAGATATTTCCATGGGGTGTCTAGCTGAAAATTGAGGCCAGGATTCTAGACTGTACATAGTTGAATTGTACAACAGTTTAGCGCATACTCAATTTTAGCAGTCTATTCCAAATTTGACTGTCCATATTCAACAAGTTATTTGGAGATATTTTAGTCATTTTGTTCGACAATTCGTACAACTCATACATCTATTCAGCTTGCTCGTGATCTCGCCCGTTGATCTCATTCGATTACTGCTGTGTATAGTAGTAGATCATAAATCCGTTTAGCTATTTAGCTGCAGGTGGTCATGGTTACACACCGTGGCAACTGCCCATTACAATCTTAAATTGGGTACTTAAGGTTACTAATAAATACCCTTTTGTCTCTTCTACACAAATTAAAAAAAAATATAAAAAATTGGCTAGTTGGTTATTTTGGCTCATAATTATTGCACCCATGATTTTGATTTTACAAGGATTACCCCTTTATTTGTTGGAGAAAATGATTTTACATGGCCTAGTCTACTATTCTACCACCCACGAGTTGATCAAGTGACATTAATTTGTGGGCACATTTATATAATTCCTATTTTCTTTAAGCTTGAAATTACATAAGTTAATTAATCTCCAATTTTCTTCATGACGTCCTAATATATTTTCGTTGTTTAAATTTGTTTTGTAATAAGTATTTCTTCTGTCTCTAAATAAATGCCAAAAAAATCAAATTTGTTCTTACTCAAGAAAACTTTTAAAAAACTCCAACATTCATAAAAAGTTATCACACTTTTATTTTACGTCCTAATATTAGTATTGCAATTTTATAGACAATGTAATTTCAATTTCCCCGTGGTACAAATGATATATAAATAAATAAAAATAATTTTAAAAATACACTTATTATAAAATACTCCCTCCGCCCCACCTCACTTGACACTTATTTCCATTTTGGGCCGTCCCAGCTCACTTGACACTTCCCAAAATAGCCTACTTTTTATAATTTTATATTCACTCTACCCCACCACTCATTCTCTCTCTTCATTTTCCACCACTCAATTTATTCAACCAACACTACTATTTACCCCACTCATTCTCTCTCTTCATTTTCTACCACACATTTTTTTTATTTTATTCTTTTTTCTTAGTTTTCGTGCCCACCTCAAGGGTGTCAAGTGAGGTGGGACGGAGGGAGTAAATAATATATACTCCCTCCGTCCCACAAATGTATGCACTTTTTGTGTCGGTGCGGGAATTAAGGTAAAAGGTGATAAAGGTGATGTGTTGTGAGTGTAGATGGTTGGGTAGGAGAGAGAAAGTGGAGTAAGTGGGTAATGGTTGTGAGTAGAGAGAAGTGGGTCCCATTTCCATTTTAGGAAAGTGTAGATTATTGTGGGACATTCAAAAGGGATAATTGAGCGTCCAAATACATACGTACTTCACACTTTGTTTTTTACCTAAAATGGAAATTTTATATTATTAAAATATTAACCCTACCCCACTCATTCTCTCTCCTACATTATTTTAATACTCACAACACCATTATAATTTACTATTCCCTCCACTCATTCTCTCTCCTATTTTACTTTCACGCTCACAACACTTTCAATATAATACTCCCTTTTTAATTAACGTGAGTACAGTAACTTGTGAAGTAACAAATTGGACGGAGGGAGTATATATATATATATACTCCTCCGTCATCTATCTAGTTTGACTTTAGCACCTAGTTTGATCATACAACTACGAGAAATTGATATATTATAATTAAATTTTAAAACTTTTAATTGTTAGTGTTGTTAGTAATAAATCAATAACAACTTTTAAAATTTCATCAAAATGTTCTAATTTCTCATAACAGATGATCAAACCACAAACAAACACTCAGTATGTATGGGACGGAGGGAGTATATATATTATATCCGTATTTGTTTATGGATGAAATGATTAAACTTACCGATATTTCAGCTCGTCACAAGTACGTTTGGTTCTCCACCACCGACTCTAATGATGAGACACCGTGTACATACGTAGTACCCTTTTATACATCACATGACTCTGTAATGGTATACATATAGTCCCTCTCTCTTTCCTTCTCTAAAATTTTATACTCCCTCCGTTCGAAAATATTTGTCCCATTTGAATTTTTAGTTTTGAGTTTTTAGTTGAACTTTGACCACAAATATATGATAATTTAATTATGTTCATAAAATTCTAAAAATTTCTATTGATTCACCATTAATAATATTATCAACAACAACTTTTAGAATATCATGAACATGATTAATCTCTCATAAATTTGTGGTCAAAGTTCAACAAAAAAATCAAATTGAACAAACATTTTGAGACGAAGTGAGTACTATTTAATTTTCATTATCAAATCAATTAAAAAAATTTAATATTTTTATACAATTCTACAAACTGGTATTGATAGTGTTACTAATGATGAAAGAATAACAATTATTAAAATACATAGCGATATCTAGATTTTCATAAAATTATGTTAAATTTCGATTGAGTCGACCAAAAAATTCAAAGCGAGACAAATTTTATGAGATAAAGAGAGTATTATAAATATTGCACTTTTTTCTGTCCCAAATAAAATGTCATATTTTTAAATAAGAAAATAGATTAGTGCAATTTTATTAATTAATATACAAATAATATACCTATAAGTAAATCACATTTTCTAAACATATTGATAAATCAAATACAGTATGTTACATTTACTTTGGACATAAAAAATATAGGGCTTCGGGCTCTAGGCCTCCTCAGCCACATGAAAGACAAGACTACCCCTATCCGTACCCGTCCACTTTAAGTATAAGAGTAGAATCACTCTTATACTCAGATATAAGAGTAATTCTTTTTTTCACAATTTTTTTTAATATTTTCTTAAAAAATCATAAAAATGTCTCATATTTATTAACTAGATCGCTCATATACCTAATATATATGTTGAATGTATGGATTATACATCATCAGCACAACCGTGGAGCTTCAGCAGTTTGAGGCGGGCGCCTCATCAAGCCGAGGCGGGCGCCTGGAAGGTCGAAGGGTGAGGCCGTGGGGTGCAACCTTGAGGCGGCCGCATGAGAGTGTCTTGGGCGAGCGCCTCGAAGACAGTAGGTTGTCCGTGGCATGTCAAGGGCCCAGGCGGGCGCCTGAGATTACATGGGGCGGGTGCCTGGCGACGTTTTTCGGTTGTGGGCTGACAGACTTCTTTGTTATTTGGTCTAAGTTTGGCTAGGGTTTTGATTAATATATACTCCCTCCGTCCCACTTCACTTGACACTAATTTCTATTTTGGGTCGTTCCACTTCACTTGGCACTGTCCAAAATGGAAAAGAATATTCACTATTCCCTCCACTCATTCTCTCTCCTACTTCACTTTTACACTCACAACATTCTCTCTCCTAACTATTCCTCCCACTCATTCTCTCTCCTATTTAATTCTTCATACTCACAACATTTAACTTTTTCTCTTTCTTACATCACTTTTCCTTAATTCCTACACCCAAAAAGTTGGTGCCAAGTGAACCGGGACGGAGGGAGTATATGTTATGTAAACCTATGTAAACAGTTGGATCATTGCACATAATATAAAGAGGCGAAATTCATAACCCCAATTACATCTCTTTCTCTTTCGATTTCTCAATTGTGTTCTTGATTATTGTTTATTTACTTCCGCTGCATTGCTCAACAATATAAGACTAGAATTAATCTTATACTTTGTTATTAAAGTATTTTTTTCACAATTTTCACATTTTTCTTAAAAAATAATAAAAAAAATCTTATATTTTATCAATCAGTTTGCTCATATATACCAAAGGTATATAACTAGGTCAAAGGGGTTTTGGGTTTATATGAAATTTTGATTTGAATCTAACGTAACGCTGTAAGTGGGTTTTAGTAGATTTTGTGAATTTTTATGGAATTTTGTGTTTGGGCTGAGGGGGCATGTATAATTAAACCAAAAGTATATTCCATTCATTCCGAAAAATTAGTCTCACTTTTTATTATTAACCTGAGTCAAATTTTAGCAATAATTTTAGTTTTAATTGTATTAATAAATATCAAAACTTTTTATTAATAATATTTAAAATAGTGTATCAATAATAATTTTTTGAATTAGAAAAAATAAAATAAACATAACATGTGGAATGCGGGTCTGCAGCTGGGCGTGATTCTGTCTTGAGTCAGTTGTACGGATTCATTTTTTCACTGCATGCACTTGGACCCAGTAACCGTGTGCATCTTTTGATAACTTATCATTTCAATTTTTTTCCTTTTTATTTTTCATGTTTTATATATATCCCACTATTACAACCCTCGTCCCCACCAATAATGGTTTCAATTTTTTACTTTTATACTTTGATCAACAATTTACATTAAGTTTATTATTCTAATTATATTATTTTTTATATAAAATTATTCGAAATCAAATAACTCTAACTCAATCGACATCTAATAATGTCTCTTTTTATCCTAATTACTTTTAAATAATAATAGTATTTTTAAGAGTTACAGACAGACAGGGATCTAACACTAGACCGAAATTAAATTTAGAAAATTTATAACTATCAATTATTTACTAGGTGCAAACCCGTGCTTCGCACGGGGTAGAATTAGGATAGTTTTTATTTTTTATCAACGATTTATATTTTATTATCTATTTCTTCTGCCGATACAAAATAATTATTATTTTTGAATAAAATGCTTGTTCCAAAAAATTGTCGCTTTTGAAGTAAAAAACATTCAAAAATCTATTTTATTCTTGTATTAAAATTTGTTTTGCTTTATTAATTAGATTGTTGTGTGAAATAATGTAAGAGATTAAAACATTAAATAAGGTACCATTTTGATAGTTTTACCATTAAATCGAAATAATAATTGTATTTTCTGATGTTGTGAGAAGTTCAAAAATGATAATTATTTAGATTGAATGGAGTATATTTAAAAAAAGGCAACAGTGATAAAATGAGATGAAGATAATGAATTGGTGAAAAATGGAATTCATAAATTTAATCTAGTTATACAATTTCAATACATGTAGAGGTGATAATTAATGAAAATGAATTGTTACCGACTTCATTAGTTTTGACGTAGTTATTTGGTTTTAATACATTTGAAAGTTATTTTCATTGTTGGAGATGAAGAATTATATATTTGGCGATTTTAAAATATGAAAATTTGAAGAGCTTAAAAATTTAATATTTGCAAATGTGAAGAGACACCACTTGATAGTCACGAATGAAGATAGAAGAAGAAAAGGTTTATGTATATGGACAATATTAATATTCTATCATGATATTTTTCTATACATCAAGCATAAACACGAATGAAGATAGTTTCATGTAATCATACAATGAAATTATCAATTGATATCTAGATTTTTAAAGATGAAATGATTAGACGATTTAAAGAACCAAGTTTCAAGTTGAATTAGAGACCAACCTTTTTTTTTTTTAATTAGAGACCAACCTTAAAAAACATATTTATAGTACTTTATAAAATTCTATAAAAAAAATCAATTTTTATGGTCAACACAATCGAACTATGACCACAATTTAAAAAAAATTTTGAATCATCCCTATAATATTTTAAAAGTTGTTATTGATAGTATTTGTATGGTGAATCAATAACAACATTTAGATTTGTATATGAATTACATGATTTCATAAAGTTGTGGTCAAAATTTAATTTAGTTGATTATAAAAATTAAAGTGGGATAAACTTTTTGAGATGGAGGGAGTACTAAATTAACTAATGACAATCAAAAAAGGAAAATAATAATCAATCTAGATTGTTATCTGAAAAGGCGTGAAATTATTTTTGGTAAAGAGATTTACAACTTTCTTTGAATATAATCAATAAATTGAACCATGATAGATTATATTTGCAAATAGTAAGTATATAATCATGCAGCTTTACACATTATAATGCTTACACTATTGTTGAAATCCTTTCAAACTTCAATTCTAAATCTCGTTATTCTTTTATCTCTATTTTCCTTAGCTTCCATTGTAATGAATGATTAGTTTGGAATTGATGTTGCATTGATGTCCAAGTATCACAAAACTTCAAATTAAAACCTGCATTGAAAGTAAATAAAACTTTTCAAATTAATAAACAAAAATAAATGCACAAAACATGCATAAGTGTAAAATGAAGATAATTTTCTATAAAATTACTAAAAAGAGATGATCATATATATATATGAAACTAAAACTAATAGTATATATAAAATTAATATCATATGAAAAAAATAGCAATATAAATATAAAATATAAAGATAGAAATTAATAATTTTCAAATACTCCAAGATAAAAATCTCCCCGTAAAGAATGGTCCTACAAATGATGTCAACATGATTTTGGTTCCATCTTTTGCCCAACCCGTGATAAATATACATAATCAATACACACTGAAAATGAAAAGAAGAAAAGCAGAAAACAAAAATATGAAAATTAAACCTTAATTAAAAAAAAACAATAGAAATAGAAAATTTTCAAAAAC
Source organism: Adenophora triphylla var. japonica (assembly GCA_022495995.1). Classification (NCBI taxonomy): domain Eukaryota; kingdom Viridiplantae; phylum Streptophyta; class Magnoliopsida; order Asterales; family Campanulaceae; genus Adenophora; species Adenophora triphylla. The sequence continues at coordinate 164,527 of JAFEMH010002480.1, forward strand.
ATAATAAAATAAATAAAGACACAAATAAATCAAAATAGAAAAAGGTATAGGTAAATTAAAAAAAAATCTTCAAATGAAAAAATAAAATTAAACTTCACTAACATAGTCAAAATAGAGAAAAATAAATTTTATTTATATATAAAAAAAATATTCAGAAAAAATAAAAATTGAAATAAATAACATAACATAACATAAAAACAAATCAAAAATAAATAATATATGAATACCAAGCCTTAATCAAAAGAAATATTCGTCAATATAATAAAAATAAAAAACATCATTAAATAAAATAAAAACAAATGTATGATATTTAAAAAAAAAATCTGAAATCAAGTTTGAAACAAAGTTAAAAAAAAATTCAAAAATTAAATATAATTTTCAAATATAACCAAAAGAGAAGGCAATGAAATAATCGAAGCATTAAAAAAGAATCAAAATAAAAAAATACGATAACAAAATAAAATAAAAATAAATTAAAAATGAATGTCAAAATCAACAAATATACAAACTAAGTAAAAAACTAAAGAGGAATAGAAAATTAAGCTTTTAATCAAAATAAAAAAACACATAAGAAGACAAAATAAATTTATTTGAACCAAAGTATAAATCAACGAAAACAAATAAAAAATGAATAAAATAGCAACATACAACTAAAATATAAATATAAATCAAAAGGAAAAAAAGAAAAAAGAAATCAAAATGAAAGGTGAGAGGTAAAAGGGAAAAGGAAAATTAGAGTTTTACTATGAAAGGCCATGAGAGAAATCAAACACAATTATGAAATAAATAAAATTGTGAGCAAAACTAAAAATAAAACAAATTATTAAAATTACCTTTCTTGGCTCAATTTTAATGGTTGAACATCACTCCGTGGATCAATCATCTGTTCATTAAAAAAAATTATAAAAATTGCGTCTCAAAATGAACCCCGTTAACTTTTCATCGGCCAAAAGAATAGCCCCCAATTTTTTATAAATCTAGAGAAGCTTACTGAAAAACAAATCATATGAATGCTCGCACTTACCTCCTTTTCATTGGGAAATGTCTCTTGAATCACCTTACGGACTTCCTCAACAGAAGAAACAGCAACACCTTTTGGAGTATGACTAATCTCCACTCCAAACTTTATGTTACCCCCTCCCATCATTATTGCCGAATGTAAATATACTTTATGCATAATTATTTAATTTTATAATTAGATGCACATAAAGTTCATGATCCTTGAACTAATTGTTGAATTTCAAAATTTAATAATTTGTAAGCTATAGTGTATGAAACATTAAGGGATTCATGCATCTCATTTCATTGATGGTTGTATTTTAAAAGTTAATAATTTGTAAGTTATAGTAAAGGATACATCAATGGGCTCATGCATGTAAGGATCCATTGATTGTTGCATTCCAAAAGTTTGCATTTCAAAAGTTAAAAATTTGTAAGTTAAAGAAATGAAACATCAAGAGACTCATGCATGTAATGATCAATTCAATACATTGCTATTATCTAATAGTATAAATAGTAGGAGTAGTGATAACTATTTGAAGACACTATTAGAAGAAGTAGCTATCCTACTCTATTATTTCAAAGAATATAACATTAACTATTGATGTAAACTAATAGAATAACTTATATAGTAGAATACAATAAAATTAAGAAATAAAAGTTAACTTGTAAGAAGTAACCATTCACATAACTATTAGAGACTATGAATGTTAATAGCTATTAGGGAGAATTCAAAACATCACAAATTAATTAGGGGGTGGATGAGTTGGAAGCCTAAGAATGCAAGAATCACCCTTTTTGGCTTATGTGGCAACACCTTATCAAGTTTGGCCTACTTTAATATACTATAAGTATAGATTTTATCATTTACAAATCAGTTGCAACTTACAAGTTGCTTATTCAAAATAGAGTGGACTAAACTTCCCCATAACCACCGAAAAACACACACACACACACACCATTTTCATTTTCTCTCAAGCCTAGATACAACTTTGAAGAACACAAGTCGATTAGCAATTTTATTTTCTTCATTTTTTCATCAGTTTCGTAGATTTTGATTTGACTCTCTTTCTTTGATCTCAAACAATTGTTTGTAATCTTTGTGATTACAAACAATTGTTTGATGAATCTATTTTTTGTTGTTTGTTTTTGTACTTTTTAATAAATGTCGTTTTTATTTTGTAATTTGATGTTCTCTCCATTTGTGAGAGTGTTTGTATTCTCTCCGTTGGTGGGGGCCTTTGTATTCCCTCCGTTGGTGAGGGCCTTTGTATTCCCTCCGTTGGTGGGGGCTTTGTGTATGTATTTTATGTTAGCAAATCTCAATCAACAACACGGCGAGGATGATCAGTTTCAAGCTTATTCGATCTATGTGTTATTCATTTGGAAGCCTCGCAAAGTTCGTCAAACGGTAATTGTTATGGCCGATGTTATTCGTAGGACATTTCTTGTTTACGAAAGTCCTACCTCCCGGGTTGAGCGTCCGTCAGATGTGGATTGCCAACTCCTAACTTTGTATTTGTATGTTTATTTATAAAATTTGGTTGTTTGTTTCAAAAACAAATAAAAAAATAGAGTGAATTGATTTATCCAAAACCTCATGTACACGATCAAATATGACTTGAGCCGTTAATTTGGGACGGTCCTGTCGGGATATTCCATCCCGCCATACAAATGGAACGGAATGGGACGAAAAATTTTAGACCCACAAAAATTCGTCCCATTCCGTCCCGTTGACAACATAGTGTCGTCGCGTCCCGTCCCGTTATCCCGTATTGATGGCTCTATTCCTCATCCTCATTTTCACTCCAACTGCAATTGGAAAAAATAGACCTGGGCGACCCACATTTGCCAGCCTCCTTTCTGAATATATGGTATATAACAGACCCTCCTCCATTACCAAACACTTCGTAGCTCCTTTCTTCACAGTCATACCCCTTCACCTCTACACTCGAACTCGAATCAAGTTTCTTGACGTCGTCAGAAGTATGTAAGGCCACAGAAAATTCAGCAGGTTCAAAGCAAGCCAAAACCCTATTCAGCAGGTCTCCCAGATCCATGCTTGCCCTAACACAAACATGTTGAAGTATTTAAAGTCTTCTTGTCCCGCATTGTTCCACATTGTCCCGCGTCCCGCAGTAGATTTGGGACGGGACGGAATATTTTAGTCCCGCAAAAATTTGTCCCGTCCCGTCCCGCATTAATCGCGGGACAACATAGTGCCGTCCCGTCCCGTTATCCCGTATTGACGCCTCTAATCTAAACATGACTATTAATTTGTAACAAAAATAATGCATTTTCTTTCTCTCCTCCATGTTATGTCCATCTCTAGTTAACATAAATTTACTTCAACATTAATTAAATAATTCAACTTCAACCTTTTAACACTACTACTAGAAAGTGACAGTTTATCGACGAAATATTATCGACGGATATTTACTTTGTAATTGCTGAAAATTTCTTTATTAAATTTACATTTTATTTCGTCGGTAAGTACATAAAATCCGTCGGTAATACCGATGGAACTCGTCCGTCTGTAAATCGACATATAAATTAAACCCTAGCCGCCCCTCCCATTCAGTTTCGCTTTAACAGAAACAAATTTCTCCGCCTCCGCCGTTGCCGTCGGTTCCCTCTGTTGTCCCAAATCGGCATTTTCCTTCAATTTCCCTGGTAATTCTCCCTCTCACTTCAATCGGATTTCTTCCTTCAATATATTCATTAATTAGTTGTTAAAATCCTAAAATTATTTTGCCGTTCCATGCTCTCCACAGAGGATTCGACCCACTGCCTCTTCTAAGGTCAGTTCATTGTTTAATTCATAAACCTAATTTGTTTATGCATATGTTCTTAGAAATTGGGTCTTAATATCCAAGTGAGTTTGTATTTTTTTTTTTTTTTCATTTCTTTATCTCGACTCCAAAACCAAAAGCCTCTTCAGTTTTTCCTTTTTTCCCATTAAGTTCATTTCCCTTGAACTTATGGACTGTTGTTTAGATTATGTGTTCTGTTCATAATGAGTGTTCTCTTTTTTGACAGAAGTTTAAAAACTACGGATTTCACAAAATTTTGATTGTCAGTCCCCCCAAACGCAACGCAACAAAGGTACATACATAATTCCTTATCCCTCAACTCCCTGCACAAATATAGCACCTCGATATTAATTCATCTTCAAGATTTTATTTTATTATTATTATTATTATTATTTTTTGGATAACACAACTGCATGTCTGAAGATTTTTGTTACCCAACTACCTTAGTAAAGCTGCATAATTTGAGAGGCCTAACTAAAAAAATTTGGGGAGGTCAAATGGTGAGGGATTAGAAAGTGAAGAGGGTAATGGCAGCAGTAGTACAGGCCATTTTCTGTGCCCCTACGTGGTCTCATTGTTTTTATTTTTTTTTGGGGCAATGGATTCTCGAATGCTTAACTGAAAAAATATTGAAAATCAAACTAGGAATCTTATTGTGTGACGGAAGGAGTATTCAAGACCTCAATTGGGATAGGAGTGTTGATATGAGAAAAATTGCATTCACGAATATTTGTAATGGTTGATCTAAGGTAAAGAAGAGCTCATCATTAGGAAAATTATGTTTGCCGTTAATTAGGCTCCGTTTGTTTCCCGTAAAACATTTTCCGGAAAATGTTTTCATGTAAAATGATTTCATGTAAAAAGGTTTCCTTGTAAAATGTTTTCATGTAAAAAGATTTCCATGTAAAATATTTTCTTGTAAAATATCATGGTCTTGTTTTCAGTTGTTTGGCAAATTTGACGAAAATGTTTTCCGAAAATGTCACTTTTTTTTATTAATTTAAATCAACTTTGGAAACCGCCCCACCCACCCCCTGCCTACCCCACCCCCTACCCACCCACCCCCAATTTTTTTTTTTTAATTTTTTAATAAAAAATAAAAAAAAAAAATTTTTGGGGGGGTGGGTAGGAAGTGTAAAATAAAAAAAAATTGGGGGGATGGGTGGGGGTGGGGTAGGCGGGGGTGGGTGGGGCGGTTTCCAAAATTTTTTTTTTTTTTTTTGGGGGGGTGGGGTAGGCGGGGGGTGGGTGGGCGGTTTCCAAAAAAAAATTTTTTTTTGGGTGGGGGGTGGGGGTGGGTAGGGGGTGGGTGGGTGGGGGTGGGGTAGGCAGGGGGTGGGTGGGGCGGTTACCAAAAAAAATTAAAAAAATTTTTTTTTTTTTTGGGGGGGGGGTGGGGTAGGCGGGGGTGGGTGGGGCGGTTTCCAAAAAAATTTTTTTTTTTTGGGGGGGTGGGGGTGGGGTAGGCGGGGGTGAGTGGGCGGTTTCCAAAAAAAAATTTTTTTTGGGGTGGGGGTGGGGGTGGGTAGGGGTGGGGTAGGCGGGGGTGGGTGGGGCGGTTTCCAAAAAAAAAAAAAAAAAAAAAAATTGGGGGTGGGTGGGGGGTGGGGTAGGCGGGGGTGGATGGGGCGGTTTCCAAAAAATTAAAAAAATTTTTTTTTTTTTGGGGGGGTAGGCGGGGGTGGGTGGGGGCGGTTTCAAAAAAAAAAAATTAAAAAAATTTTTTTGGAGGGAGGGTGGGGGTGGGGTAGGCGGGGTGGGTGGGGCGGTTTCCAAAAAAAATAATTTTTTTTTTGGGGGTGGGTAGGGGGTGGGATAGGCGGGGGTGGGTGGGCGGTTTCCAAAAAAAATTTGGGGGAGGGTGGGGGTGGGGTAGGCGGGGTGGGTGGGCGGTTTCCAAAAAAATGTTTTTTTTTTTTTGGTGGTGGTAGGGGTGGGGTAGGCGGGGGCGGGTGGGGCGGTTTCAAAAAAAATTGGGGGAGGGTGGGGGGTGGGGTAGGCGGGGGCGGGTGGGGCGGTTTCAAAAAAAATAAAATTTTTTTTTTTTTTTTTGAGGGGGTGGGGGTGGGGTAGGCAGGGGGTGGGTGGGGCGGTTTCCAAAAAAAAAATTTTTTTTTTTTTGGGGGGGGGGGGTGGGGTAGGGGCAATTAATTTTTTTTTTTAATTATTATTATTATTATGTTGTACCGAGCGTAATATGAGTTGTACATTAAGGCCAAGAACAAGAGTTGTAAAATGATTTACGAATTTGAAATTGGTAAATCATTTTACAAAGAAAACCTCCTTTTTTTACATCCTTGTAAAATGTTTTACATTTGACTTTCTTTTACAAGTGGTTACCAAACAATCGAAAGTAGGTAAAACATTTTTCGAAAAACATTTTACTTGAAACAAACACCCGAAAATAAGGAAAACATTTTCCGGAAAATGTTTTACATGAAACAAACGGAGCCTTAGTTTGGTGAAATGTCAAGATATGTATAGAGAAATAGAATGTAGACAAGATTTATGCAATCAACATATTTTTAGTAATGGACATTTTTTCTCACTGGAAATAGAAACTACAGGAACATGGAGTTGAACATCTACTTGAACCAGGCTGCCCATTACTATTAAATTAAATTTGCCTCTTTGTGTATGAGCTAACTCTGCATTTGCCTCCTCATTCTCTAGGTTCTCCGGCGTCTCTCTAGTATCGTTTCAGCTTCCATCATTTACGGCAACTCAGCTTCCATCATTTACGGCAACGTAATGCTCCTCTCTCTCTCTCTCTCTCTCTCTCTCTCTCTCTCTCTCTCTTTAAAATTTGTTAGCCTTATAGTTTGTTAGACTTGAGTGATTTAGTTGTATAGTGGGAAAGCTAGTTACTTCTTGACTCTACGCCGATTTAACTACTTCTACTATTTTCGTAGCACAAATATTCATGTCCCGGGTTCTCAGAAATTCAGATAGAAGGCTTTCAAGAAATTAGTTGCTAAGCGATACAGTGTGAAAGTATTTGACATGAAACAAAAGTGGCTAAAGGATGGTTTGCCTTCAGCTAATTGCAGGCCAAGTGTATGGGATCAGTGGGAAGCACATTGGAGAAGTGAGAAATTTCAGAGAAAATCAGAAATAGCAAAGACTAACAGGAACTCAAAATGAGGGCAGGGGAGTGTACAAACGGGAGGATCTATTAACTTAAGCGAGACTTGGCACCGTATGGTAAACTTACTTAATTTACTCTCTGTTTGTTAATTAAGTAGTACTCTATTTGACTCATATATTGTTATTATTTGATGAAATTTTGAATTTATAATTTTTTTATATGTTAAGAAAAAGAAACATGGAGATCAGGCTAATACATCTGATGTGTTTATTGTTACGCATACTGCGGAGGCTCCTGATGGCTCAGAGCCAAAATGGATTAACTCTTATTACCAGTGCCTTTATTTAAGAGTTAATAGTATTTTCTATTAGTAAATTATAAATTATTTAGTTAAAGAAACATTGTTTTCTATCACACCGGATAATGTTTTTTATTTTTATTTTTTTGTCAAGAAGAGTATGAGAAGCGTGCTCGTGAGGAGGCTATTGAAGAAGAAAGTATAGATCCTGAGAGCACCAAGCGGCCCGCATTTCGTGAAAAACTTTGGAAGACCATTGTCCTTGAAGAAAAGCAACTAAAGGGAGATCGTTTGCCTGGATTCGGGCCACATGGTGCTGGGTTTTTTTACATGCCATTAAGCAGCCATACTACAAAATGCTTTTCTTCTTCCATTAGTCAGAATGTGGATCAAGAGACATTCGATGCTCGGGTTCAGAAAGAGGTACAAAGGCAAGTGCAGATAGAGTGTCAAGAGCGAGAAGTTTCGTATCGCCAATTGGAAAGCAAGTTTGAGGAACGTATTCGGCAAGAGCGAGAAGTAGAGCAAAGACAGTTTGAGCAGCGCATACAACAAGTAATGGCAACCATTAATTTGCAACAACAACAACCTACTAGCGGTAATGCCTCTGCCTCATCAGTCGGTTAATACCTTGATTTGGATGGTGATCGTGGTAATAGTAGGTGAAGTGGTGGTGGCGGTTGTGGTAATTATAATTATGTTTTATTTGACTTGTAATCAAACTTATGTAGTTTTTATGTTGTTTTTTAGAATTTGGTTAACGTTGAATTTGTTTTTTCATGTTTAATTGAGTTGTATCTGAATGTTGATATTCTGATATTTGAACAGGTTGCAGGTGACATTCTAAATAATTCAATTTTTTTTAATTATGTACAATTTACCGACGGACTCCTCCGTCGGTGAATTGGGAACAAATTACCGACGAAATACATTCATCAGTAATCACAAATCATTTACCGACGAAATATTACGCCGGTAAAATACAATACAATTACTGACGGATTACTCCATCGGTAATCTCCGGCAGTAACACCAATCGTCGACCGACGAGTTTTCTTTACCGACGTCATATCGGTGTTTATCATGGGACGGTCCGTAGGTATTCCCAACGGAAATTTCTGTCGTTATTACCAATGAAACAATACCGACGAAATTCGTTCGTCGATAAAATGCATTTACCAACGAATTTACTAATATACGTGACGGACTAATTCGTCGGTAATTGATCAATTTTCTAGTAGTGTAAGTCACTTTAATAAATATTACTTGAATTATAGTATGCCCACCTCCCATATTCAAGCTCCATTCATCCCTGAATGAGTATGAGTAGATAATTTTAAACAATGAAAAATAATAATTTACATATTATATTAGTAGTACACTACATGAGCGCATTATGAACAAATTGACTACATTTTGAACCATGTTGTTCAAGAGACTATAGCTAGTTAAATGCAAGACCCGTTGTCATGATAACTATTACATCACCCGTGTGTTAAATACACGGAAAGAACACTTTTTAAAATTTACGTTAAACAATCTAAAAAATTCAATTTTTTATTAACATAAAAGTGAAACAGTTATGATCTTAATTAAAGATGACATTTTACTTGTACAATTTTGAAATTTGAAATAGTGCTAAATATTGGTTTGGTACTTGTACAATCTTAAACCTAACTAAATATGATTTTTCTAGGATTGTGGATTCTTTGTATAGCCGTCAACCCATAAAAGTTAGTATAAAAAATTGTGAGACCTGCATTAAGTGAACTAAATCAAATAATTCAATAGCAAAACAGAGCACTCCTAATGAGTTATAACCTTAGGAAAAAATTGTGTTAATCACTGTGAAAAACAATGACTCACACTGCAGGAAATTCAAAAACTGAATAAATCTTGCAACCAAAAACCGAATGTTATGAAAAGTGCTAACCCCATACAAAATATGCCAATTAAGTTGTCATAATATGGAATGAAGAACAAAAAAAGGCAAGAGTTAAATTGTTTTCAGTCAAAATACCCAAATAAAAGTTTTTTACAACCAAAATGAAAAAGTTGTTGAAATTACTCTTTTGTCAAATCTATGACACTTGTGTCAATCTTCTTAGGTTTTATTCATTGATTCCATTCGAGCCTTGCAGACCTTCTAACTCTTGGACGTTGAAGTGGACTGCCTTGTGCTTCACCTTCAACAACAGTTTCATTCAGTACCTAATAAAGACACAACATTAGTGCATAAATATTAAAAGTACTAAAAATAAAATATAGTGCAACCTAAGTCTCTTTATAACCTCATTTGCAGCCAAAAGTGTATTTGCCTCTGCCTCATTTAAAGCATTAGACAAATCCTTCAATAACATATCACAATCATTAATCAAAAATTCACATTCAGAAATTACTGGAACAATTTATTTAACCAAATGACATCCTCGCTTGTTATGACCACTTTTCTTGCACAAACTACATTTTTTGGTTCTTGTCCCATGTGATCCTTCCACTTCAACCTGCAACCAAAAATAAAAAAAAAAATTATAAATAACAACACAGTTAAAATATCAATACATTATAACATTATAAGATAAATTAAAATTGTTTACCTCAATATCATCTTGTAACTAAAAAGAAGCGACAACATGCAACTATAACTTAAAAGAAATATTGAAAATATCTAATGTTTAATACAGATGCAGAAGAAAGTTCAATGAAGTCAATAAATAATAAACATAAAACTGCGACCCACGAGAAACAAAAACCAACCTACTCTTGTTAGAGCTTTATGTCACCAAATATACTGTCAAGCAAGAATCAACTACTGCCAGTGCCTAAGGAGTATCAATAGTGCTCTGAAAAGAAGATGAAACCAATATAAGTTTGATAGGTAATACAAGGATGTAGACAAAATATTCAAAAAAAAATTTTTTTGCAGGAATTGTGTAATTGAACATTAAAAAATGAAGTTGCATGAACGTTTCCACATATGCCTACAAGCTTAATATTTAAACATCAGTGATATTAATAACTATGAGAAGTAAAAGATATACAACAAAAATATATATTGGCATTTATAATAAGTTACAACAAAGCTCTCCAATGGAAGATAGAGGAAGGGCCTCACTTACGAATGTAACAGAATAGCTTGACCTAGATATTGGCAGACCTCAGCAAATGGATACTCTGAACGTGTCTGAGTATCAGTCTTCTCCAGAACCCACACCCATCCCAATCACATCCAACTTGCCCCAGGTGATCAAACAATTCAAATTCCATGAATATGTGTACATAACTGCAAGTTTCCTCGGTGAACCCAACCAACAACTATGGCTTAAGGACTACAAAATAGTTAATTACAGAAAACCAATGCGCTTAAGGACTACAAAATAGTTAATTACAAAGAAAAAAAAAAGAATGGCAAGCCGTCTCTCAAGGACTACAAAAGGTAATCAACAATATGAAACCATTAACATATGCTTGAAATTAATGTATGCTCAACGCTTTACAGTTGAAATTAAACAAAATGACTAATATATAATTGAAAGTTGCAAAATCTTTGTAAATAAAAGTGTAAATATAAATATAAGGACCTTGAGGTGCACAATAGCAGAACAGCAAAATGTTATTTCTCTTTACAAAGTAAACCTTCAATATATTTTCAACCTACACACCACCATATGCAGTCCCAAGTTTTATCCAACTGATCGATTAATTCTTTGACTTCTTTATAAATTCTCCCTGAGGAACTTTCCTTTAGGAGATTCAGCCACCAAGTAATTACAAACCTATGGGGGAAATGACAAGAATTATTAAGAAAGTAGTCGACCATAAGCAGTTGCAATATTTTTTGCTTATGTATTTAGAAATAAACATAGAGAACAAAAAAGAGGAAAACAATCAAGTACTACTGTCTTATTTTTACTCAATATAAAAAATATACAAGAAAGAGAATGAGATTTTGGGATCCAATTGTCAACTTGTCGTTACAATTAAAAGAAAACTTCTGATATTTCCTTTCATGGAATTCAAGTCTCCAATAAAGTCCCCCAAATCATTAGATAATAATAAAATCTTGTATGTACTTAAACTCAACATTCATTTACATTAGATGTTCCTCAAGGACGTAAACTGCAAAAATAATTTCAATCTTTCCATTTGTAAGTAAATTACTAAAAGTTGCACTATTAACTCCAAATCATTCGACAATAATGATCTTATCCAGTTTATTTTTGTGAAAGCAAGCAAGTTTTGCTGATGACTAATAGTTTTAGAGTCTAGTACAAATAAATTAACATCCTCGAAAGCTACATCCTTTTACTCAGTATGCTTGTAGATGGCTATAATTTGCCCCTCATCGCTGTGCCACGAACAGTTAATGGTGGGTGTAATGCTACAGGGTGTGCTCAAGATATCAACATAGGTAAGATATCTCAATTCCAGTCTAATCGAATCACCGATATTTTTTCTCAAAATAACACTTCATGTAAAAGTATTTCCCAAAAAACACAGTTGGAAAAGTAATGTACAAAGTAGCCTACTTTTGTGAACTCATATTGACAGTAGCGAGTTAAAGCTTAACAGGTAGCGAATTCACAAAAAAATCAGGTGAGGGACATTGCAAATGTTGGAGAGCATGACTATCATTTGCACCACGTCACTAACCTGATTAAATGCTTCTAGTTTGCCTTTAATAGCAGCTGCATCAGCTGTCACATGTATATTCCTCGGCCATTTATCTATTGATTTGTCTCTAAAAGAAGCCATTCTGTATCTCAAAGCATACAAATATCAGTTGACTCAAATTTACCCATCTTATAGATTACTGCATTGGTATAGCCCATCTTTTTAATAAAGCTGCTCTCTTTATGATTGTAGCAAGTAACTTAACCAATCAATTCAGCTTTTGGTAGATAGGCTCTAGTTAGGATAGTCAAGCAGAACTTTTTACAGCTTGTGAGGCATTTCCTGGATTGGAACTTTAATGAAAAGACAATTTTTTCCAGATTCAATACCCAAAACAGTGACAAAATATCTTTTAATGCACCCAGATCGCAAGTAAAGGGATGTTCGGGCTCTAGGTTTTAGGGAGGGGATAAGAGGGTAGGTACAATCATGTTTAGATAATAGAATAGAAGATTTCATATATTATTGAGATTCATACAGTAACGGCCAATAAACACCACCAAACATCATATACTGAAAATATCTTTCACAAGAGTATTTTTTAATATGCCAATGTAAGTACGAAAACAGTTGAAACTATGTAGCATACCATCTGTTGCTTGAGTAATAGATGTATTATTTTCAATTAGTCTCGGTCATAACAAACATAATATCAGTTAAAGAGTAATGTGCAACAGAAGGATCCACAATAGTAGCCATTCTATTTTTTCACTTAGACTGGAGCATATATAAAAGAAAATAATAGTAGGAGAATAACATTTCCACTGCAACGATACCTCATGTAATTCAACCCTCTGTGATACTTTATTCCAGTAGACATCAGTGTTTTGGCAGGATCAGCAGAAATAAAAACATACCACAAGTGAAAGCACACAAAGAGGATAGAAGAGAAGAAACCCGCTTTAATGTACAATCCAACAATGTTACCAACCATTTTCCATAATTCTCAAAGCTATATGTCACTTATCACCAAAAATAGAAACTGCAAAAGTGAATAATAGAGCATTACTCCGTATTTCTTAGCCAATTACCTTTATGTAGCCTTTAACTGCTTCCTGCCTTTCTTCAATGGGCTTTATTAAATCAGCATACTGAAACAATAAGTACAGATCATATCATTGAACAGTTCTTCCAATCAGAAGGAGAAATATGAGGATAAAAAAGCAATGGTAAGAAAATAAAATGAATGCATTTAGCATAAAGGAGAGAAGACATGTAATTCGGCACATGAAACGAAAGCATATCTCGATTTGTACAATGAAATGGGTTGTTGGAAGATTAGTAAAAGTGAGTACTGATGACTGTGGGATTGCTCATCTCAAACTCGAGAGATTTGAGTATCTCATATTCCATATTCGCAACATCTAGCTTTGTTATTCAGATAGATTGATTTGGTTACATATATTAACAAATCCCCAAATCCTAAAAGCATTCTATTTTAATCTCAAAAATAGCTAAATGAAATGAAATCCTAATCTTGAAAGCCCATTAAACTGAATGCTCTAGGTTAACTCAGCCAAAATCAAATAAATACACAACCAATTATCCCTTGTCATTTCTAAATCAAATAAATACACAATCAATTATCCCTAGTCAATTTCAAAGCCCTAAATTTGTTAAGAATTTAGAAATTTCAAAAACTGACCTCCGATTTGATTGTAGACTTGCACCATCTCCCAACGACAATAATCTCAGATTCAACCGATTAGATCTGTCACAAAAATGAAAACAAACAAAACCAACATAAGGACTAAATCATTCAAAGACAATGGAAAAGGAAAGTGTTATAGAGACAGGAAATAAGTTGAAATTATAAATGAATACAAAGGTTCTCCAACAACATATGGACCTTGTAAAACAATTCAGCTTTGCAGGTAAAGAAAGAAACAAATTTCTTAGGTTCTTACTGTTTATGTTGAATCCACAATCACTTTCCATCAGAAGTTTCGGAACCTAGCAACAAACACATAGATCACCACAGTTACATAAACAAAAAAATACCCAAGTAAGTAGCTCAACCATTTTCTTCTACTTTCCCCTGAGATTTAAAGAAAAAAATAAGTCTCAAATCTCTCAATTGGCTGCAAGATTGTCAAGAAAAAATCTTTTTAAATGTAAAATTGGAATATTAATTGTAATTGCTTGATTTAATGGATGCGTCTTATTGACTGAAATGGGGAAATGTCCACGATTGGGTGAGCACATTCAAATTGGGAACATTATATATGAAAAAAGCTCAATCTTTTTTGTGCCCTAAAATTTTAGATCTAAACAATGAACAGCGAAGGATAAGAGAGAGAGAGAAAAAGCATATACCCAAGTAGCAATCGTCATCGTCATCGTTGAAGTAGATTGACATTGAAGGTTGAATGAACATCGGACACCAGATCTTGAGCGTCGTCGTCGACTGCAGCGGATGGTGAAGAAGTGCACTGCCTGATTGGAGAGCAATCAATGGGGTTTTTGGAATAACGCTGAAAGGGAGGAGAGAGAGAGAGAGAGAAAGAGAGAGAGAGAGAGAGAGAGAGAGAGAGAGAGAGAGAGAGAGAGAGAATGGGGTTTTTGGGGAAGAATGGTTTTTGAATTAACGATGAAAGGAAAGAGAGAGAATGAAGAAGAAGATCAGTGGCCGGAATACAAAACATTTAAAACGTTTAGCGTATCCAGTACGCTAGGTAGGGGAGAGTTTTCGAAATGTTCCAATTTTGAGCGGGAAAACGAAATTCCTTATTCACTTCAGCCATTATATAGTTATAGATTATTTTTATGTTATTAGTTATTCTTGTTTTACATGATTAACATAAATTAACTTAAAATTATGTAAGTGCATCAATGACGATGTCATTATAATATCAGCCATAATAATTTATAAATATTGGATTACCTGATACTTTCTCGTCTCATAGAAATATAGACTTTTGTCAATGCACGGGAATTAAGGAGGAAGTATCATATTGAAAGTGTTGTGAGCCTGAAAATAAAACAGGAGAGAGAATGAGTGGAGAGAATAGTAAATTATAATGGTGATGTGAGTATTAAAATAATGTAGGAGAGAGAATGAGTGGAGGAAATAGTAAAGATTCCTTTCAATTTTAGGAAAGTTATATATTATTGTGAAACGTCCAAAAAATTTTTTTTATAGATTATCACGAAACGAAGGGAGTATATAATAATGATACAGATGATCTAGTCTAGTAAAGTTAAAGTTCACTATGTTTAAAGTTTGTTACGTAAATTGCTATTGCTTGACATCCCCAATTTTTGTAATAAATTTGACTGTTGTGTGTGAAACTGTTTTTTTTTTTTTTTCCAATTATTTATACATATGTATATTAGTATTATACTCACATTATATTGAAAATAAATATTCTCTATGGTCAAAATAATTACTTAATAAAAGTATAAAATTTGTTGTTATTAATATTTTTGTGGTTTATGAATAATACTTTTGTAGTTTTAATGAAATAAAATTTAAATTTTTAATCAAATTTTAACCAAATCGATACACTAAAAATATAACTCTTTTTTTATAAAAGGAAAGTATTTTATTTTTTTTTCAAATTGTTAAAAAAATAAAAAAGAAGGCGACAAGAGCAACGTGATGGAAATGGTTTGGCTTTGGGGTATGAAATTCCAAGCACAAAGCACGAGGGGTCTATGCCATGGAGACAAATGGTGACTTTTGAATGAGGTGGATGGGTCCCACCGGTTTCCATTCATGACAAAATACTTTCATCATTGCTTCCATTTCCCGTTCCTAAAATACTCCGTTAGCACTGATACTGACGTGGCCATCCATGGATGGCTGAATCGTAACTCAAACCAATCATATTGCGGCATCTACACTCCTGCGGATGTCTGCCAACCTCTATTTCTTTTTCCGTTTGCAATATATTTATATTTATATTTATATTTAATATAAAATTTTGAACTTCAAATACTAATTTTATAAATTTTAATTCTATAATTAATTTAATTGGATTTGGATTAAAATTGATACAGGAATGCATTTTTTGTATTTAAATTACCATAAATTTTTATTATAATTCAATCAAATTGATTATAAAAATTACTCATTTCATCTCAAATTTAAATTAGTTATTCAAATAATTATTTATGAACGGTATAAACCGAGCCTACTTAACACGGCTTGCAAACATACCCAACTATATTGGGCCATGGATATTATATATTCATCAAGTATTGGGGCCGAGCATTCTCTTCCTCGTATGCCGAGGAACATTTACCTTGGCTTTATGTCGCCATTCTTGGGCCGGCCTGTCTCAATTACCGAGGAGAGAAAAGTCCTTTGCTCGGCATGTCACCAATTACCGAGGAAGCAAAAGTATTCTCCCCGGCATATTTTCATGTCGGCCATTCATCAAGTGACGAGGAAGCAGGATCGTTCTCCTCGGCCTATCTGCCAAAGGCCGAGGAAAAACATTTGCCTTCCTCGGCGTTCCGGATAGCAGTTACAATCCTTATTCAACAAGGATTATACAATCATTATCCAATCATGATTATACTTATCAACATCAATTCAAGTCAAACAATGACTCCTTAACAGATATAATTCTATTAGAGTTATATCTTATCTCTTTACAAGTTCATTCCAACATGGATTCTATCAATCCATTCCTATAAATACAAGCCCCATGGCTCATTATTCGGTACGTTACTTTTTACATTGGAGAAACTCACAATTTGATTTCTCTAATATCAACCGTGAACTTACTCTCACGCCGGAGGGCCTTTAGCCTGATCCGCCCGGCTTAGTTTACGTGTTTTCTCTTATTTTCGTGCCTTGCAATCGCCGGAGCATTCGACGCTTGGATTTGGGCTGTTTTGACGATTTTGGCATCATCAATTGGTTCCATTGCCGGGAATCGATTCAAACACCCATTGTTTGGCCTGGAAGACGCTCGCCTTAAGCCAATTTTCTTGCCGGAATTGTTCTTTCTTGGAACGGAATTTCTGGATCGCTGGGTTTGTTCTTGAAAACCGCTTGAATCTGCATATTTTGACCGGAAAATACCCAGATTCCGTTGAAGGCATTTTTGGCGTTAAAATTCATCCCCAGTTTGGCTTGAATTCGTTTTGTTTCGAAAGAATTACAATCGGCAGTTTGTTTGTGGTCAAAATTTGCCCTAATTTTGACCTCAAAATTGGTTCTATTGAAATTGGGATTTTTGAGATATTTCATTGTTAATAATCTTCGTTGATTCATAATGGACGGACAATTCACAAGTGTTACACGAGGATCCCACCCAAGCGAATGGGGAAACACCGGAGCCGAGGAGCCACCGCTCCTCCTCCTCCTCTACCTCAAGCCGATGCCATTCCTCCCTTGCTACGACTCTTCGTTCCAGTGGGTCGCAAATGCCGAGGAGAGGGCACGACCTTCCTCGTCCTACTCGTACTCGTGGGAAGCAAGCAGAAGGAAGAAAACAAAGAATGCCGACGCCTGGCCAAGCAGAGGATCTCAACCCGTCGACCGACGCTCTTTGTTACACAAACAAATGGAGACTTTGCAAAGAATGTATGAGACACAAGTTGCTCTGTTGCAAATGGACCTGCACCATTCCATGGCTCCCTTCATTGTACCATCAATGGGCCCACCTTGAGAAAGGAACAGGAGAGCATCGTGCTCCTCCCCCGAAGACCGCCGAGTTACCACCGCTGCCTCCTGTGGATTCTCCTCATCCTCGGCATAACAAAGAAGCATAAGGAGCCCGCGGTCGACCCGAGAAGCCAAATAACTCCTAGGGAAGAGGAAGTGAACTCCAAGGACCTAAGAACAAGACTCACTTGAATAGGCGCCTATCCCCGCTCGCCTCATCATGACACCTAGGCGTCCCGCGTCTCCTCGAGCTCGTCGGCCGATTCTCCTCGTCCTCATCATTCGCATTCTCGTCGTCCTCGTCGACCGGACTCTCCTCGTCCTCGGCATCGAGAATTTGCTAGGCCAAGGACCCCGTGAGCCCTACAGATGATACTGCGCGCCAAGACCTGGAACCAAGACGTGATAGGGTCCCCTCCGCACGTGATGGCCACCGACATGAAGCGGAGCACGCAGGGCAAATGATCGCCCTAAAGACAAGTCACCGAAGTTCCCAACGAAGCACTCGCTCAAGCGGTGAGAAGGAAATAGAAACAAAGCAACGGGAGCCGTTGAAACAAAGGCCGGATGATATGGAGA
The DNA here is from genome assembly GCA_022495995.1 of Adenophora triphylla var. japonica. Classification (NCBI taxonomy): domain Eukaryota; kingdom Viridiplantae; phylum Streptophyta; class Magnoliopsida; order Asterales; family Campanulaceae; genus Adenophora; species Adenophora triphylla. Next base: position 182,598 of record JAFEMH010002480.1, read on the forward strand.
GAGGAAAGAAATATAATGATGACGATTATGATTGGGCCACCCGTCCGTTTTCCTTGAGGATAACCGCCGCACCTCCCCATCCTAACCTCAAGCTCCCAAATTTCGAGAAGTATAACGGAACCACCGACGCCAAGGACCATGTGCAAAGTTTTGAACAAACCATGAATCTCCTCACCACCGCCGATGACTTGCTCTGCAAAGCTTTCGCGAGCACCTTTTCCCAATGCCTTCGACCCGGTTCCGTGAGCTCAAGAAAGGTTGCATCGATTGCCGGAGGGGCAATGAGGAGAATGTTCTTAGATCACTTTGCCACTACTGGGAAGAGGAAGATGAGATTAACCGACTTGGCCAACATTGAGCAAGTGGAAGGGAGAGACCACCCTTAGCTACTACAATAGGTTCCGAAAGATGGCGTGCATCAAGTCGAAGAAAGCCTTACCGATAGGGAGGTCATAGTTTGCTTCAACTCGGGTTAAAGTCCGGCCCCCTCATTTATGAACTCTCACCAGTGGAACCCACTCTCCAAGGCCGAATTGTACAAAGTGGCTTATGCCATTTCCATGGTCAAGATAAGACAAAGAAAAGTGGGAGCCGACAAGACGGAACCCGAAGCAACTAACTCCCGACGTAATGACAATGGGAACGGCAAGAAAGGAAAGAATAAAACCAGCACCGAGAAGCCGGAGTTCACCCTCTTACAAAGCCCATCTCCGAAATCATGCGGATGGTGAACCTTCCTCCACCTCGTCCGCCGACCGATAACCCAAAGTATCCCCGCAACAAGAACAAATACTGTGATTTTCACAAGGACAACGGGCACACCACTGATGGTTGCTGGGCCCTTAAGAAGATAATCCAACAATGGGTGGACGAGGGAAAGTTAGACCGTTATGTCATGAAGAAAGATGGCAAGCGAAAGCGGAAGCAAGAGGAGAGTGAAGATGACTCCAAGAGTGAGGATGAAGATCGAAGGCCTCCTAGTGGCTAAATTACATGTGATCCGTGAAGAGGTGACCTCCACCGTAAAGCTAAGGGACCAGATCCACGAGCTAAGCAAAGTATACCATGTCCCCGCTGGATCCATAAAGCAGAAGAAATCATTAGTTTTTCTCCGAATGAGTTGGCGGGAAGTCGAGCAGCTCGTGAGCAGCCATTGGTCATCAAGGGCCGAATTGACAATGTTGAATCTGAAAGACTTCTTGTTGATACGGGGGCCTCCCGTGACATCCTATATTATTCAGCCTTCCAACAGATGGGGTTGAAAGACACAGCGCTAGAGCCATATCATGGAAGGCTTGAAGGATTCACCAACCATAAGGTTGGAGCAAAGGGAACCGTAGAGCTAGAACTCGAAGTCGGCGATCATCCCTTCCGAGCCAAAGCTACTGTCACTTTCATAGTCATGGATTTGACTAGTGACTATCATGCGATTATCGGCATTCCAAGTCAAGCCAAACTTGGGATGGTAGCCTCCCTTCCTCACCAACGAGTTAAATTTCCCACTCGTGCTGGCATTGGATGCGTGAGGGCAACCCCCAAAGATTTCTTGGAACATGTTGTCAAGAGCCGGAAAAAGTCAAAAAGCGTGGAGATAGATACGCCCGAGGAGAATATCAAGATCACCAAATCTCAGAAGACCACGGAAACTAGCTCTAGAATGAACTATATCCGTGAAGTATGGGAAAGTGAGGAAGAGGAACCTATGGTCCTAGAAATTGTGAATGACCAAGGCATAACTCTACCCACTCGGAAAAAGATCCTATGGTCCTAGAAACCGCGGATGACCAAGGCATAGTTCTACCCATCTCCGAGGAAGACCCCATTCTCGTCGATGACCGTAACTCGGGGCCAACCATAACTCGGGGATGAACGATCTTCCGTACATCGATAAACTTATGGAGGAAGAAGGCCTCAATGTAAACGACAATGAAGGGAGGAGAATCGTAGAGATCATCATCGAATCCCTGGAATTTCGAGACGGACCGTAAATGAAGCCCGTAGATGAGCTAGAAGAGGTAGTCATTAATCCCGACTATCCCGAATGTAAAATCAAGCTAGGAGGCCAGCTATCACAGAAGAGAAAGAAAGAATCATATCCCTCTTGAAAACAGCCTCGACGTCTTTGCTTGGAGAGTCGAAGACATGAGGGGAATCAATGAAGAAGTAGCCCTCCACCGCTTAGAAGTTGATCCTCTAGCGAAGACCATCTCCCTGTGACGAGGAGAAATTTTGCAAGGGACAAGGAGGAAGCTATAAAAGAGGAGGTGCGTAAGTTACTCGCCGCCGGAATAATTCGCGAAGTCAAATACCCCGTTTGGTTGGCTAATGTTGTTATGGTAAAGAAGCAAAATGGGAAATGGCGCATGTGCATAGACTTTACCGATCTAAACAAAGCTCTCGCCCCAAGGACAGCCTATCCTCTCCCTTAATCGACAAGTTAGTGGACTCCATTTCGGACACCAAACTCTCGCCTTCTTAGATGCCTACTCGTGCTATCATCGAGATAAAAATGGCAAAAGAAGACATCGAGAAGACTCGCCTTTCAAACACCCGCTGGGAATTTCTCGCTACATCATGATGCCTTGGGCTCAAGAATGCCGGTGCCACTTACCAACGGATGGTAAATCAAGTTTTTGCAAGTCGATAGGTAGAAACATGGAGGCTTATATTGATGACATGGTCATAAAGACCAAGGAAGGCAAACCACGTTCCCGACCTAGAAGAGACCATTCACAACCTCCGAGCCAACAACATGAAGCCGAATCCAAGCAAGTGCGTGTTCGGAGTTACCGCAGGAAATTTCGGGCTTCATGGTTTCTCAAAGGGGATTGAAGCAAACCCAGCAGAAGATCAAGGCGGTCATTGACATGAAGGAACCTACCACCATCAAGGAGGTCCAAAGACTTAATGGAAGAATTGCAGCCCTTGGAAGATTCATCGCCAAGTCCGCCGAAAAGTCACTGCCTTTCTTCAAGGTATTGAAGGGTACCAAGAACTTCTCCTGGACTCCTGAATGCTCGGAAGCGTTCCTCCGGTTGAAGGAGTACTTGGGTTCCCTCCCTTGCTTAGCAGTCCGACTACCGGCGAGATGCTATACGTCTTCCTAGCCGCCACCGATCACGCCTGTCAGCACTGCCTTAGTTCGAAAGGATGAAGGAATTCGAAGCCGCCTACTATGTCTCAAAGGCCCTGTCCGATGTGGAAAGCAGATATTTCAATGTGGAGAAGATAGCATACGCCCTAGTCATTGCTTCAAGGAAGCTGCGTGCATATTTTTCTGCACACCCTATCACCGTCTACACCAACGAACCATTGAAGAAAATCCTTCACAAGTTGGACGGCTCGGGACGTCTCCTTAATTGGTCAATCGCTCTAACGGAGTTTGATATCACTTACCAACCAAGGAAGACCCTCCTAGCACAGCCTTTGGTTGACTTCATGGTCGAGACTGCCTTTATGGGTGAGCATCTCCCCACCTCCCGGAAGCAAAACGCGCCGGAGGAAAAAGACTCTCCCATTAAACTCCCATCCAACTGTTGGATCCTGTATACGGACGGATCAGCTACCAAGGAAAGAAGCGGAGCTGGAGTAGTACTAGCAAGCCCAGAGGGAGAATATACTATACAAGATGCCATCCGCTTCAGGTTTCCTGCCTCTAACAACCAAGCTGAATACGAGGCTCTCATATTTGGCATTGAGTTGGCTTCCTTCTATGGAGCAACAAAGGTGGCTGCTTTCTGTGACTCCCAGCTTGTTGTCAAACAAGTGAAAGGAGAATATAACACTCAAGATATCACCCTTGCCAAATATAGAGACCTGGTCCTAGATATGACGAAGAAAATGGAATTTTTCGAGCTCAAGCAGATAGGAAGGGAAGACAACCAAGTCGCAGACGTTCTCTCCAAACTAGCCACCATGGACGTGTCTCCTTCGGAGACCAACCCATATGTAGTTTATGCCGAGGAACCTGCGTATGAAAGATTACAAGTCATGCTTCTGGACGAGGAAGAGAGATGCTGGATCGATGACTACATCGAATACATTGAGAAGGAGAAACTCCCAGAAGATGATGCTCGAGCCAAGCTTATCAAAAAGAGGTCTCCAAGATTCGTGGTGATGAACGGAGTCCTCTACCGAAGATCTTTCACGAAGCCCCTGCTAAGGTGTGTCTATCCCAAGGAAACTGAGAACCTCCTGGCAGAAGTACATGAGGGTGTTTGCGGCGGACACCCGGGGGCCAGAACCTTAGCTGACAAAATCATATCGCTAGGTTACTACTGGCCAAACCTAAGGGAAGACGCGCATGCCTATGTTCGAAAATGTGACAAATGCCAAAGGTTCTCTGACATTCCAAGACTACCTGCAGTCGAGCAAACACTTGTAATACCTACGTGGCCATTTGATATGTGGGGGATCGACCTCATTGGACCCTTCCCACCCGCCCGTGGTAATTGCAAGTACGTGATAGTAGCTGTTGATTACTTCTCCAAGTGGATAGAAGCCAAGGCATTGGCCAAGATAACGGAAGAGAACGCGATCAACTTTGTTCATGACAACATCTGGTGCAGATTTGGCCTTCCGCATACAATTGTTTCTGACCATGGCCTTCAATTCTCCACGGCATTTACAACCGAATTGGGAAGAGTCAAAGTACGCCATGCAAAATCTTCGCCAGCGTACCCCAAGGCAACGGCCAAGCGTAAGCCGCCAACAACCGGTCCTATCCGCCCTTACCAAGAATCTTGAAGGACGCGAGGGTAGATGGTTGGACGAACTTCCCCTAGCTTTATGGGCCGTTTCGCACAACCACCCGGCCAACCGGGAAACCCCATTCGCACTAACCTTCGGTTACGAGGCTACGGCACCGGCAGAGATGGCCATCCCTACAAGTAAGGAACTCCCATTATGATGAGCAAGTCAACAAGGTCAATAGGCTCCTAGACCTGGACCTGATAGATGAAAAACGACTAGCTGCGCAGATGAGGATGGTTAATTACAAGCAAAGGACCAAGGCATATCACGACAAGAGGGTCATCAAAAGAGTATTCCAAGTGGGCGATTGGGTACTTAGAAAGATCGAAGCCACTGGTCGGAAAGCAGAACAAAACAAGCTCTCCCCAAATTGGGAAGGTCCCTATATCATCACTCAAGTCATCCGAGAAGGGACCTACAGATTGAGGACCAAGGAGGGGAAGGATCTCAAGCATCCATGGCATTCCGACAACCTTAGAAAATATTATCACTAGTCTAGTTTATTTTGCAATAGATTAGCTCTTTATTTTCGGTCTTTTATTTTCGGTCTTTTGTTTTATTTTTGTCTTTTTAGTTGATAGGATTGCAGTTTGATGTAATCACATTTCAGTTCTACGAAAGCAGTTTCTTCCAACATGCAAAGCAACTATCCTCTTCACCCCAAAGACAGAAGATGAGGGCATTACCTCGCATTCTCCGATACACAATAGCCAAGACCAAGGATCTTCCTTGGCCTGATGGCTTACCAATTGCCAAGACCAAGGATCTTCCTTGGCCTGATGGCCTACACACAGCCAAGACCAAGGGTCCTCCTTGGCCTGATGGCTTAACAATTGCCAAGACCAAGGATCTTCCTTGGCCTGATGGCCTACACACAGCCAAGACCAAGGGTCCTCCTTGGCCTGATGGCTTAACAATTGCCAAGACCAAGGGTCCTCCTTGGCCTGATGGCTTACCAACAGCCAAGACCAAGGATCTTCCTTGGCCTGATGGCCTACACACTTGCCAAGACCAAGGGTCCTCCTTGGCCTGATGGCTTACCAACAGCCAGGACCAAGGATCTTCCTTGGCCTGATGGCCTACACACCTGCCAAGACCAAGGGACCACCTTGGCCTGATGGCTTACAACTCTTCTAGTCAAGGGTCCATCTTGACTTAGGAGACTAACAGCCAAGGCCGAGGACTTTCCTCGGCCTAATGGCTTGATAAACCTCCTACCATGAATCTACTCTGATTCAAGATTACAACATTCAAAGCCGAGGAAAACTTCCTCGGCCCAAATGAAGTACGAGTATAGTTACAGCCGAGGAATCTTCCTCGGCCCAACCACTTGCTCCACAAGGAACAAGGGACCTTCCTCGGATCCCACCTTCCTAAGGCTAGTGCATAGCATACCAAAATATAACCAAGTCAGTAAAGTGACAAAGAATAATGACAAAGGATTCTTTCATTGATATTCAAATGGAAATTACAAGGTCCTATTGTCTATTACAAGAAGCAAAAAAGGAAAAACTATCCTAAGATGGCTGAGCATCCTCAAAAGGCTCTTCTAGCCAGCTGGTATTATTGGAGCCAGGAGGAGGAAGGGTCGTTTGATGGGCTTGGGCATCAGCTTCCTCATTGTTCCCCTTACCTCGGCCTCTAGGTCCTCAGGCTCGTCGGCGTCTTGGATCGCCTCCACTAGGTCTTTAATATTGCCGGGGACAACAGAAGCCGGCTTCCACACTTCCCTGCAAGCATGGGCATCCTTGGCAGCTATCAGCTCCATGTTGCTCTCAGAATAAGGGACCAAGTGATGGAGTGCCCTGACCTCCTCGGCATATTGATCCCGGCAGATTAGCTGGGCAATCTTGTTGATGTCCAGACCTGTGGAGGGATCAGCTAAAATGCTCCTGGCCAAGTGGAGGTAGCCATCCTCGAACATGGTGGCTGTTTGCTCGTCAACAGCCTCTCTGAAGGCCGAGCTGGCCATCATCAGTTCTTTGAAAGCCAAGCTCTCCGTGAACCGAGCTACGGCCTCTTCCTCCCTAGCTGGAAGGGTAGCTTCCAGTCCTCGGCACTTGGCCTCAGCTTCCTCAGCCTTGGTCTGAAGCTCGGCCTTATCTGCCTTGGCCTGGGCAAGCTCTTCATTTTTGAGCCGGAGATGTTCCTCGGCTTTTGACCTTTCTTCCTCGGCCCTTTTTACCTCGGCCTCAACCTTGGCCTTGGCCGCTGCAAGCTCAGCATCCTTGGCTTCTAAGAGTTTAGCCAAGGAAGACTTTTCTTTTTCGCTCTTTGCTTGAGCTGCCTTGGCCTCATTCAGGCGCCTTGTCTTCTTCTTGGCCAGCACGTTCTCGTACGCCGTGACTGAAGCCAACTGAAAGATAAATCATCGTTAGGAAGACAAATCCAATATCAAAGATAATAACCCAGAAAGGGATCAACATTTACCTCAGCAATCAGGAGTCCCTTGTGGCAAAGCACAGTATCCTCGTTAGGGCCCTCTTTGCAAAGGGTTTCATAAGCATCCTCGTCCATAGCCCTTTGGATGGGAGCTCGGCCCAATCTCGCAAGTGGTCCCTCCCTTGCCAACGGGGAGTCCCACAAGACGAGGAACACCAAGGGACATACTTTTGGCCAGCTCGTCGGCCTCTTCAACAGTCTTGACTGACTGAATGTTCAAAGGAGGGGGAGCATCAACCTCAGGGGCCGCACTGACGCTTGCCCGTTTGGCCGCCGGCTCCTCGGCGCTGGCACTTGGAGTTCTTTTGGAGCCTGACCTCCTTTGGACGAGGTTAGCTTCCTCGGTTGCTTCTTCCTCGGCATCAACATGGAGGCTATGCCCCTCTACAGTTGATGAGTTGGTTTGATTATCAGCAGCCGGTTCCTCGGCATCCACTTCCCCGTGCAATTTAAGGGGAAGGGGTTGGTCAGTCTGGACATTAAGGATGAGGTTACGTGCATTAGCATCCTCCCTCCTTTCTGTTAGAGCGGTTTTCTTGCTCAACCTCCTCTTCCTCTTCACGAGCTCCTGAGGGCTTAGTCTCTCCATTGCAAGGGTAGCTTCTTCCTCGGTGGTCAAATCTGTAAAAGACAAGGAAGAAATGGTCAAGTACGAGCAAGAAAACCCAAGGTCAAGTACGAGCAAAATAATATGACAAAAATTACAAGTGTAAGATAAAAGTTTACGTCCAACAATGTTAGGTGCTCCAATACATTGGTCACGGGGACGCTCATCATGGCACCTAATACAATCCTCGTGAAATACGAAGCCGGGATGTACCGTCCAATCGTTGAAGCGACGCCCTCTTTTAACATTGACGAGGGGAGCCACCCCGTCCTCGTTCCCCGGCATCAATCCTGCCTGGATATAGAAATGATCCGAGGACTCGACTTGCTTCCAATCCAGGACCCCTACCCTGGCAAACTCTTCCAGACGCTTGATCAAATCTTTGGTCCATCCGTATTGTTGGACGGCAAAGGAGGAGGTTGGATCATCACAAGGAGATTGGAACTCCCAGCCTTGGCGGCTCTCAACGCGGATAACGTGGTTGTCCCAGCCTGGAACTTTACTGGACATGGGAAGAAGCAACTTGGGTTTCCTATTGGCACTCCTAATAACTACAAGCCATTGTTCCTTGATGACTTGGACAATGTAGAAGTGACGGAAGGCTCCCATGGTCGGTTCATAGCCTAAACTACGGCAAAGGATGATGAAGCTAACCAGAACCCTAGTACCATTGGCTCCTAACATGGCTGGCACTGCCTTTGTATCATCCAAAAACTCACAAATGAAGGGGTCTAGGGGAAGACGGAGTCCTTGTTGAAACTGTTTGAAATAAAAATGGACGTAATCTTGGCTATAATAGAAGGCCGTCTCTTCTTTCTCCGTCTTCGGCTCTATCTTGCCCATATAAGTTAATTTATATTCAGCACGATCCACTTTGTACTTGGTGTGCAGCCTCTCAACCATGGGATCCCCAGGTTTTGGTGCCCTCTCGATTTGCTTTCCTCGGCTACCTGCTCCTCGGCTTCTTCTTCGAACAAGACGGGCATCAGCTTGCGCACCTTCAACGAAGGCATTAACTATTTGAGTAGACGAGGAGGGCTCTCCTTCTCTTCCCGTCATATCTGCATAAGGACGAGGAGACAAAATTATTTACCTCGTCAATGGCTGATTAAATGACGGGGAAGGAAGATTCCCCTCCTCGTCATTCCATAAGGCCGAGGAAGGAAGATTTCCTTCCTCGTCATTTCATAAGGCCGAGGAGGGGGCCGTACCTCGCAGACGCTCACGCATTTCGCGATTGGAGGCCGGGTAGAACAGTTCGATGTGCTCCACCATCTCAGCCCTATCCCCAAACACTATAATATTTGGTGACCCGGAATCAATCCTATCTATTCTTGTGGAATCCGGGTATTGGATGAATAAACGAGAGCGACCATAACCCCTCAACTGCTTGCTTATATCATCCAAGTTCAGCATCAACCATGGACCCCTTTCTCGTCGATAAACCCTCAAATTTCCAGTATGATATCCATAACGGAATCGGGGAGAATGGTCCCAAGATCGAGCCATTTCTAAGGGGAATCAAAAGCGAAGGGGGAGTTCATTCAATATTCCAGAAATTTCATATAAAATGCAAAGAGAATTAAAGAGCTGAAGTTTTTAAAGTTTTTTATCAAGAAAAGCTTCAACCTTCAACAATGGCGGTTCTTGGCATGGACAAAATCATTCCTAAACCCTAGAAAACGCTGGAACATGAAAGGAAGTTGTAAGAAAAGGAGAAATTTCATACCTGAGTTTGCAAGAATGAATGGAATCAATGCAGAAAGCAACTTCGTCGGAAAAATCAAGCTCGCCGGGAACTGGGTTTGAAGATTGCTGTGTTCGCCGGTGAGTTCTTGCCAAATGCTCTCAATTGCTTGGGGTTTGTAAAGAGTAAAATGAAAGGGGTTTTAGCTTTTATACCTCCCCAAATCGGGTCGACCCATGGGTAAAGCGTAGATTCGGGTGAGGCGCCCCAAGAATTAAATGTTAAACACAGTTATCAAGGCGTGACAAGACTGGGGGGCCCCATGTCATCATCAGAATAGTAACCGTCAGATACCCACCAATGACGCGTGTAAAACCTGTTCGTATCCCATATGCCGAGGACGAGCTAACTTTCTATTCGTCTAAGCCGAGCTAGAAAGTTGGGGGCCACTGAACGGTATAAACCGAGCTACGAACATGGGCTTGCCCGAACCTGGGCCCAACTATATTGGGCCATGGATATTATATATTCATCAAGTATTGGGGCCGAGCATTCTCTTCCTCGTATGCCGAGGAACATTTACCTTGGCTTTATGTCGCCATTCTTGGGCCGGCCTGTCTCAATTACCGAGGAGAGAAAAGTCCTTTGCTCGGCATGTCACCAATTACCGAGGAAGCAAAAGTATTCTCCCCGGCATATTTTCATGTCGGCCATTCATCAAGTGACGAGGAAGCAGGATCGTTCTCCTCGGCCTATCTGCCAAAGGCCGAGGAAAAACATTTGCCTTCCTCGGCGTTCCGGATAGCAGTTACAATCCTTATTCAACAAGGATTATACAATCATTATCCAATCATGATTATACTTATCAACATCAATTCAAGTCAAACAATGACTCCTTAACAGATATAATTCTATTAGAGTTATATCTTATCTCTTTACAAGTTCATTCCAACATGGATTCTATCAATCCATTCCTATAAATACAAGCCCCATGGCTCATTATTCGGTACGTTACTTTTTACATTGGAGAAACTCTGTCAATTTGATTTCTCTAATATCAACCGTGAACTTACTCTCACGCCGGAGGGCCTTTAGCCGGATCCGCCCCGGCTTAGTTTACGTGTTTTCTCTTATTTTCAGGCCTTGCAATCGCCGGAGCATTCGACGCTTGGATTTGGGCTGTTTTGACGATTTTGGCATCATCAATTTATTTTTAATAATTTATAATTAATTTATTTTTTTTGCTAATAGCTAAATTTAATCATATAAATTCTAGTTATGGAACAATGTATAGAGGGGATTTGAAATCGCTACTGCAAATCATTTGTTGCATCACTTTTGTATAAAATTTTATTAGTACATGTAATAAATCTACCGCAATATTTGTGATGCACGTAATAATTCTCTATGAGCAAATGTATGTAAAACATCTTTATATGTCTATATCGTAGTAATGAATAAAATAATTTCACCGTGAAGATAAAAATGAAGTAATAGAGATCTTTTCAATGTGTTAGCTCTAATACCGCTTGAAAACGCATGTAAAATAATTTCATCCGTCTATGAAAAAGAACTAGTGGTGCACGCAATAATCCTAACAAATATATTATCGTAGTACTAAAGATCTACTTTGTTCGTGCACCACAAATGTTTTATATTTTATGATGAGATCTTTTCAATGTTTTATAGTTTGCACTTAAACATCATGATTTATTTAGCAGGCCGTGTATGACGTATTTAATTTATATAAAAAAAAGTCAGATTCACATTTTAAATAGTTTTGACCATTATATTTTAGATATGCGTTCATTATTTCCAAAAGTAAAGATATTTAAGCATATTTTTAGCAATTTTAACCATTATATTTTCAGTTTTTTAGTGAAATGAATGAGTATTTAAAATATAATGATTAAAGTGAAAACCTCTTGTAAAACGTGTTCTACGCTCGTCTGAGCGTATAACGTGTTTTTAAATAGGCGCAGTGGCCTTTTTGTAAATAAATAGAACTTCTCAAAATGTGCAGTGGCATTTTTGTAAATAAATGAAACTTATAAGATGAAGTTTTCTACACAACAACAGGCACATTTTAACATTGTAAATAATTGAAACTCACCTGACACTTTTTGATACTGCAGAAGGCACTTCTGAATACTACAAGAGGCATATTTTAACACTACAACAGGCATGTGTTTTTTAATTCACTTTCACTTTTCAATATTACAACAGACATTTTTCAATACTACAAGAGGCACTTTTCAATACTACAACAGGCACTTTTTAACACTACAACATGCACTATTTTTCAACAATATCACCGCATTATTTAACATTACAACCGATTTAAATGTGTTTATTGGTGTCATAATAGAACAGGCACTATGTTTATATTGCAACAGACACTTTATTGTACTAGAAAAGACATTTTAGCAAAACAGGTTCTAGGATAGCTTATCCTAGAACTAGTTTCACACAAAAATAACTCATGATTAAAATTAATAAAACAAGATATATAGATAATTAAAATTGGAGTTTCAGCGAAGCGCGGTGGGTTGCTTGTGATCTTTCGAGTAGCAAAGCGGTCGGGAAGAGCTCGGCGGTATTCCTTAACAAATAGTACTAGTTCTAAAAGTTAGATGAATTTAATTAGATCAATTAAAGTCTTTCTTTTCGATAAATTTGACAGACCTTCCTAATAATTGTGTCTTTATGCCTTAAGCTGATGACGCCATTCAAATCAGCCCGTAAATGGATGGCAAATGTTGCAGAAAATACGTTGCACCTCAATCAAGATATGCAAAATAGCACCGTTAGAGGTGCGGGGAGTTGTCCGGCTATAACCCTCGATTGTAAGAGTAAGTATGTGTATATAAGAGTTTGAAAGAAATGGAGCGGCTAGGAAGTTCACACGAACACGAAATTTTCTGATGTGAGTCCTGATGCTATCGCACCAGCACTAGCACAACAGAGAAACGCAGCGGAATAATAAATAGAAAAGAAATAAACAAAGGGTTTAAACACTTATCTACAGCAATATGTTGTAGACAATAAACTTCTCTTATTAAAATAATTTCTGAAACCGGTTACAAAGAAAACACTAAGAGAATGACAAAATAACCAAAAAGAACTCTCACACAAAAACACTCATTTCAAGTCTAAATAAGTTCAGCCTTTCAGAGTGTAACAACCGTGTATCTGGAACTGTCTTGGGTCGTGTATTTATAATCAAGGAGTTCTAAGCTTGATGGGTAAGGATGACCTTGATGAAAGCTTGATCATTATCATCAATCTTCCTTTATCTCTTTATCTTCTTCTAGCCATCATTATTCCATGTGAGAGTCCTATAATAAACAACCAAAATAATACTAAAAACATAACAAATTTCGATTAATAGGTTAGTAAATATAAAAATAATATATAGAATATTTACTTAAATTAAATACAAAGAAAGTAACAAAATATAATTAAGTCAACCTCTTTGACTTGGCCAAGTGTGATACTATCACACTTTCAATCTCTCCATGTTTTGTTGCTTTCTGTTCAAAAACAAACCTCAAGCACAACATATTTTAAACACAATATAAGCTAAAGATAATCAATCACAAGATATGAAATGGAGAGCTCGAATGCTCCCCCTAAACACTAGCTAATAAAAACCATAAACAAATCATGTTCAAACATGTCCAAAATACCCAAAACAAACCAAAGCAAAACACAGTAAACATTACCATTGTTCCTAATTAAAAGCAAGAAATTAAAATTGTTTTCAAACACATCATAAAACAAAAGAACCCCATTCAGTTTATGGTTCTTCCCGCTCGTATTCGGATTGGCTTCCATTTCGGCTTGAGTCTCCGCAAGCAGTTCCCACCTGAAATCATGACTTACTTCTTGATAAACACGGCTTGAGCTAGCTCCCCCTTTTTGATCAGAAAGATTGTCCCTTGCAGCCAGCAATTTGTTCCTTCTTGCAGACACTTCTTGGAATTGTACCCTAGTGTTGAGCATCCATCTTTCCAAAAACTTTATTTCATCAGTAAGTACCTTTACTTGGTCCACAGGTGGTGCTGGTGATGTACGCACATCTTCAGTAGCATCAACAGGTTCATCTTCATCAACATCTTGAGCATCGATCACTGGATCATCAGGGAATGCTACAGGCAGATCTACAGTCCTTGTGGTACATTCTAACACAGGTTGAATGCTAAAAGGTTCAATCTTTTAAACCGTTCTATCAGACATAAGAATGTCCACCCCTTGTTTCAAGCATAAACCAGTAATTAAGCATGGAAAAGGAAGGTCAGAAGGAAGTTCTTTCTCAGCAAACTGAACTACACTCCCAAAAATAATCTCACCCAAATTAAACTCTTGACCATTAAAAATCCTGTAGATTAGGTCAGCATGAGGCACAGTCACTATGTTCTTATTAGATGTGGGTTTCCAATTGAAGGTTGATACTTTGAACAGAAAACCACATAAAGAAGTGAGCATGGTACACTTGAATTGAGTGTGCCAAGTGGGATCAAGAACATTGGTGAGAGAGTTGGCAATATCATTTTTAGGTGCCATGGGAGGAAGGATTTGAGGAGAGGGAGCATGGAGGAAAATATTGATCATGGCTGGAGAGAAAGAAATGGTTTGACCACGAATTTTTACTTTTTCAAAATCAACAGACCTAGGATCTTGGATTGCTTGGACAAGACTTGCATAAAATTCACTAACAAGAGAGGGATAATAGAAATGGGGATAGGACACAGAGTATAAAAGGTCTTTTTCTTCCAGATACCTTTTCATACCTACTTCCTCAAAAGTCTTATCATTAACTCTTTCAAGCAAAAAACATTTCTTTCTAAAGAATTCAAACCTTTCCTTAACAGATTTTGACATAAATTTCTCTGGAGAATGAGGGCTTACCTTCCTTGAGGAGGGTTTTGCTCTTGGGGTATGCCTTGACATAGGCATTTCAGCTTTGGAGGAACTGGCCTTCCTTAGGCTCCTTCTGGGTGAGGGTGCAGATGTGATCACATCTTCAGCAGCATCCTCCTTCTCAGTTTCCAGTTCATCTCTCCCTAGTTTAAACGTCTCATCTTCAGCTTCATCATCATCTGAACCAATATCAGATGCTTGGGCAGAGATGGATCCAACAGCTTTAGCCTTTGCTTTCCTCATTTTTTCTTTGCCCTTCCTTAGGTCCAAGAGAGCTTGTAGAGGTATATGCTCCTCCTCATCATATTCTTAAACCTCATCACCCTCAGAATGAACCCCAGAATACCAGTTGCCTGGCGAAGACTGAACAGGGGCTACAGGAGAGTTGGCAGGAGGAGATGGAGTTGGAGATGAAGTAGCACCTTTGGTAGTACGAGTAGGGGACAGAGGAGGTGTGGAGATCCTTTTAGGTGGCAGATCCCCAGGTCTAACAATAACATGAGGAAAGATATCACCCAAGTCTTGAGCAGCAGATTCGACTATTTCCTTAGCCTCCTTCAATTCCTCAAGCTCTACTGACTGAGCTCTTCTATACACAACTTTGAATGCTTCAACATCACCTTCATCAGATTCACTTGAGTAAACAGTGAGACCACCCAAGTATTTCCTACGTTGAGATTGGGGTTTACCAGAGGAACTACCTGAGCCACTAGCCGTTGATTTTCCCCTTTTTCTCTTCAGATCAGCAGAGGGGTCATAATCTTCATCCTCACCTTCAATGAACTCAGGCTCGGCCATATTGGGTCGAACCTTAGGGGTATACTCCCCCATGTTAGGAGAAAAACCCTTCTGCCTCAGAGACCAGTTGGGACCCTTAGCAATTCCAGTCACAGCACCAATCGCCTTCAAATCTCCAGGGTTATCAGCGTCAATGACGTTATCAGCAGCACTAGGGAGTGACATTGAGACCGGGGCGGCATCAACATCGACAAAAAGCTCCACGACAGCTTCGGTTGGGGCCAGCTGAGATGGAGGAGGCGAACGATCGGCTGTCGGAGAAGGAGGGTTGGACGGAGAAGCCATTTGATTTTGTGGAGAGCAGAGGAAAAACAGAGAGGATTTTGGAATTTCAAAGGGTTTGGATGGTTAAACAGTGACCGGTGAGGGTTTAAAGGAGATGAGGGTTTTGGTATTTAAGTGATGTGATTGCACTCATTAATCACACTAGTCTTAGGTCACTATTTGGAGAATTATAGTTTAAGTTGAACTAAACTTGGATGATGGCCAGTCATGTGGAACGAGTTTAATTAGAACTAAACTAGCATTGAGCCAACCGAGTAGAGCTCTTAATTCCCTTGGACTCCTTAGATGATAAAGATAAACACCAAAAAAAATCTTTTTAGAAAATGTATCTACCATAGAGACAATAAAAATTCACATATACTTATACTCCCCCTAAACATATGGACATTTAAAAAATTTTATAAGAAATTTTGTTGAGCATAAAATATTTTAACAAAAAATAAATTCGAAGGGAAAAACATTTGTTTAAAATTTTCACCAAGGGCCAGGTTGACCTAAAAATGTCTAAACATAATGATGCATAATTTACACACATGTGAAGGATAAATCTCAGTATATGTGTGGCATAGAATGTAATTACATCAGGGGACGCATTTCCTCTTAGAAAGTCAATGAATTAGAATCTTGTCTTGCTTGGCCTCTAGAATGCTTCCACATATTGTAGTAATTTTTTTTTTTGTGAAAATATATTATGGGTAGCTTTCACTCTTCTTTGTTCTCATGGATAGCCCTCTTTCGAATGATCTTATCAATTTGACCCAAACTTTCTCTTGATGTCATTTTGATCACATTGAAATAACTTCATACCATGAGTGGAGTAGCTGTTTCCCATTTTTTTTTTTTTTTGCACCCACCAAGAGACATCCAGTAGGATAAATTTTGAGTCAACAGTTGTTGACTACTTTTTAAGAAGAATTCACAATTCAGAGAGGAAACAAGTCAAAGATGCAATACAAGTGACCACACTGAGATAAATCATGCAATGCATTTTTTTTTGTTTTTTTTTTTTTTTTTTGAATTTAGAGTATACAGGTGTTAGTTATGATGTGACCACACAGGGAATCACACCACAGATTGCACACAAACTCAGAGACTTTCTTAGAGTGGAAAATCTCTGGAAATCAAGGGCTTTGGTGAAAATATCAGCCAACTGTTTTTCAGTGCTAATTGATTCCATGCTAATAATTTTTTGCTCAACAAGATCACGAATAAAATGATGTCTAATGTCAATGTGTTTAGTACGTGAGTGTTGAACAAGATTTTTTGATATTTCTATGGCACTTAGATTATCACAAAAAACAGACAGGGTATCACTTTTAAGACCATAATCTTTAATCATTTGATTCATCCAAAGAAGTTGGGAACAACAACTTCCTACAGCCACATATTCTGACTCAGCAGTAGATAGGGATACACAGTTTTGTTTTCTACTATACCAAGATACTAAATTGTTCCCAAGTTAAAAACAACCACCAGTTGTGCTTTTACTATCATCAGTGTTGCCTGCCCAATCAGAGTCACTGAATTCTACCAGATTTGTGTTGGTTTCTCGAGTATAGCTTAGCCCTAAATTGACAGTTCCACCAACATATCTAATTATTCTTTTTACAGCTTTGAGCTGGGATAATTTGGGGCAAGCTTGATATCTAGCACACAGGCATACACTAAACATGATGTCTGGGCGACTTGTTGAAAGGTACAACAAGTTCCCAATCATACTTCTATATAAGGTGGGGTCAACATCCTCACCATTCTCATCTTTGCACAGCTTTTGGGAAGATCCCATAGGGGTTTTAAAGTGAGATGCATTGTCAAGGGAGAATTTTTTGACCAAATTTTTGGCATATTTACTTTGTGAAATGAAAATTCCTTCCTTACTTTTTTTATTTGAAGGCCTAAAAAGTAGTTCAATTCACCAACCATACTCATTTCAAAGGTGTTGGTCATACTTGTGACAAAATAGTCTAGCATATCTTTGGAAGAAGATCCAAACACAATGTCATCAACATAAATCTAGGCCACCAAAATCCCTAAATTTTCTTTTAAAATAAATAGGGTTTTATCTACCTTATCTCTCTTAAACCCCATTTGTATGAGGTGTTCAGTTAGCCTCCCATACCAAGCTCTAGGAGCTTGTTTTAAACCATATAGGGCCTTTTTCAGCTTATAAACATGATCAGGGAAATGAGGATCAGTGAAGTCCTTAGGTTGCTCAACATAGGCTTCTTCATTTAGGACACCATTCAGAAATGCACTCTTTACATCCATTTGATGTAGAGTAATGTCCAAATAACAGGCAATGGCAAGTAGAAGTCTAATTGATTCTATCCTAGCAACAGGAGCAAATGTTTCTTCAAAATCCAGCCCTTCTATTTGGGTGTAGCCTTGGGCTACAAGCCTAGCTTTATTTCTGATAATTTGCCCATTCTCATCAGTTTTGTTCTTAAAGATCCACTTAGTTCCTATTACATTTCCTCCTATAGGTCTAGGAACCAAGGTCCATACATCATTTTTCTCAAATTGATTTAGTTCCTCTTGCATGGCTACAATCCAGTTATCATCTTTCATAGCTTCTACAACATTCTTAGGTTCAATATTAGAAACAAAACAGCAAGAACTAACCTTGTTTACTTGTGATTCAACACAATTTAGCCCAGCCAACTCACGATAGTTGACCCTTGGCTTTTCCCTTGTGCTAATCTTCTCGTTTACATCACCCACCACTTGAGATATTGGGTGATTCTTTTGTACTCTGCTGGGTATGTCTTTGGTCCTATCCAAATTTCCATCTTCACAGTCAGAATCTTCGGTTTCTGACCCAGATTTTGTTTGTCCTGATGTAGGTGATGACGTGCTCGCATCGCACCGCATCCGCTCTCTACCCATTTTGTCGCGTCTGTTCAGTTTGATTCTGAGATTCCTGCATTGTCTCTATACAATCTGAGACATCATCTTCAAGAGATTTTAAATTCAAGTCCCCAGTATCATCAAATGTAACATTAATTGATTCCATTCCAGTTTTAGTTCTAAGATTGTAGACTCTATAAGCACGACTATTTGTGGAATATCCAAGAAAACAGCTTTGTCACTTTTGGAATCAAAATTAGATAGATAATCTATATCATTTAGAACATAGCATATGCATCCAAAAACATGAAAGTATTTAAGAGTAGGTTTTTTACCAAGTAGAATTTCATAGGGAGTCATGGTTGATCCAACTCTCAAATAAACTCTATTTCCTATGTGATAGGCAGTATTAAGTGCTTCAGCCCAAAATCGTTTAGAGATGTTTTTTGAACTAAGCATAACACGAGCCATCTCTTGCAGAGTACGATTTTTTCTTTCAGCAACCTCATTCTGTTGAGGAGTTTTAGGGGCTGAAAAATCATGGGTGATTCCTTTGGAGTCACAAAATTTTGAGAACAAGGTGTTCTCATATTCAGTTTCATGATCAGACTTAATTTTGATAACCTTCTTACCATACAAATTTTTTACCTTTTAATACCAAACTTTAAATACTTCAAGTGCTTCAGATTTTTCTTTTAAATATAGCACCCAAGTATACCTAGAGAAATCATCTACACAAACAAATGAATACTTCTTTTTACCTAAGCTCTCAACCTCAATAGGTCCCATAAGGTCAGTATGTATTAATTCCAAATTTCAAATGTGGAACTTTTGTCAACCTTTGGATGAGAGGCTTTAGTTTGCTTTCCCTTTTGACAAGGACCACACACACTTGATTGTTTAAAGTCAAGCTTGGGCAAGTGTTTAACATCATCAAATCTAACTAATTCTTCTATTTTCCTATAGCTAGCATGTCCTAACTTTTGATGCTATAGTTCAAGTTCATTTGTTTTAGAGATAAGGCAGGATAAATTGTCACCAAATTTGTAGCAATTATCTTGAGACCTTACTCCAGTGAATAGGCATTGATTAGTGTTATCAAACACTTTGCATTCATGTTTGTCAAAATTAACATGTAAATTGTCATCACACAGTTGGCTTATACTAATAAGATTAGCTTTCAAACCCTCTACATGATAGACATTTTTCAGTTTAGGCATGTTATTCACACATAAAGTACCTTTACCTACAATCTTACCTTGTGCTCCTCCCCCATAATTCACATTTTCACCTTTGATAGTGATGTAATCCGTGAGGAATTCTGCATTACCTCTCATGTGCCTTGAGCACCCGCTATCAAAGTACCATGAGCTAGCAATGCTGCTCTTGAGAGAGGTGAACACTACCTTGCAATCCTCATTCTTCTTTTCTATCCAAAAAAACTGACCTCTTTTATGGCGATGTGAGTGGTGATGTGAGTGCATCCGTCCACTCATCTGAGGAGCATCTTTTCCCAGGTCATGAATCCTTTTGTAACAAAAAGGTCTTATGTGTCCTGGTAAGAAGCAGTAATGGCACACAAATCTTTTCTTCTTGTTTGATGATTTCGTGTTGTGAAATGTCTTAGGTTTTGAGGAACTTTCTCCTTCTTTTACAAAATTTGATTCATAGCCAAGACCAGTTTTCGAAAATTTACTCACATTAAGAACCTCATCAAGAGTAGCCTTTCCAGTATTCATTCTTTCAAAAGTTTTCTTGGCCTCTGTGAGTTCGGTTTTGGTCTTCTCAAGTTCAATGTCACGTTTAGTGAGCATGACCTCAAGTTTAGCTAATGAATCTTTTTGATTGTCATTTTCAGTGGATAAGTCTTTAAGTTCACCTTTTACTTTCGATAGTTCAGTGGAGAGTTTTTCATTTACCTTTTCAAAGACGGCAATTTTTTTACACGCTTTTCCCAATCGGCATATAGCTCAGCATAGGCATCAAGAAGTTCTTGATAGCTTCCATCATCTTCTTCTTCATTCTCAGATTTCTTGTTCAGCGAGGAGGTATAACAGTTTATAATGGATTCAGAAGATGTGATGGTAGATGTGATAACATCTGAATCTACATCAGATTGATGTTCATGATTTGGAGGCGAGATTTCCATAATTGCTAAGTTTAGCGACTCATCTTCGTCCTCACTATCACTAAGGGTCGCACTTAGACTCATCCCCTTTTTCTTCAGAGTATTGGCACATTCATTTGCATAATGTCCAAAGCCTTTGCAGGCTCTACACTGAACAGATTCAGATCTATTTTTAGAGAAACTAGTGGGTTTTTTGAAAGTACTCTCATTATCCTCTTTTGGTTTATCAAAAGTAGTTGGTTTTTTAGAAGAAAATTTGTTGTCTCTTTTGTTTTTGAGAAAAGAAGTAAATTTTTTTGTTAAAAGAGCAACATCTTCGGTTTCCAAATTTGAAGTATCAATTTCATTTGAGATTTCCTCAATCTCTTTTGGAATTGAGGATGCTTTAGAAAGAGCAGAAGCAAGAGCAACACTTTCAGCTTTATATTGTTGCTGAATGGAAATGTTCATTTCAAACATGGTTAGCTTACCCACAAGAGTATCTAAAGCCATGGTTGCAGTATCATTTGCTTCTTCAATAGCAGCTATTTTAATGTTGAACTTATCTGTGACAGTCCTTAACATTTTGCATACTAATCTAGCATTTGAAATAGGCTCACCTAGGGAGAGGCATTCATTTGAGATTTCTCTTATTTTAGCAAAATAGCTTTATATGTCCTCAGTCTCAGTCATCCTCAAGTTTTCAAACTTGTTCATGAGAATCCTTAACCTAGTGGCTTTGACACTGTCATCACCTTCACAGTGAGCTTGCAAAATATCCCAGGCTTTCTTTGCTATATTTTGATTTAAAACAAGTCTAAACATGTGTTCATCCACATGACTTGAGATAGCAACAAGAGCCTTGGAATTGTAATTAGCAAGAGTTACCTCATCTGTGGTCCATTCTTCCTCAGGTTTAATTTTATACACTTTTTCGTAGGTCTCACCCTCTTCTTCTTTACTCTTAATTTCAACCTTAGGAGGGGACCATTGAATAATAATGCTAAGCCAGGCTCGTTCATCAATTACTTTGATGAAGATACGCATCTTGGCTTTCCAGATAGCATAATTAGTTCCATCTAAAACCGGGGGACGGTATTGATTCAAGTGTCCTTCCATAATGACCACTCTTTCTTGGATCTCACTCAGTGAAGTCGAGTGTGGCTCTGATACCAATTGAAAGAAATGGAGCGGCTAGGAAGTTCACAGGAACACGAAACTTGCTGATGTGAGTCCTGATGCTATCGCACCAGCACTAGCACAACAGAGAAATGCAGCGGAATAATAAATAAAAAAGAAATAAACATAGGGTTTAAACACTTATCTACAGCAATATGCTGTAGACAATAAACTTCTCTTATTAAAATAATTTCTGAAACCGGTTACAAAGAAAACACTAAGAGAATGACAAAATAACCAAAAAGAACTCTCACACAAAAACACTCCTTTCAAGTCTAAATAAGTTCAGCCTTTCAGAGTGTAACAACCGTGTATGTGGAACTGTCTTGGATCGTGTATTTATAGCCAAGGAGTTCTAAGCTTGATGGGTAAGGATGACCTTGATGAAAGCTTGATCATTATCATCAATCTTCCTTTATCTCTTTATCTTCTTCTAGCCATCATTATCCCATGTGAGAGTCCTATAATAAAAAATCAAAATAATACTAAAAACATAACAAATTTCGGTTAATAGGTTAGTAAATATAAAAATAATATATAGAATATTTACCTAAATTAAATACAAAGAAAGTAACAAAACATAATTAAGTCAACCTCTTTGACTTGACCAAGTGTGATGCTATCACACTTTCAGAGTTCATGTACATGAGAGCTCTAAAGAGAGTATATGTAGAGAGAGATAGAGAGAGAGAATTATGATGTTTTGAGATAAAATATGAGAGATCAGACATACCTTACTAAGTGAGGAGGGTTATAGTTTATATAGGAAGTAAGGGTATAATTGATATTTGGGGGATCCCACCGTATTTATATAGGGAGTAAGATTTATTTGATACAACATCGGGAAGTGATGACAACAATGGCCCAATGTAAGTTGATGTAATTTATATAGTTTAATTTGTATAATATAATTTGTTACTTTGTTTTATTTTATATATTAGGTTTTTTTTGTTTAGATTAAATTGTTATAATTTAAATAAATATTGTAAGATACTAAGAACGAGGTTAAGGCTCCTTATGTCCTCCCTTACTTATAAAAGGGCAAGGTTGGTTGTCCCCCTCATTGTAACATTTTATCAATTATTAATAAAATTTAAGGGTACCGTCCCTTTTTCTTTTATAAAATCTGTTAAAATAATTAGTTTATTATTCATCTTCATCCAAAATCGTTAGATCTTAACAGTTTCTATACAAAAAGGGTGATAAAAAAATAATTTATGTAAAGAGAGGGACCAAGCAAGAAACAGTTTCTAAAAAAGAAAAAAAGAAAATACTATGACCGAACACCGAAGTACTTCTCTTTGATTTAAAAAAAAATTACAAAAAAGTTTTAAAAAAAGTGTGTTTGTTTGACCAAACTTTATTTTTTTTAGTAAAGTCTTTATCACTTTTTCTATCTCTTTGTCGTGTCTCTGTCACTCTGTGTCTGTCTTTATCAACTTTTTTTTAGCAAAGTCTTTATCACTTTATGTACTCTCATTGTGTTTGTTTGAAAAAAAAATGAACGAAATAGAACCGGATAAATCGTGAAACCGAAACCGTCAGCCAGAACCGGAACCGGGAACCGTCAGCCGAAACCGAAACCGGGAACCGGTATTTATCGGTTCCATCTCGGTTCCATGGTTTCCCGGAATCGGGAACCGGTTGCCCATATCTAGCCGATAATCGCCAAAGATGGTCGAAAATTCCCGAATATAGGTGGGAGAGCACCATAAAATAAGCATAGATCCTGCAAGTAGTCTGAATACAGAAGTCAGAGATTCTCGATAATAAATAAAACGGGCACGTGGCCCGTGGATGAATAATCCAATAATAAAAAGAATGAGCCCCCGAGCTAGTGTTGAACTCCAAATGTATATAAGCCTCTAGATTAAGAGGCTACCAGTGGGTTGGACTTTGAGCGAAGCTCGCAGCGGACATATAAGGTCGGACCGAACTGCTATAAGAAACACGGAGTCCCTGAGCTGCAGGAAATATACGATACATAAACCTGCAGGTAGTTTCAAATGTATTTGCCCGAAGGCTTATAGGCGTGTAAATATTTATTAGCACGTCGACTTTATAGAGTTTTCTTTGCCCGTAGGCTTGTTTGTATTTGGCATGTAGGCGTATTTGATTTTTGCTCGTATGCTTTGTTGGATCTTTGCCCGTAGGCTTATTGAATCTTTGCCCGTAGGCTTGTTGGATCTTTGCCCGTAGGCTTATTGGAGATGTACGAGAGAGACTCTGCTATTGCCTCAGCAGAAGAGCCCAATGAGTTAGCTGCCCGCAGGCCGGTAAAAGAAATAATTGAGCATATGCAAGAGGCCGACCAAGGATCAGGTCGCGGTCACGGTCAGGGGAAAAATAGAAATCGCAACACTAATAAACTTAGAAGGTTGGCGGACGAAACAATTTATACACACCTGACCGCGCCGTGGGCAGCAATTCTGAAATCCATGGAAGCTCCTCCTCCCCCCCCCCCCAATGGGTGGAAGGCCAAGTGAGAGAATCAGGGCTAAATTTTGTGACTACCACAACAATCACGATCACAACACTGAGGATTGCTTCCAGCTGAAAAGGATTATTCAGCAGAGAATCAATAATGACGAGCTGGCCAAGTGGGTAAAGGGTGATAATAGTAACAACAATTCTAACACCAATAGGGCACGACCTCAACGTGGCCCAGAAAGAAAAGAGAGAGATAATAATGATGAGGACAAGCAAGGGACCTATGACATTAATTTTATTGGAATAGAGGCCCCCTCTAACAAGCAACTCTCCCATCAGATTAAGACTTTAGAGAAGGTCTTCTTGATTCCTTCCTTGGCTCCAAAAGAAGAGTAAGAAATAGGATTCAAGCGAGCTAGCCTCCACTCTCTTCCATTCCACCCAACCTCTAACAGTTAGAATAAGGATTTCGCGGCCAAACATCAGCAGAGTCCTCATTGACACCGGCGCGGTCAGAGATATTCTCTATTACCATACTCTGGTAGAAATAAAAATGTCTGAAGCTTATCTGAGTCCCTACGCCGGTCTGCCGGAGGGATTCACTAACCATACTGTTTGCGTGAGGGGAATGATAGACTTTGAAGTGACCATAGGGGAAAAGCCCCAACAGAAAACTGCCAAGGTTACCTTCATGGTTATAGATCTACAATCCCATTACAACGTCATGCTACGCATCAATGCCCAGGACTCATTAGGAATCGTAGCATCTGTTCCCCATCAAAGGATAAAATTCAACACTCCGGGTGGAATTGCGGTCCTCAAGAACCAGCCCAAGAGATTTTTCCGGACATTGGAGGAAAAGAGGAAACAGAAAAATCAAGCCTCTCGCTCACAATTGGATGAGGAAGAAAAGCGGAGCAAAGGCAAAGACAAACACCCGCTTCCCGAGTTCGTGGGTATGCTCTCCTTACACTCCACCAAGATAGAGCTCAAAAATAGCAGAAAGGCGAAAATAATGGCTCCGGTTGCTGGAGGCTATGTTGATAGGGTAATCTTGGGAGACATATACCAAGAAATCATTTATTCCATGTCCGCTCTCCCTAGAGGAAGCTCAACCTCACCAACGATCATTATTGACTCCCTCCACAATCGCAAAATCAGCGATCTCCGACCTAATGACGAGCTCGAGTAAGTGGTAATTAACGTCCACTATCCCGAGCAAAATGTTAAAGTCGCTATGGAAATTCAACTTGAGGAAAGAAAGATCTTAATTGAATTCCTCAAAAATAATAGTGATGTGTTCGCATGGAGAGTGAAAGACATGCAAGGTATCAACAAGAATGTAATCGTACATAAACTCAATGATAACTCCACCTTCAAACTCATCCATCAAAAATCAAGATACTTTTCTCCAGAGAAGGAGATCGCGATCAAGGAAGAGGTAGAAAAGCTACTTAAGGCATGGATAATTGAAGAAATATCATATCCCAAGTGGCTAGCCAATGTTGTTATGGTGAAAAAGTCCAATGGAAAATGGAGGATGTGTGTTGACTTCACAGATCTCAACAAAGCTTGCCCAAGGATTGTTTCCCTCTTCCTCGAATTGACCGCTTGGTAGACTCTATAGCCGGGCACAGAATTTTGAGATTCATTGACGCATACTCTGGTTATCATCAGATCAAAATGGCTCATGAAGATTTTGCCTCCGTAGCTTTCATCACCGTGGGCAAAACATATTGTTACACAATAATGACCTTTGGGCTAAAAAACGCAGGAGCCACCTACCAAAGAATGGTCAACATTATTTTTAAAGACCAACTAGTAGGAAAAAATCTTGAGGCCTACATAGATGACATGGTTATAAAAACAAAGGAGAATTCCCACGAGCTCGAAGTGGCAGAAACTTTCTCCAACTTGTGTCGCAACAACATGAAGCTTAATCCCCTCAAATGTGCATTAGGGGTAAAAGCGGGCAAGTTTCTAGGTTTCATGGTCAATCAGCGCGGAATAGAGGCAAACCCAGAAAAAATCCAATCGCTCTTAGACATGAAACCTCTTGCGTGCGTAAAAGATGTGCAAAAGCTAAATGGACGCATCACCGCAGTTGGCCGTTTCATATCGCGGTCTGCAGAGAAATGCCTCCCCTTCTTTAAAACTTTTAAAGGGGGGAAGAAGGCAAACGAGTTCACATGGAATGAGGAATGTGATCTTGCTTTTGAAGAAGTCAAGAAATACCTCGGGCAGCCCCCTCACCTCAGCAGCCCGGTGCCCGGAGAAGAACTTTTCTGTTTTTAGTAGCCACTGACCTGGCAGTAACCGCTGTTCTTGTAAGGGAGGAAAATAACTCTCAAAAACCAGTGTACTATTTATCAAAGGCGTTGTCCGCCGTAGAAAGCCTCTATCTTAATATATAGAAGTTAGCTTATTCCTTGCTTGTAGCTGCTCGAAAATTACGATCTTATTTTTCTACACACCCTATAACCCTATTCACAGAAGCGTCGTTGAAAAGGGTTTTGCATAA
This sequence comes from Adenophora triphylla var. japonica, assembly GCA_022495995.1. NCBI lineage: Eukaryota > Viridiplantae > Streptophyta > Magnoliopsida > Asterales > Campanulaceae > Adenophora > Adenophora triphylla. Next base: position 209,176 of record JAFEMH010002480.1, read on the forward strand.
AACAGAGTCTTCAGGAGGATGTTAGCATGGTCTATAGAACTCACAAAGTTCTAGATCTCCTAATTCCGAGTCTCTGTGACTCCAGACTCCGTGTCTCCAGATTTCGAGTCTCCGTGACTCTAAACGCTGTGTCATCTAATTCCGAGTCTCCGTCCGTGACTCCAGACTCCAGTCTCCTAGGCTCCAGTCTACAGGCTTCAAGCCGATCTTGCGAACTTCGAGCTCCGTCTATAAATATATACTCAATCCAACATTTACCAAAATCATACTACTCGCTCCGACCATAAATAATCATCACTTGTAATAGGGGGCTACCGATGAACCCTGACTTTTTTGATATATTTATAAATACATATATACACAGTCTCATTCAGTCCCATACAGTCAAATATACCACATATATACATATACCAAATACATATGGTGGGACCCCCCAAATACCAATTATACCCTTACTCCCTTATATAAACTATAACCCTTCTCACTTGGTAAGGTATGTCTGATATCTCATATTTTATATCAAAACATCATTTCTCTCTCTACATATTCTCTCTTTAGAGCTCTCACATACATGAACTCTCATATACGCATACTTATTACACCTGAGTGTTATAGCCGGGCAACCCTCCACGCCCATAACGATGCTATTTTGTAGATCTTGGCCAAAATGCGACGTATTTTCTGCAATCCTTGTCACACCTTTACGAGATGATTTTCATGTCTTCATCATAATCCTCCTTCAGAAACATATCATAGTAAATGTTTTTAGTTGTTAAATTCAATTATCACATCAGATTGCAGAATGAATTCATAGAAAAACTATACTCCTTTCATCCCAATAAAAGCTTCATCAATTTTTTAAAAGGACGTTCCGTTAGAAGCTTCACTTTTTCTAAAATGACAAAGAATCTTTACTATTTCACCCACCCACTCATTCTCTTTTCTATTTTACTATTACACTCACGACATTTTTCAAATTTACTATTTCCTCCACTCATTCTCTCTCCTATTTTACTATTATATTTACAACAATTTTTTCACCCTTAATTTACATGCCGAGCCAAAATGACGAAACTATTATCGGGACGAAGGAAGTATATAATGCTTAGACTTAGTCACTTCAACTATGGTTTCATTTTTTCTCTTTCTCCTTTTCTTCTTTTGGAAGCTAGCACGCCCTAGTTAAGTTTAATGCGTACAAGAAAACCTCTAGCTTGAGATTAATAAGATGTCATATATATATCCACTTAATTTTATTACTCATTCGTCCGAAAATAAGTGTACTATTTTCAATTTTTTATCAATCTGAACTTTGATATATAAAAATAATGACACTGAATTATATTCAGAATATTTTAAAATTAGTTATTATAGTGCTTTTGATGATGTACCAATAATAATTTTTAGAGCGTAATGAGACAAATTAATTTATTTGTAGTTTGTCAATGTTTAATTAAATTGATAAAAAAAACATACTTCCTCCGTCTCAATATAATCTTTTCAGTTACTATTTGCACAATAATTAAGAAAAAATATTGTGGAGTAGGTTTGTAAGTATGAAAAGCGGATAGGAGAAGGAAAGTGGGGTGAGAAATAATAAGGGTCATTGCCCCATAAGTTCATTTTTTTTAAATATATGCTCAATAAGTTCCTTTTATGATGTTGTTTTATGATGTTGTAATATGTTTCAAAAATACAACATCAATTAAGGTCATAATACTGCATTCCGACGGCCGCCGGTGACCGGAGTCCGAAGCCCATGGACCGGCAACCAGATTCCGACCTCCGGCGACCGGCGGCCGAATTCTGGCCAAAATTGCCGGATTCCGGTGAAAATTGACCGAATTTCGGCGAAAATTGACCGAAATCAGGCATGCGGCGATAGCAGACGGCGGCGGCGGAGCTGGGCTGTGGTGCGGATGCAATATTATGATTTTAAACTACTGCATAACTAAATGTTGTATTATACATAATACAACATGAGAACTTATGGGGTATTTTAATACAATGAGGAACTTAGTGGGAAGTGATTTGTTCCAAAAGGAACTTATGGGGCAATTTCCCAAATAATAATTGAATTGTTGTTGTGAGTATAACACGTATGTCGCATTAATATAAAAGTAATAAAATATTTCTATTTTAGAAAGTGTATAGTTTGTAATGAGATATCCACTAAGAAATGTGTGTAATTTATAGTGTGACGGAGGGAGTAATTGTTTTTGTTTCAATATCAACTTTGTGTGAGGGTCATATATACTAAAACCTTTTTCGTGTCAATTCAATTTTGTTGAAATTGAACACAATTATAACCCTTTTTGATATTTGCATTTTATCCAGGGAATCGATCGGGCAGCTTGTCAAACAAGTTTATAATTATGGTGGTTAAAAACAAGGATAAATATAAAATAATTAGTAACACTAATAATGTGTTTTAATTGGTAGATCTAGAAATAATTAGTAACACTAATAATGTGTTTTATAGTGTATGTTGTAGTTGACACTGATCTTTTCTAGGATATGTCACTTTTGGAAAATAAAATAGGAAGCACATACCTAATGACAAATTATTAGATAAATTTATGATTATCTTTTGGTTTCCATGTCGTGATCAAAATTATAATGACAATTATGGCTGTAAATTTATGAATGAGATATAAGGGAAGAGAGAGTGGAAATTATATGAGTAACGTTAGCAAGTAATTGAGTTAATATTTAGTATTTGCTCCTATATATTTATTCATTCTGTTCGTCGAACAAATCAATTATATTTGGAGTAACTCCCCTTATATTTGGAGTAACTCCCCTCGCGTACTTTTCACGTACGTCATAACAAAGGAGTTTACGCTAGACCACCAAATATATATGCACAACACTAGTTATCGCAAAACCGAATTGCAAAGCTAGCTTCACATATATAGCTTCTCGCTAATACCATGAATGATTCCTCGTTCGAATCAAGGGGCAACTAATGAGCCCGTACCTTTCAAACCGGGCCTAATCTCGATCTGTTTCAAACGCCAATTATGACGTGCCATATCCACGACAACGGGCATCAATACTGCAAGAGTCAAGACCACGATCATGAAGACCGTCAACAAGATGATCGTGCCGGTCATGATCGTGATTTTCAAAACCGCGTCAACTATTTTGACCGTGGTCTCATACCACAGACTCCCGATTTTACCATTAAACTCCTGGTTAAAGTCAACGATAGTGAAACAAAGGTATGTACTACACTGACGCCAATAGCCGGCTCGTCCACATCACATTAAATGGTGGCTCAGGCGCCTACAATTCGCGTAAGGCGCCGCACCAACTATCGTCTGCTTCCTCTATCCTTGTCCAATCAAAGACATCCCTCTCCAGTAAAACTTACTTTATTGTATAAGTCAACCAGGCGCGGACACATGTCATAGGTTAAAAGACAAAGATATCCTCTAGGCCTGACATCATCAACAGCTCTCTCTTACTATAAATACAAACACTTGTTCCCATGGACGAGAGAGGTGAAAAAACTACCATTGTAAGCCACATTATCTAAACTCTAGCACACAACTCACTAAGACATTTCAAATCTTATTCTCAGTTATTAAGCCTTCAGAGATCTTAATCTCACTTCCAAGGGCCTGAGCTGTATTAAACTCCGGCTTGGTCTATAACGGTGATTCCTGTCTTTGTTGTGTTATAGGTACAATCATCCTAACAAGCCAGATATCCATATTCAGTGAGACCCCGAAAGTTATGGCGTCATTAGTGGTTTCATTACCGGGAAACACATAGTTTTTCTCGTGTAATCTTGTGTCTTTCTTTTCGAAATAAACACCTTTTCAAACACTTACATCCAAAAAACAACTTTTTAGCTTTTTTTTTTCCTTCAAAAATGACTGGCACGGCTCTTCAAAATGCTGGTTTTCTTACTCCTCAGAGTAATAATCAAACTTCTCCCTCTCAACTCAATCCTGTCAGACCAAGCACACCAGCCTTTAATAGGTTGGGTGGCCGTTCTGTCATCAAAGGATCTTTTTCTCCTTCTTAAAGAGACCTTATAAAGAAGCTTAAGGCAGCCCTGTGATGTACCCGGTTTTTTTGGCCACCCAACAATACTTTTTGAAAGTTTGAAATTTTTTTATCGGACTTTGAAAAATCAACGGAGTCGCCACGCCGTTTTTAGTTTAAGGGCCAAAACTTTCAAAAATGTCCAAAATTAGAGAAATGAGTTCGGAGGTCACGTTATACTCCAGGAAAAACATTTGGCGTTCACCCGAAATGCCTCATATGACGAGTCTTCCAAACTTGAAACCTTTGTGTGTGTGTGTGTGTGTGTTTTGAAAAAAGATTTTGAATTAAAGGATTTTCTAAAAATAACAGAAATATGAGGGACTGAACTAGGAAACAGTTTGAAAACAGTGACTAAACTGAAAATAATAGAAACTAGAAATTTGTTTGCAGATGACAATGTCATCCGCGTGGATGAGATTGTAGTGTAATCTTATCCGCGTGGACTAACCTGCAGTGTCAATATTTTTTACAGTTTCCTAATCAGTCACTGTAATTTCCAGAAATATAACTGAATTTTGCAGGACTTAACTGGAAATATAACTGTAAATAGAAAACAAAGGAAATATTTGGATTTTTGGCATCCATGTTTTGTCCTCTCTATCCATAGACTTTGATTAGTGGTCATAAGTGATGAATCCACTTAATCAAGCCATCCCGGGGGTACATTAGGACTTGAAAAACATGTCATTTGCAAAGGGAAGGGGGATTTGACATGAAAGTAAATTAATGAACAAGGGATATGTCAAGATGTATCAACTTTTAGAGGAAGATCTCTAAGGTGGTCACAAGAAGGACCATCCTTGAGACCTATACTCAAGTGTATCTCATACATCTTGTGTGACCTAATTATGTGAGTTTAGATGATATTCATCCAAGAAAAGAGTTCCAAGGTGAGCATCTTAGAATAAGGAGAGGATTTGCAAGAAAATAAAGACTGTGGACCATTTGAAGTGGTCATCTATGGAGATGGACTCCAAGATGACCATCTTCTAGGTCAAATGAACAAGTATGGACTAGAAATGTAAAGAGGCATGAAAGTAAAAATATCGACCATTTGAAGTGATCATCTATGGAGATGAACTCCAAGATGACCACATTTTAGGTCAAAAGAGCAAGTAACAAGTAAAGACTAGTTAATATAAAAGGGACAAGGGAATTACACAATAAAATGTGGATTCTTGTAGAGAATCATCCATGGAGATGGACTCCATGGAGATCCTCTTGGATCCTAAGACAAAGGAGAAGGGGGATAAACAACAAGTAAAATCACATCATGGAGACATGAAATGGATGCATGAACAAGAGAGTTTTGAGTAGGGAGAACAAGGGTTTATCAATGTTTCTTGGGCTCAGGTTTAGGTCTGAAAGTATTTCAATGGATTAGGAGTGGTTTTGGAGAGGATTTGGTGTTGAATTTGGTGTGAAATTCGAGTGGTGAGAGTGTTAAGGGCTGTTTGAGGAGGAATTTTGATAGAGTAACAGTAGGATTTATGAATTTTTTGGCCTCTTAAAATTGAGGGAGAAGGGTTGTATTTATAGGTTGGCTGGGGTGCAATCTTATCCGCGTGGATAAGATTGTAGGCACAATCTCATCCGCGCGGATGGGATCAGCAGCGTGCCTGGTCCTGTGTAGAAAGCAGTTTTGGATTTTTTTAAATGGTCAATATTCCTTTTCCTTGGAAATGACATGTTTCCAGCGAGGTCCTATGCCATTTTCTTATTCCTAAGAGGTCCTTCATCATTCAAATTGTCAAAATAATGTCCAAAATGCCCCTAAATGATTATAAATCATTAATTTAGGCTGACAGAACATTAACGACCCAGATTGGGGCACTTACAGTAGCCCCTCGGCGATGGTACTTCCGGGGAAAGTGGGGTCATCGACAGAAGTGAGGATCCCAATCTGGCAAACTTTTACCTAGATGGGTGAAGAGGTGACCAAGGTGGTCGGATGATTGGATCCTTTTAAAGGATTCCTACGTATCCTAGGTGGGAATCAAGCCGATCGTAGTTCAGATCTTGCGGGGGAAAGGAGTGACCAAGGTGGTCAAACGAATGGACCTCCCCACCGCATTTTCGTTGCTGAAGGTAGACTCGACTAACGGAGGCGTTGCCGAAGGTAGACTCGACTAACGGAGGCATTGTCGAAGGTAGACTCGACTAACGGAGGCGTCGCCGAAGGTAGACGCGACTAACGGAGGTATTGCCGAAGGTAGACATAACAGAGGCATCGCCGAAGGTAGACTCGACAAACGGAGGCGTCGCCGAAGGTAGACTCGACTAACGGAGGCGTCGCCGAAGGTAGACTCGACTAACGGAGGAGTCGCCGAAGGTAGACTCGACTAACGGAGGCGTTGCCGAAGTAGACTCGACTAACGAAGGCATTGCCGAAGATAGACTCGACTAACCAGGGGCATTACCGAAGGTAGACTCGACTAACGAGGGGCATTGCCGAAAACGGAGGCGTTGCCGAAGGTAGACTCGATTGATGTTCCTTTGCAGACCAGGATGATCAACTGTTTTCCACTTGTTGGACACTTGGTTGATGATGAGAGCAGAGTCACCGTATACTTCTAACTCTTTGATGTTCCTTTCTAAAGCGGCCTCCAATCCAGCTATGCAGGCTTCATACTCGGCGGCATTGTTAGTGACCTCAAAATTGAGCTTTACGACTATGGGAGTATGTTCGTCAGTGGGATCGACCAGGAGCATTCCTATTCCATTCCCCCGTCTGTTCGCTGCCCCATCAAAGAAGAGCTGCCAGCGATTTTCTTCTTCTAGAGCAAAAATTCCATCGTCGGGGAATTGAGGTTCAGTCCTCGCATTCATCACTGGGAAGTCGGCCAGTTGTTCTGCCATTATCCGCCCTTTCTCGGATTTTCTTGTCATATAAGTGATGTCGTATTCGGCCAGAAAGAATGACCATTTTACCAATCTCATGGAGAGGGAGGGCTTGTCGAACAGGTACTTCATGGGGTCCAGCCTCGAGACCAAGTGCACTGAGTGAGACGGCATGTAATGCTTCAAATTTCCCACTACCCACACTAGACATGCGCAGGTTTTCTCGTAAGCTGAGTAGTTGAGTTCGCTGCCTTGTAGTTTTCTGCTCACAAAGTAGATGGCGCTTTCAACTTTGGAATCTTTCTTTTCCTGTGCCAGCATAGCCCCAATTGTTGTATTTGTGACAGTCAAGTATAGCAATAATGGCTTTTGCCGATGTGGGGGGGGGGCAAAGGATTGGGGGATTCACAAGATATGCCTTGATCTTCTCAAAAGCGAACTGGCATTCTGGGGTCCATTCAGTGCGTGTGCTCTTCTTCATTAGCTTAAAGATAGGCTCGCAGATGGAGGTTAGTTGATTCACAAAGCGACTTATGTACTGTAGCCTTCCCATGAAAGATTTGACTTCTGTCAGTGTTCGAGGCAGCTTCATCTCAACTATGGCTTTGATCTTCTGAGGGTCTGCTTCAATTCCCAATTCAGTCACCATATATCCCAACACCTTGCCTCGCTTGACTCCGAAGGAGCATTTAGATGGGTTCAGCCTCATGGAATGTTCTCTGAGACGGTCGATGAATTTTCTCAAATCGATGAAGTGCTGGCCATCGGATCCTTTGGAGTGGACTATCATGTCATCCACGTAGACCTCGATTTGTTTATGAATCATGTCGTGGAATAGGGCGGTGGCTGCCCTCTGATAGGTAGCCCTAGCGTTCTTCAAACCAAAAGGCATGACTGTGTAACAGTATGTCCCCCAGGGAGTAGTAAAAGCTGTCTTAGCCTGGTCCTCTTTGGCCATTTGGATCTGGTTGTAGCCGGTGAAATCGTCGACGAAAGACTTGACTTCGTAGTTGGCCGTGGTGTCTACTAACATGTCGATATTGGGCAGGGGAAAGTCGTCCTTTGGGCTGGCTTTGTTGAGATCTCCAAAATCCACGCAGCATCGGACTTTTCCGTTAGCCTTGGTGACTGTTACAATGTTGGAGAGCCAGGTTGGATATAAAATGACCCGGATGAATCCCGCTTTAAGCATCTTCTCAATTTTTTTCCTTTACTTGTAACGACCATTCGGGCTTGATCTTTCTCATATTTTGCTTTAGTGGCTTGACTTCGGGGTCTTATGGTATCCGATAGGCGGGGCATATCCTTGTAAGACCATGCAAACACGTCCAAGAATTCTTTGAGTAGTTCAGTCAGGGTTGCTTGTCGAAGAAACTGCCAATCTGCGTCTCTTTAGGCTCTTCTGCAGTCCCTAGATTCACACGAGTCAAAACCTCCTCGGCAGCTTGGGCTGGGTTTTCCTCTTTCTCGACAACCTGCTTAAAGATTTCTTTAATGTATTGTTATTTTAGTGTGTCTGCATCTTTATCTAGTGAATCATTATTAACCCTTTTTAAGTTATTAGTTAATTTATCATTAGTTAAAGTCGCGATCAGGGGATACTCGGAAAGGTCGATCATTTCATTCAGAGCAAAAGGAAGTACATCATTGGCTACAATTTCGTAGTCTTCTGGCGTAAGGCCATCAGACGACTCTAGGGACTCAAATTCGACGACAAGAGACTCAGAGGACTTGAGATAGGTGGATACAAGGGGACGAGGGACCAATCCAAGCTTTGTGATCATCTCTTCTTTGCTCGCGGACGGACCGGAGAGAGTCTCCCGATTCTTCAGGGGCATTGTAGACTGCATGACCATGGCTCGGGAATCTGACGGTTTCTGTCCTCCCGCTTCAATTACCGCAATCATTTATTTCACTGAACCCAGATCAATCAGGTCTGGAATTTGTACCTCTTCCCCAAACATCTGCTGCATGACGGGACCATCCCATTCATTTAGAGATAACTCTGGAGTCTTGGCTTTCGGTATGACCAGTTCAAACTCAGCTTTTGTGGCCTCTTCGACAGTCGGGATGACCTCATTGAGCTTTTCAAACTGCTTTACCAGCTCCAACACTCCTTTGAAAGTATACTCACTTTTCATGGTGATAGTAGCTCCAGGAATATTGGGTAAATCGAGAAACATTCTTCGGACGGGGTTGACTTTGGTTCCCCTGAACTTGCTAAGATTCTCTTGTAGTTTCAACCAGCCTTCTGTAGGAGTGGGCTCTTTGACTGCGGTGTTGTCCACCTGCGGAGCGCCCTTTACGAAGTAGTCAGTCATGTCAAGACTGAAAGGGAGAGATTTAGGACCACCGTAAGGGAACTTTTTTGCAACAGCCTCCCTCCTCTTCCGAGCAATTTCCTTTTCTTTTGCAATCTCCTCCGAGGTTGGCACATATTCCAGGCCGTGGCGAGTTTTCTGTTCCTTCACCTCAATGAACTTGTGAGTCCCTTATAGGCGTTTCCCAAGACCCAGACCAGGCAAGTAGTTCATCTTTCTCATCATTCTCATGACGGGAGGAATTTTGTCCCGAGTGACAGTCAGATCCACATTGCAAACTTGAGCTTTAGGAGATCTCGATCGTGGAGCCTCGCTAGCATGAAGCCATCTTCATCATGCTTGATCTCCAGTGATGGGTATTCCACCCGTGTCGTTGCCCTCCGCAGTAACTAGGTCTCCGTAAATGCTTGTTAGAGCCCCATCTGAAACGAACTTCACACACTTATGAAGGCTTGAAGCGACTCCATTAGCTTGGTGCAGCCAAGGTCTTCCCAAAAGAGCATTAAAGGTGATTGGGATATCAATGACCTAATATTCTACAGGTATCATCTTCTTGCCAAACCATAGGTTCAAAGTAGCAGCCCCAAGTACTGTACGAGACGTTGAGTCATAAGCCTTGACAGTAAGGAAGGAAGTCTTCAGGTCTATGGGCTTGATGCCGAGCAGGCTCATGATCTTTGCTGGGAGGATGTTCATTCCAGACCCATTGTCGACTAGGACCCGAGGGAGACATCGTTTATCTAGCTGGACCGTGATGAAGAGAGGTTCATTATGATCGGCTCCGAACTGAGGGAGATCGAGGTCTGTGAAGGTGACTATATTTTTATAATGGATGTTCCCAATTAGTTGTACCACGTCGTCAGGAGTAGCATCAATAGGAACCAATGTGCGAGCCAGACTTATAGATTATGATTATCTTTTGGTTTACATGTCGTGATCAAAATTATAATGACAATTATGGCCGTAAATATTTGAATGAGATATAAGGGAAGAGAGTGTGGAAATTATATGAGTAACGGTATTTGCTCCTATATATTTATTCATTCATATTCATTCAGTTAGTCGATCAAATCAATTATATTTGGAGAATTGTAAAGCCATAAATATATTCAATATTCTTACTCTGTGTGTGGTGCCGCAATATGTTTATATAGAGTTTACAATGAAAGCTCTACCATTACACTTTGTCGTACGAAAAGTTAGTTTCACATTTTTAATATTAATTTGATTCAACTTTTAACAATAATTTAGGTTAGTTTTAATTATTTTAATGAAAATCTAAAACTTATTATTGATAGTATTTACAATAGTGTATCGATAACAAGTTTTAGATTTTTATTAGAATAGTTAAAACTAACCTAAATTATTGCTTAAATTTGATTCAAGTTAACAAAAAAATAAAATGGAACTAACTTTTCGAAACAGAGAGAGTATTTTGAATAAGAAACTCGTTTAGAATAGGAAATTGTAGAATATTTCGAACAACACATATGCGGCCGGATGATGTGCTCGCATAACACATTATACCACCTATGCGTGCAGATGATGTCCTCGCATAGCACCATCTATTTCCTATGCACCCGGATAATAAGGCCAAATAGTTCTCAAAAATTCGCATTTTCTGCTTCCTTTTCCTCCTTTCCCTGCATCTCGAATATTTTGCCTCCAACTCAAACTCCTCAATGACTTCATCTTTTATCCCAACAATATTTTTTGTTGATTTATACTTCATAACCCAACATCTTAGCGAGGAAATAGAGATGTCTCCTATATTTACCCATAATATAATATGTGGAAGTATCTTTCTAATTTCATAGTCATTCGATCCGAATGTTATATGCAGTGACGAATCCAGAAAATTTTATTAGTGTGGACTGAAAATTTTAATGTCGCAATTTTTTACGGTCTTTAATACACAAAAGCATTTTTTAACTAATAAATTAACAAAGTCACACCAAATATATATATATATATATATATATACACGCACGTTTTGAGTTTATCGACTTGCACATTTTTTAACTAATAAGACATTTAATTTCACACCCAGTGGCTACCCAGAAAATTTTATTAGTGTGGGCCAAAGATTTTAGTGTCGCAATTTTTGACGCTCTTTGATATACAAAAGAAAATTTTACTAATAAATTAACAAAGTCACACCAGAAAACATATACTCCCTCCGACCCTAAAAGTTTGTCCCATTTGACTTTTTAGTTGAACTTTGACCACACATATATGACAATTTAATTATGTTCATAAAATTCTAAAAATTCCTATTGATTCACCATTAATAATATTATCAACAACAACTTTTAGAATTTCATGAACATAATTAATCTCTCATAAATTTGTGGTCAAAGTTCAACAAAAAAGTCAAATGAGACAAACTTTTAGGGACGGAGGGAGTATATAATTAAGTTTTGAGTTTATCAACTTGCATTTTTAACTAATATACTGAATTTCACACCACAATTTTAATCAGAAACAATGAGTTATAATCTACACAAATTATAAAAGGGAAAAATGATATTATAAGAATTACATTTGTATTTTAATAGTAAAATTTAAACATTAAAATAGAAATTAAAGTAAATTTTGATGCTTATAGTTTACTTATCAACTTTTTTTTTTTTTTTTATTTGAACATAAAATCACAAAATTGAACATCAATAACTAAATACAATAAAAAATCCCCAAAAAAAACCCAAACTTAAATATAGTAATTTGTGAAATTGTGAAAATTTCATTCCCAAATATTTCAAAAATTGTTGTAATGGAAGTAATAAATGATCAAGAGGCATTTACCGTATAATCCCTCAAAATTATCAATCTTACCTTATAAGACAAGCAATATTTTATCTAACCATATAATCTTTAGCGTAATAATTACACCTTCCCATCATTTTACTATGTTCACCCTCCCATCATTTTAGTAAGTCCACCATTTTTATCAATTTATTTTCTTTCCAACCACCATCACCTTAGGTCACCTCTCCCCATTTTCTCCAGTCAACAACTCCGGCAACCAACTCCGGCGAATTTTTTTTATTTTTTATTTATTTTTTTATTTTTTTGCGCCTGCGACCTCTCCAAATGTATCAAACAACTGGGAACTTAAGTTATCAGTAAGTTCTCAGTTGTCAACTAAACTAATAAGAACACGATTAACTCCGGCGACCACCAACTCCGGCGACCTCTTTGACGACCAAGCAACTGAGAACTTAACTTATCAATAAGTTCTCAGCTGTCAACTAAACTAATAAGTACACAATAAACTCCGACAACCACCAACTCCGGCGACCAAACAACTGAGAACTTAACTTATCGGTAAGTTCTCAGTTTTCAACTAAACTACTAATAACACGATCAACTCCGGCGACCACCAACTCCGGCGACCAAATAACTGAGAACGTAATATATCCGTAAGTTCTCATTTGTCAACTAAAGAAGATGTAGATTTTTATTTATTGTTAGAGGGATTTTTATTTATTGTTAGAGGGATTATATGGTTAGTTATTTTATTGTGTAGAATTAGGAGGTAAATATGATAATTTATTGTCTTAGGATGTAGATTAGGTTATATTGAAGGATTATGACGTAATTTATGATCAATACCAGGAATCATTATAGTCGAAGTGAACTATTTGACATTTGTGAAAGACTCAATTAACAAGGAATTCAGGGTTGTGCATAGTAGTGAAATTTTTTTAAGTAGATGAGTTGTATTTTAAAATAACATGAGTCACAGCTTATAATATATATGTTATTACTTATTTTTTTCTAAAATAAATGATCAAAAACTTTTCAAATTTACTGTTGATTAAGAACAAATATTAAAAAAAAAAATTAATCATTAATTTTGAAACAAAGGAGGAGAGTAAAAGTAAATCATATTTTATTGCATGAATTATATCTAATGGACTAATGCGTAAACGAACTGTATATGCTCTAAATCAAGTAAGTAAATATTGAAAATGTTAATGTTTTTAGTAGTAAAAATATTATCATTTTCAATTTAAAATAATAAAAATAACATAACTCCAAAAAAAAAAAAAAAAAAAAAAAAAAAAAAACCATTTGCTTCAAGTGGCATATATCCACCCGTGTGGTACTTCTCCAACACAACCTAAAACGGAAACATCAAGAGTTGGGCCAAACCATGGTTAAGGTAAGTTCAAGTTAACATCAAGAAGCAAGCTAACAGCCCAGTCCAGCAAGTTCAAGTCATTCAAGAAATGAATATCACGAGTTTGAATGAAAAACTACATATTACATGTTCCAAAAAAAAAAACAGAGAAAAAGATTTAACTTTTATTTTTTAATTAAATTTATTCAATTTAAAAATGAAAAATATAAATTAATATTTTGAAAATTAATTGATGATATATTTTAGAAAATAAATTAAGTTGTACTGACAACTGAGGGGGTGGAGAGTTCAAATCTATATACTCCCTCCGTCCCAACAATTGCTTCCCATTTTTTGTCAAGCACGCAAATTAAGAAAATGGGGGAAAGAAAAAATGTTGTGAGTGTAATTTGAAAATAGGAGAGATAATGAGTGGAGAGAATAGTAAATTATAATGGTGTTGTGAGTATTAAAATAATGTAGGAGAGAGAATGAGTGGAGGGAATAGTAAAGATTCCTTTGCCAAAAAAGAAAAGTGGAAGCTATTAACGGGACACCCAAAATGGCAAAATGGGAAGCTACTATTGGGACGGAGGGAGTATATACTAGCCTAAGTCCGTGTTCAAGACCACGTTTTTTGTTTTTTGTTTTTTTTTAAAAAAAAAAAATTTAATTTTTTTTTTAAATTAATTTTTTTTTAAGGGCAAAATGGGAAAGGGACAAAATAGTAAGGGCAAAATGGTAAAACACCCACTTGGTACTGTAGAGAGTATTGTAGCAACCCCAGGTATGATTTATAATATACTCTCTCCGTCCCATAACAAGTGACACACTTTGCCATTTTGGGCGTCCCACTGATAAGTCACACTTTCTAAAATGGAAAAGAATCTTTACTATTTCCTCCACTCATTCTCTCTCCTACATTATTATAATACTCACAATACCATTATAATTTACTATTCTCTCCACTCATTCTCTCTCCTACTCAACTATCTACACTCTCAACACATCAACTTTTTCACTTTTTTCTTAATTCCCGTGCGGAACAGTAACTGTGTCGCTTTTAATGGGACGGAGGGAGTAGATATTAAAGTTGGTGAGGAGGGTTATGGATTCGCCACGTGGACAAGTTTAGATAAACTCTTGATTTTGGAGAAGCCACGTCATCACTATCCCAAAATCTATATAACTTTTGGTATTCTCCTTAGTAGCTAATACTATTAGTTAATAATAATAGTTATTATATAGGTTAACTATTACTATTAATAGTATTAGTTAACTATAATAGTTACTTTATAAGTTAACTATTATTATTAATTGTATTAGTTAACTATAATAATTACTATACTCCCTCCGTCCCGCTAATATCCGCACTAACACTGTTTGTGCGGGAATTAAGAAATATGATATTTTAATAAAATGTTGTGTGTGTAAAAGTAAAATAGGAGAGAGAATGAGTGGATGGAATAGTAAATTATAATGGTGTTGTGAGTATTAAAATAATGTAGGAGAGAGAATGAGTGGAGTAGGGTGAATATTTTATTAATATAAAGTTTCCTTTTTGGGAGTGTGCGGTTTGTGATGGGACGCCCAAAAAGAAAAGTGTGCGATTTGTAGCGGGACGGAGGGAGTATATTTTAACAATTACTATTAATTGTATTAGTTAATTATAATAGTTACTATATAAGTTAACTATTACTATTAATAGTATTAGTTAACTATAATAGTTACTATATATGTTAACTATTACTATTAATAGTATTAGTTAACTATAATAGTTACTTTATAAGTTAACTATTACTATTAATTGTATTAGTTAACTATAATAGTTACTATATATGTTAACTATTACTATTAATTGTATTAGTTAACTATAATAGTTACTATATATGTTAACTATTACTATTAATATTAATAGTATTAGTTAACTATAATCGTTACTATATATGTTAACTATTACTATTAATAGTATTAGTTAACTATAATAGTTACTATATATGCTAACTATTATTATAAATAGTATTAATTTACTATATAGGTAGGTTAAGTAATAGTATTATAGTTACAATATATGTTAACTATTACTATTAATAATATTAGTTAATCATAATAGTTACTATATACTTATATATATATCAAAGTAGGTCATTAATAATGCCAATGAGCATTTAGCTTAAAGACGTATTTTTCTCGGGAAGGTTAAGGGTTGGAACCCCCTACATTGTATTTAAAATGTTGTAATTTGAAAAGAAATAGGTCGTTAGTTTTTTCATTCACTTTGTTAATGTCCATAAAAAATGTTGCATACTGACATAAATTATGACATAAAAAATAAATGACATAAAGTATGAACATCAAAAATAAAATAGCAAAAATTGCTACATTGTTAGTCACAATGCAATTCCTATTAAACTTATGTGCAACAAAATTATTAAAATTGAACACAATTTTTCTAACTTTATAAATATTAATGTTTTGATTCATTTATAATATACTTATATTATAAAAAATAAATTATGATATTAGCAAATTAGCTTTCTGTGCGGAGCACGGGTTACCTACTAGTCTCCTGTTAAAAATATACTCCCTCCGTCCCAACAAAAGTTGCCCATTTTTTGCTTCGCACGCAAATTAAGAAAATGGGTGAGAAGAAAAAATATTGTGAGTGTAATTTGAAAATAGGAGAGAGAATGAGTGGAGGGAATAATAAATTATAATGGTGTTGTGAATATTAAAATACTGTAGGAGAGAGAATGAGTGGAGGAAATAGTAAAAATTCTTTGCCAAGAAAGAAAAGTGAAAGCTTTTAACGGGACACCCAAAATGACAAAATGAGAAGCTTCTATTGGGGCGAAGGGAGTATTATATTTATAGATCAATTGATATGGTCTGGTATCTATCGTTTTCTTTATCATTAATAAAATAAAAAATTCACAGATAATTCAATTAAAACTACATATTTTTTAAAATAGAGTTATATTTTAATTTAAAGTTAATTAACATTAATTTATGATTTTTTTTAAAATGAACTATTATAATAAATTTGAAAATTATTTAGTAATATTTATAATACATTAATTATCATTTATTAAAAAAATAAAAATGATTTTTTTGGTGTAAAGGAAAAAAAAATTATCTTCCATTTTTTTTTTTTTTTGGTATCATCTTAATTTTGTATATCAATAATTTCCGTTTATTCATATTTTCGGAGCTGATAGTAATTTTCAAACCGGGGCGCCGCCGCAATCTGGCTGGGGTTTAACGCAAACCCCGCCACCATGTTCAAACGGGGTTTAAGCTGTCACAATTTAGGGCTTTCAAAATGGCCGTCCGCCACTCTACACCGCCGATATCCGCCAATAGAATGAGAGCTCCACCGGGGAATTGATCACTTTCAACTTAATGAATAAAAGGGGCCAGTCGCCGGAAATAATAATATCCCTGTTGAAATATATAAGAAGGCGCATCACAACAGCCTGCCCTCTTCCCCTGGACCAAGCAATTCCTCCATCGATTTCTGCAATTCCAAGCGACCACAAGTCCTTATGCTTGTCCCTAGTTGAAAACCTCATCAAACGCGGCCTAATTTCATCAGCACAGCAAGTTATTTACCGGATTATATCTCAGTCTCCATCCATCCCTGAAGCTATCTCGGCTGTTGATTTTGCCATCATGCGAGGTATGGAGCTCAATTCGTTTACTTACGGTAGCATTATTACGAAATTAGTTGATTTTGGTGAAGCCCAAGTGGCTGAGCAGCTGTATATTGATAAGTTTGTTAGGAGTGGTGTTAATCCCGATCCATTTTTGTTGGATTCTATGTTGGTTTGCTACTGTAAGTTGGGGAAATTAGATGAAGCAAGATCACATTTTGGGATGATTATCAATAGGAAGAACTTTGTGCATTATAAAGAAGGGTTTTCTGCTTTTCTCCGGTTGATATGTGAGCAGCTTAGAGTCTTGGAGGCGTTTGATTGCTTTGTCAGAATCAACGATGCTGGACTCTTTCTGGGTTTTTCTAGTTATAAGATGCTGATTGAGGAGTTGTGCATTAGTGGGTATTTAGATGAAGCGATTATTGTTTTCAATTTAATGTATGATAGAGGGATACCACCTGTTTTCAGTTTGTGGAAATCGTTGATTCTTGGTTTCTGTAAGCACGACCAGCCTGTGGAGGCTGAAATGTTGAGTGCAGAAATGGAGTCTTGTGGTTTTAGTATGGATAAGATCATGTTTACATCGCTTATTAACAGTTACAGGAGGAACAGAAAGATGAAGATGGCAATGAGGGTTTTTGTGAAAATGCTTAAGATGGGGTGTGACCCAGATACTTATACTTATGACACATTGATTCATGGTTTTGCGGATTTGGAATTATTTGATAAAGTGTGGGCTTTACATAACCACATGATGAATTCGGGATTGGAAGCTGATGTGGTGACTTACCAGATTATAATGTGCAAGTACTGTAAGTTACAGAAGGTTGATTGTGCATTGGGGCTATTAGATCATATGCGCCTCAACAATATAACTCCAAATGTGCATTGTTATACGGCCATCATCCCTGCACTTTGCAAGGAAAACAGGTTCAGGGAAGTCGATGAATTGTATGAAAAGATGATTGACAGTGGCGTTGTTCCTGATCATATTTTCTTTTTCTCACTAATTAATAATTATCCTAAAGTGCATGAACTCCGTCTTGCTCACATGATTTTAGGAGGAGTTGCTAGCAATGTTTGTGGTATTGATCTTTCATCTATTTCAAGCTCTGCTGATCTTGCATCAACCAAGGGCTTGGAATGTGAAATTGAACTTCTTTTAGGGAAAATTAAAGAAAGCAGATTGAATTTAACTGATATGGCCTTCAGTATTTACGTTGTTGCATTATGTACGCAAGGGAAAGTTGAAGCGGCCATGCAGTGCATAGATAAAATGGTTGGTTTTGGATTTCAGCCCTTTATCTTAGCTTACAACTCTTTGCTCAAGTGTCTTTGCCAATCAGGAAATGTTCAGCTTACAAAAATTTTAACTGGATACATGGAGGATGAAGGTATATTTCCAAATCTTGCAAGTTACTTGGTAATGGTGAACGAGCATTGTAAGCGGGATGACTTGGCATCTGCTTTTGATGTTCTGCAGCAGATGGATAAGAGGGGACTGAAGCCGACTGTTGCTATATATGACACCATTATCAGTTGTCTTGGCAGAGGAAAGAGAATTGTAGATGCACACAAGATTTTCGCTTCTATGCTTGAGTCTGGTGTTGATCCTGACCAAAATTTCATTGCTACTATGATAAATGCCTACTCGAAGAACGGAAGAGCAAATGAAGCCCGTCAAATTTTTGATCTAATGTTGGAACATGGCATGAAGCCTAGTTTTCATGCATACAATTCACTTATAAGCGGGCTGATTAAAAAGAACAAGACTGATAAAGGTTGCCTATACCTCAGCAGGATGCTTGAAGAGGGTTTTGTGCCAAATAATGTGCTATATACATCTCTTATTAATTCGTTTTTGAGGAAGGGAGAGCTTGAGTTTGCATTTAGGCTAGTTGATTTGATGGAAAGGAGTAAAATAGAACATGACTTGGTAACCCTTATCACCATAGTCAGTGGTGTTTCCAGAAATATTCTGGAAGGCAGATGGCGTGGCTCTCATACAAGCTCCGTGAGGGAAAGAGAAACGTTGTTCAATTTGCTCAATCAGAAAGCATTATTGCCCAGGGGAAAAGGAACTAGAATCTGTATTAGCTCTCACGAACAAATGAAGTTCTTTGCACGGAGCTTAATCAGTAGAGTTAAGGACTTATGTATTATCCCTTCTTTATACCTGTATAATGGCATAATTTCAGGGTTTTGTCGGATGGGCAGTATGCAGGATGCATACCACCACCTTGATATGATGCAAAAAGAGGGCGTGGGTCCGAATCAGGTTACCTTCACCATTCTCATTGATGGGCATATCCGATTAGGTGAAAGTGATCTTGCTATTGGCTTGTTCAATAAAATGAATGCACATGGCTGTGATCCATGTGCAACTTTATACAACACTTTGATAAAAGGCCTTTGTAAAACTGGAAGATTACATGATGCCTTGTCACTTTCACAAACAATGCACAAAAGAGGGCTTTCTCCTAATAAGTCTGCTTATGAAATTTTGTGCGCTTCTCTTTGCGCTAGTGGCTTGAGCACTCAGGCACTCATGATATGTGAAGATATGGCTGCACATAATTATGTTCCCAGTCAATATAACCGCAACTGGTTGCTTTCGATCTTCTTGAGGAAAAAGAAGTTTAATGAAGCTCATATGCTACAGGCCATGCTATCCTAGAAAGGAAGATTTGGTGATATGATGGAATGATATTCAATGAAAAAACTTGGTCAGGGTTCATGATTGGAAAATGAAGTCATTCTCGCTTGATGAAGGGAAATTTAATGCTTCTATGATTAACTCATCCAGGTGAGTCTTTCGTAGGATAATTCTTGAATCTTCTGCTGTTTAATGTTTATAGCTCTTGTTTTTCCTGTTCCTCTGAAGTCTGAAGACCACCCTTTTAGAACCGGCATTGATGGTGCTAACTTCGTTATTTTTTCCCTCAGGAAAATGCCTTGGATGTTGAAAGAGGACACTGTGCACCTTAGTCATAAGGTGATTTCTTTTATCCTATCTACTACTGGGCCCGACAATTTTGACCCGTTTACCCACTAACCCGTACGGTCCAACCCACTAATTACCCGACCCGACCCGTTTAAGTTAGCGATTTGAAATGGGCCACCCGTCCCAACCCGTTAAGCTTAACGGGGTGACCCAACCCGACCCGTTCAACCCACAAACATAAATAGGCAGAATTAATGAATCTAAGGTATCGAGGCTGAAAAAAAAATGTGTGAACCGCTGCAACCCACCGCCAAAACCCGTTTCAACCCGACCCATTTGACCCGCTAACGTAAACGGGTTGTAGCGAGTCGACCTGTTTCAAACCGCTAACCCGCCACAACCCGCACAATTGCCAGGCCTACTGCTACACATAATTATCATCTTGAATATCTCATTGGCTCATTGCTTGTTCGACCATTGCTGAGCATGTAATATTCCCAAACTATTGCTTTATATTGACCATTGAGATGTTGTTTCAGTCCTCATGTTTGACCTCTCATTAAATGAGACTTATTTTGGCTGTTAGGGCCACTTGCGGAGTAGTCATTTTTTTTATTACTGTTCAAGATTTGAATCTATTTTTTCACTTTTATTTTCTTGCTTACTAGTTCCAAATCGTTTCTTTCCGTCCTTTGTAGTTTGAAGCATATATATAATGGCGCCTTAGCTCCAATTATGCCCATAATATTGGTTATTGGAGATGGATTTAAAGACTCTGCACTCTGCAGGTAAGAAAATACTTTATGCTGCTTCTGTGTCTCTCTTTTCTAAATTAACTGAAATTCATTCCGAGACTGAAGCATGAAACAAAGTTATCTAGTTCATGATATTAAATATATTCTACTAAAAGCTTAAAGCAAATACTTGGTGCCAAAAATTGAAAATAGATACTTGGTAAGGAAAATAGCGGTGCTTTTAGTACCATACCTGTACTTACATAGTGCAAGTGTTCCAACACATCAGCATGTTGTTCTATTTTATGGCTGCCAATCAAAACAAGTCCCTGTATTGATATTGCCAAATCAGATTCAACTTGATCCTTGAATCATAATCGAGCTGAATTCAAGTGGCATTTTTCTTTTGACTAAGTAATCTTTGAATCGGGCCTTTGGCGGTCCTTACTATATTATTGGTCTCGACTTTACTCATTTGATGCTATGCCGTTATATGTTCCAAAGTTTGTATGATTGCTGTAAATACAAAATGGTTCTCAACAATCGATTTTAACAATTCGGGAGTCAAAGGGCTGTAAGATGAGTCGAATTATGTGAGATCTGACTTGAATTTAATTTATATTGTAACCCATATTTGAGTTGAATTTGGCCTGTCTTTATGAATCTCATAACTGTCTGATTTGATCAAATTTGGCTATCCAGTGCATGATATATATTATATATATACATACATATATATGTATGTATTTATGATGTATAAGTGGTAGTGTGGTACTATGTCTGATAGATGTGGAATCCTATTTATGTTTTCAAGTTCACAGATTAGAAGTTTTATAACTTATTCGTTACATCAAAGTTTTTATTTACTCACTTTTGTATCTGTTGCAGTCAGTCCATTTTTGTTCACGGTGTTTGTGCAATTTCATTGCAATCTAGATGACTTCCACATACATAAAGACATAAGACTGCCCGGGGTACAAGGATATAAGGTTGCCTGAGGTACAAAGATTTCAAATGCTTTCTTGAAGTATCTCTCTAATCCTATTATCAAACTCTTTGTTTGGTGCCAATGGCTTTCGCAAAATAAAAAATATTCTTCTAAATATTGTTATTCCATCCTCTTATAAACCAGAAAAGAATGGCACGCCAATTTGGGGCAGCCATGATTGACCACCAATGAAGTTTGCCACAGCGAACAGATCTGCCGTAGTTCTGTCTGTTATGATCTTATAACCTGGCCATTTCACTCTCCTTCTTGTTGATGAACCGGGCCCATAGTTCCTATACTCCCCGTAATACAAAGTGCTTAGCGTCCTTGGATTATTTTCCCATTTCATCTAGCCTGTATGGTCCACCAGCTTATCGATGAAAATTTTCATGTATACTGTTCGGGAATATGGCTGACATGGTCTCCCCAAGTAAACTTTGTATTTATTGAGCACTGATTGAAGTTCCTTTGCTGCTTGGACTCCTGAATTCACGATTGAAATCCCATCATTGTCGTCTGAGATGTCACGTCCTTGTGCTGTTATCACAACTGGCTGACCTGGCATTGGTCTCCGTACGTAGATACTGCAGTGTTGCAGAACTACAGCTGCGTTTCCGAAAATGAAGTCAATTGTTCCATATATGTAGCATTGTTGATAGAATTGTCTTTGTGCCATAACCCAGAGTGCGTGTCTTGGTATCCTAGGAAACCACAATGATAGAAGGCAAAACGGTCAGATTTAGAAAGAAGGGCAACAGATTGACCTTTATTGGGGGGGGGGGGGCACCCGCGTTGTTCGGGAAAGTGATGTCACGAGCTATGAATCCATCACCAAGAACCTCTGCAAGATCAAAATATGTAGATTAAGTTTAATTTTGAATTTTTAGTAGGTAACGATTTATCTAGGCCAAAAAAATCGACTTTTCAAATCCCACTTTGCACCATCGTTTGTCGGTTTTTTTGGTATTTTAATCTTAAAATTGTCACACTTTACCCCTGGCACTAATGGACGTTAGAAAGACTAATGTGGGTGCAAAGTGGGATCAAGTGTATACTTGAGGGGGGTAAACGCATTTTTTCCATTTATCTAAATGACAACTGAAATTTAAGTAATTAGCATGTTAAGAAGACTGTCCACAGGGAGAGAGAGGATAAAATAGCTTACTGACAGTTGCGGAGTTGTAGGTATTGTAGCCACTTGCGTTACTCCGACTACCGGTAATTATTGTATTGTGTAGGCTGTTCCCAATAATCGAAATATTCGTCATATGCACGCCAATCTTGTAAATCCCTTCTTTCACATAAATAACGAACCTTTCACCATTTTGACTATTAACCGATGCATCCAAAGCCTCAGTGATCGTTCTGAAATTTCCTGATCCATCTTGAGCCACCACAGCATTTGCACATAGTGGGTCCCTACATGTTAGACCCTCTCCGGAAAGCCAACTTAAAGAATTCCGTTCTGCTTCCGTGGAAAGGACACTGTAAATGGCCAAAGTGTTGCGTATTAACTTTGTTACATTGTTGGACATGATAGGTAGAATTGTATTGGCATTTAGTTCGAAGATGCCATTTTGACAGGTCTGGAGATTTTTCTGGCGGAACTAAGCCATGTTTGGATATCGGAAGGGTTATGATTTTGAAAAAAAGGGTTTTCTTGAGTTGAAAAATGGTGTCGTCATAGAACTGCATGCAGTCCGTCCATGCTGTCTTTTCTTGATCACTTGGGCATTTAGGCTCTAACCATTTGGAGAGGTTTATTGCATCCATTGCATGAGCTATGGGTACATGGATGGTCATGTATCGAAACTGGATCCTTGATAGGGACGAGAAGTTGATGGAACCATGGCTCATGTGATACTTGCATATGTAAATACGTGGCTGATTTGGAAATATATAAATTTATTTTTCAAATTGGACTCGTCGGGTGGATAAAAGATAATATTCACCTCTTGTGGATCAAAGGGGTTATTGCACTAGTTTATTAAGATGCAACTGAAATTCTTGCAAGGAGGTTTGGTAGCAGTTGTTCAAGTAGTACTCTTTTTTTTTTTTATATAATCTATAATAGCTGATAGATGTCTTTATTATGTGGATATGTGCAGCCATTCTGTGGGGTCCACCAAGCTGTCGAGAAATGTTTGCATGTACACACTACACAAGAATAATACCTTCATGGCCTTCCTAAATTAGCTTTTGTATTGGCCAGGTGCAGCAGTAACCTACACAAGAATAATACATCCGTGTCTCTGAAATGAGTTCTTAATATGGATGGAGAGGCGGCGATTAGGGGTGGGGTCCAAGAGCCATGGATCAGGTGGAACTTACACTGTTCTTGATAATGTCCATGAAACAGAGGTATGAAATAAGTGCCTTCATCCTGGTTGCTAATGCTGTGTTTCAGTTTCTGTTTTGTTTTATTGTTTGTGGAATTTTTTAAATATTTTATACATGATTGAAATTAATTAAAGCTTAATTGGAATTGTTAAGAGCAGAAATTAATAGGAATATATAATTTATTTATCATGACAAAGTGGCCTATTTTACCCCAATCAAATCCTCTAAGGTACCATCAATTATCAAATGAGAAGGAAATCTTCTGCAACATAAATCAAATTTTTGCAAGTGTTAAACACATTGTACCTAATGATTTACTCCCTCCGGGATCTCATAATATGAGTCAACTAGGTAATGTATAACAACAATGTACAAAACAGAGGACCTGGAATTTTCATCTTTCCAACATCAACAATATTCGAGCTGAATATTTCTTTCAATAATGTACAAAAACAATTAACCAATAAAAATAAGATCCTGAAAAAAAATAATCAAATATGATCAATTTCACAACCCAGAAGTAAATGGTATTCCGGTTGAAGGCAACCATGATTGACCTGATATAAGTCTTCCCACAGTGAACCGGGACGCTTCATTCGCACTTTGTATAACATGGTACCCTTTCCACTTAACTCGATTCCTCGTTGAAGAACCCGGTCCAAAATTCCCATATTCCCCATAGTTCAAAGTATCCCACGCAAAATTACTCTTCTGCCACGCTAGCCACCCGGCCGGATTAATCAAGCTATCCATGAACGTTTTAAGAAAAACCGTCTGCGAATATTGCTGCCATGGCCGGCCTAAATATGTCTGAACCGAACCTACCACCGGCCTAAGATCAGGTGCAGCCACGACTCGGGAATTGTGGATTGAAATGCCCGTGTTTTGAAACGGATCGGCTCGGCCTTGGGCCGTGATCACATTAGGTTGGCCGTGTATCGGCCTTCTGACGTAGATGATGCAGGTTTGGAATACGACGGCAGCGTTGCCGAAAATGAAATCTATGGTGCCGTAAATGTAACAATTTTTGTAAAATTGGCGTTGTGCTAGGACAAAAAGAGTGTCTTGGTAGCCTTCGAAGCCACACGCGTAGAATACTGAGAGATCCGAGGATGATCGAAGGGCCACGGCTTGGCCGTTTTGTGGGCCCGCAGTATTACGGAAGGTTATGCTGCGCGCAATGAATCCAATGCCATCAACTCCTACAATTCATATATATTCAACAAGTTAATATGCTAGTTACTTGTATATTTCATTACTATGAAACTATGGATTTGAGACTCAAGCAGCTCGATTGCTTAGCAGCCAACTGTTTTGTGCGGCCTAGATTCAAATAACACATTTGGGCAGTTAAGATCTGAAGATGTTGATTTTGGAAGAAAATGTCCAATTAGATCTTGACAGTCGATTTCCATTAAAAACGGAGATTGGGCGCAATCTGACTGCGTTGACCTAGATTGATGTCAATGTAACTTGACTATTAGTAATTATTCCAGTAGCTAGGAAGGGAGAAAGAATCCTTACCAACAGTTGCAGAGCTGTATGTTGTGTATCCTCCGGCGACACTCCGGCTGCCGGTAATAATTGTAAATCTCATTCCATCTCCAACCAACATAATTTTGTTCAAATTATTTCCAATATTAATATTCTCCTTGTAAACCCCCTTTTTTATATAAATAACATACCTCTTACTCCCAACCTTAGTTTTTGCTGCATAATTTAGAGCCGATTGAATGCTCCGAAATCTACCCGATCCATCCTTAGCCACAACCAAGTTCGCCCGTTGACTCCACGGCGTACCTTTCAACAATCTCCGGTCACCGTCCGTAACCCAACTAGGAAAACTATGGCTCCGATCTTCAAACTGATCTTTATCGGATTGGTTCAACAAAGCCCAATTTATCGCCAAGCTATTGCTAAGTAACTCCGATATGTTGTTTGAAACTTGAAAGAATTTGAAGTTCGAGACGTTTAAATCACGAGCACCTGACCAACAAGTTTCCAAGTTGGTCAAGGCGGTACTGAGCCAAGTTTGAGTATCGAACTCTGAACTCACATTATTTTTTAGTCCCTCCAGGGTTTGGTTGAGTTGAAGAATGGTGTTGTTGAAGAGCTTATAACAATCATTCCATGCAACCATTCTTTTCTTGCTCTGGCATTTAGCAGCCCTTTGAGCTGTGCAATTGTGAGAAGCAATTGCACGCTCAAGTGCTGCTTGAACCAGTAGGGTTCGAAACTCGGCCCTGTGTCGGGGTTTATGGTAATCCCCGACATGGGCCAAGTAATGGTTGCATTGGTCGGGGTGAGGCGTTTTTTCACACCACCATTCAATATCTCCTTCTTCCTTCTCCAGCTCTTCGACTTCTTCTACTGCTTGAGTAAATGATGAAAAGTTCATGGATATGAAAACCAAGAACACGAGCACGAGCTTCTTGATGATCATCGCCATTAACGTGAGCTAGCGATTTTCTCTCTCTTTGAAATGGGTTTTTGGGTATTGAGGAAGATGAAATTCTGGGAGAGACTTTGCTGTATAGGGCTAGTTGTACAGTTGGAATTCTTGGAATGAAAAAATGGTATAAAAAAATGTTATGGAATATTTGAAAAAGTTGATATTCAACCATTGTCATAAATTAATTAGTTAAATGTTTTTATAAGTGTTATTAAGATCCTTGTAATACGGATCGTTGATAATGCACACAGCGAGTTCCTGGTTTCATGCTGCAAGGCATCATGGATGTTGTCATGCAGCCAGTGTGTGTATTTGTGTGTGAGAGAGAAAGTGATCTGGGATTCGAATTTCCATGTTTAATGCTGTAATGTTTAGTGTTATGAGCGTAACATGTTTGATTACAATATACAGTCGGTGGCTATTGAAAAATTGAAAGAATCGCATGCTAAATGTTCTATGTTTATTGGAATTTTGCAGGGTCAATCGAATTTTACAGCCCTTCTTTTACAGCAGTAGGGTGTATCAACAAATATAAACGAAGGTCAATCGACATTTTAACTCTCTGTAACCCTCTGAACTATGCTATAGATTTGGTTTTAACCCATCTTATATTTTTTTAGCAGTTTTAACCCATGTATTTCAAATATGCATATGTTTTTGCCCGACACACTAAATCCGTCCAAAATTATTACAAAATTTAATGAAACTTAACGAAATCTCTGTTTATGTTGCAAAAATGGTTTCCCCTTGAATTTTTCATTCATAAACCGCTAAAATTCTCCTTCTCCCACTAACCACCCCTTATCAAAATCTCAAATTCCACCCATTTAAAAAGAAAACCATTATTTTTCTTAAAAAATGGTTTGTGAGTATGGATCAAGCAACGTGAAATTCTTGATGGCGTTAGTAGCCACATTGTAATTTTGATCCGAGAAATATCCATATTTTGTGATTGGTTTTTTCAGATGTGTAGTAGTGTACTAGTACTTGGCGTATTGTTTGAAGTAATTCCTACTATTATAAGGAACATGCAAACATCCATTTTATTTAGAATAATAAGGAATTTTATATCATCTTCAACTTAAAAATGAGTATCCATTTTTTCTCATGAGCATGTACTTTTGTAAGTGGTCATTAGCATGAATGGTAAGTGCTAATTTTGAAACATGATTAATGATATATAGTGGTTATTGGGAGTAGGAAGATTTTAACGGTGTATGATGGGGGAATTGAAAACCATTTTTATAAGAAAAATTGAGATTTCGTTAAATTTTGTTAGATTTCGTTAAGTTTTGTAACATTTTTTGACAGAGTTGGTGTGTGGAGCAAAAACATGTGTATTTGGAGCAAGGTTAAAACTACTAAAAAAAAAAAACAAGATGGATTAAGATCGAAGCCAATCAATAGTATGGAGTGTTAAAATGTTGATTGGCCTATATAAATGAATGATAAGTAGGCCGATTTTTCATATGTTTCAGGAAGATTTTAAATAAGAAAATAATTTTAGTGTAATTTAATTATAGCATAAACAAATTGCAATTTTAAATTTTTTGATAAATATGTTTAATAAAGTAATCAATGGAGTATAATATTAAAAATATATGATGCATAAAATAGGTTGAAAACTTGAAATCATCAAATCGGTTAGCGCTAAACCCTCTTAAAACTATTTTAAACAAATCCTTAAAGTCTCTAATCTTCCCAACTGTTCATACCAGATAGTCAATTAATGAAATTACCGGCGGCTGTTCTTCCCACAGTTAAGCAACATATTACCTTAAAATATTTTTAACTCCATTTTTTTATTAAAAAAAAAACATATTTGTTTGAGTATGAATTATGTAGAAGTTAATTGGAAGCAAAGGTTGACTTTGAACAGAAGAAATAAGCCTATATTCCATATTATTATTCCCTCTTTCCGATTCAAAATACATTAGTTTTTTTTGGAGCTTTTCATAAATATTAAAAAATATATTATTACTAGTAACAGCCTGTGTTCGAGGACACGTCTTTTTTTTTTTAATTTAATTTTTTTTTAAAGGGCAAAATGGAAAAGGGACAACTTAGTGAGGGCAAAATGGGAAATTTGACATTTAATGCTGTTCATAGTACTGTTCACCCATGGTGTGATTTATTATATTACTAGCCTAAGCCCGTGTCCAAGGCCACGTTTTTTTTTTTTTTTTATTTATTTTTTTAATTTAATTTTTTTTAAGGACAAAATAGGAAAGAAACAACTTAGTGAAGGCAAAATGGAGAATTCCCCCCTTGAAACTGTTCAAAGAACTGTTCATAGGGGGGTTGCATTTATACTATAGATTATAATTTTATGAATAAAATAAATATGTCCTCATTATTTATTTCTCTCTCTTATATTAGGTTCACTCAATAATTATATAATTAATGATACGGAAGAAGTTCCAATGAGAGATAAATTTAGATTTTTGCCCAAAAAGGACAAATATTTTGGATCAAATTTTTAGTTCTAAAATGACATGTATTTTGAGTCGGAGAGAGTAATTTTTGGTGTTTCAAACAGCGATTAATTGGGGATTATAGTAACTAAACCATGTGTTTTGTGACATTTTATTAAGCAAATGATGCTATTTAATGGACTGCATGATTAATCCTCTAGCACAAATGGATTGTTCAATTAATCTTGAACAAAATTGCTTTGAAAGTACAATTTTGTTTCGATCCGTACTTGTTCTTGTGATTGATCGAGTTGTTATAGCCTTGGCGTGCCATTAACATTTAGTTGGCTTGATTTTTTATAAGAAAATTTTATTTAACAGTTGGTAAATCTAATTGTGTGCGTGGAGAGAAAACTTGCAATTTCAATTTTGAGTTTATATGCACTATTAATAATATTTTAATTAAAATTAAAGGGATGATTATTTTTCAAATATTTAGGTATTAACCATTAAATAAAAATATGTTTATGAAATGGAAGTGTTAGAATATTAGAATATTAGGTAGTAAATTGCACGGGTTCTAAAATATTTTAGGTCTCTAAAAAGATTTGTATATTTTTAAAGAATTTTTATGGAAAATTGAGAGCAAATTCTGAAGAAGCGAGTAATTGACTCAAACGTTTTCTATCTTTACAATAACATGCCGTCGTATCCCATTCTCATCTGTTTGTGTTGGGGTTATTTATCATATTTAGTTTCTCAAACTGATCCTACAGATGGCGATATTAATGGGAGAGGCGTAGGTTAGGTTTTTTGGTGTAAATGGGTCTATTTATAGGGTTATTTGTAAGAATGCATAGTGTCCAAAATTTTGACAATCAATGGCCACGCCTCTTCGAATATTGGCGTCGGTTAGGTTAGGGTTATATTTATTAGGCACCTCATTCTTTCCTATATATACAGACTTTGGTATATTCTATGACCATACTTGCGTTCCTATTACAATGGCTTTCCTTCCTATGCATTAGTTTAATTTAGCTCCAAATCCCCAAATTCACCTTCTAAGTGGAAATACTATCATCTTTCGCACTCCTGAAATGTATAGCGATGTTGCTAAGCTTGTCGTAGTGGATATGAGGTCAGATCAAGTTAAGTTTGTTATGAGTAGAGCTCATTATCAGATGTTTGAAAGGCTTGAAATTTATTCTGTACCTGATCATTTTGGGGACCGTCCTCTTGATATAGAGGGTGGAAATAGACCATTATCTTTCATGATTTTGGCTGATGAATTTGATAGTAAAGAAGAGATGAGAACCAAGTTCAACACTTATATGCGTTTTTTGGGTCCTGATGTTACCATATTAAGTTAAGGGTTTGGAGGTTCCAATTTCCATGAGTTGCTAATGACTTATTATGATGACTTTCGCATGATGGAACTAAGGGGAGAGGGGAAGGAGATGATTTTATGATTTTTCTTTAAGAGTTCCAAAATTTCGAATCAAGGAATGATGGATCATACTGTGAGTTTCTTAGATGTCAGTCGAGTGGTTGCAGATCCGGTGATTGTTCCAAATCCTGTGGTGGTTCCAAATCCTGTGTTTCAAAATTACAATTTGTGTAATGGTTTTTAAATGATGATGGAGAACCTATGTTTCAAATTTTGCTATGGGGAGTTAGTTTGTATTGGAATGTCTGATTTGCAACTGTTTTTCGGTTGGCTGTTCTTGACAGTCTAGGTGTTTATGTTTGTGTTTTGTTTGGTAGGGGCAATGACCCTTATATTTTGGGTTAGTAAGTGTTTTATCTTCTTTTTTTTCCTTGTTGCTATGTCCATCAGTATAACATGAAATATATATTAAGTTTCTATTTTTACTATTATTATTTAGTTTATGTCTCTCTTGATGACTTATTATGATGATTTTCGCATGATGGAACTAAGGGGAGGAGGAAATGAGATTATTTTATGTTTTTTTTTTCAAAAGTGCCAAAGTTTCAATAAATGGAATGATGGATTGTAGTGTGAGTTTTCTAGAAGTTAATCGGGTGGTTGAAGATCCAGTGTTGGTTGCAGCTCCTGTGGTGGTCTCAGAACCCATAGTGTTTACAGGTCCAGTCATTCCAAACTACAATATCTTAAGTTTATGAATCTTTATTGGTTAACTAATAATTAAACATGGAGTATATTATATTATCACAGAAAAGTGTATTTACATGTATACTTTTTTCTTTAATATACTATAGTGTAAATTTATTTCATTAAACTAATACAATTTGTTGAAAAATTTCACGGTACACAACATTTTTTGTCCAACCTCTGTATTCACCGTCGTTTTCCACAATTAGAATCTTTAAACCACCCGGTGTTTTAACTCTAGAAATCGCAACATACAATTGCCCATGGCTAAACACTGGCTATGGCAAATACAAACCAACATTTTCTAAAGTCTGTCATTGGCTTTTGTTTATGGTCATTGCGTAACATACCCTAACAGGCAATTGTCTTCTCTTTAAAACAAAGGGTAGCTTTCCTTCTCTTGTTGTCAAGACGATTCGTGAAATCATGACTTTGTTACCAATATGCGATCCCGAAATAATTGTTCCTTCAATCACTCTTTTACCCAGTTGTGAAACAATAAGCCTTGTTCCATTGCACATTCTTTGGCTTGGGTTGACATTTCTAAGTAGCATAATAGGAACTCCAATCTTTAACTGCAAATAATGATTTGGTATACCGGGGAATTTGAGACTAGTCAAAAACTCCACTGGATATAACATGTCATAATTATTTGTGTTTTTCATTGACTTGTCAATAGTGTCGTAGCTATAGTAATCTTTCACATCTCCTTCCACTATGTCCATGATAAACTCATTTATTTGTTCCACAACTTCATTTCTAGGAGTTAAAATGGCACGATTAGTCAAGTAATCGGTGTCAAATTTTCTCCTCTCAAAATCTGGGTAAGTGGAGTTAAAAATGTGCTCAATTGGACTATCGGAGTATGATAAAAGTAATTCGTCCGGTATCTTAATCCACTCAGCTTCATCATCATCACCCCGAGTCTTAGCAATCTCTCGGCCTTCTCCTACTTCTAAAGTCCACTTTGAGAACTGACTCAAGGTCATTCTATTTCCATTGCTACTTGATTGATCACTTTGTAAACGCATATTCTGCCTGAGGACACAAAGCTCACAATAATTCCATAGATAAGAACTATTCAAAGAAGCCAGCACAATATCAGCCCGAGAACCTCCTGGAATAACAGGAAGTATTTGCCCGAAGTCTCCACCCATGAGAATTATTTTTCCACCAAATGGTTTTTCAGAGCTATAAGTCGGTGTACCTCGTAAAATATCTTTAAGTGTTTTATCAACTGCCTCGAAAGCATATTTTGAATCCATAGGAGCTTCATCCCAAATAATCAAAGCAGCCTTTTGAATCAGTGATGCTAATTGTGTATTTTTCTTTATGGGACATGTCGAGTTCTCATCCAATGTCAAAGGAATTCGAAATCTACTATGAGCAGTCCCCGCCCTCCAGGGAGTAATAATGATGCAATCCCTATTTGCATTTAATGTATAAATTAGCATTATGTTAGT
Source organism: Adenophora triphylla var. japonica (assembly GCA_022495995.1). Classification (NCBI taxonomy): domain Eukaryota; kingdom Viridiplantae; phylum Streptophyta; class Magnoliopsida; order Asterales; family Campanulaceae; genus Adenophora; species Adenophora triphylla. Next base: position 241,648 of record JAFEMH010002480.1, read on the forward strand.
TTCAAATAATATGTGAGAATAGAAGCTGATAGGAGATGTATTTGAAATTAAAAAGTTGTTAAATAAAGAGAAGGAAAAAGGTAGGTTAAAAAACCTGAGTGCGTCTGCCAAGACAATTTTGGATTCTGATCTCAACTTACTAATAATGGTGGTATATAGATATGTTTTCTTAAAGGAAAAAGAGTTTAGATTTTTGATTGGCAACTGCACTCACAACTCTTTCGTATACACTGAGTTGTTCTGAATTTAAAGAACTTTTCAATAACTCATGCTCTGACTGAAGATGCGCAATGTCATAGTTCTGCTCTTCCATAATAAGTCTGTTTTTTAAATGCTCCAACAAACTCTTATCCGGCAAAGGCATCCCCTCTATGTCTTCTAACGATCTTCCATTTTTCACCAATATCTTTTGCAATTCTGCCTGAGTCAGATTTTTAATTTCATCTTCATTTAATACCAAAGAAGGCAGTCTTAACATTCTTCGACGTATTATCAAAATATCATCACTAATTTTCTTCCAATTGTATTCCCAAAATTTTGATGCATCTGAGATATCGCAAAAGAGGAGTATTGTTAGGAATAAATCTCTAAGTTGTGGTCCACTTGCCCAATGATTAGCTTCATCTATAGCTTCATGCCATTCTCCATCGTCTTCTAGAAGTCCACGTGCATAGCAAGCCATTTTATTAGTAGGATAAATGACATTATTAAAACTTCTAATCTCTTCATAGGTTTGACAGCCTTTAACTATGTTTAAAAGAAGTCTCAAATAGTATCTTTCCCCTGAGCTTGGATGCGCGTAAGTCAATCGGCCTATACTTCTTCCAGATTTGCGCCTTTTTCAAACAAAAGTCCCTTTTTTCCATATATGCTTTGAAGGAAAATCAGCATAGGTTAATGACCTTGCAGAGGCGTCAATTTTATTTGTCTCCATCCACTCAGTAAACATAGTTTTCCTGGCCTTTTCTGTGTTTACAACCCTTGGCAAAGGGTCTTCGTCACTAAAGATTAACATCTGCTCACCTTCAAGATGATAACACAATCTTTCAACTAATAGTCTCCTATAATGAATAGGAAATTCAAATATTCTCGGTATTGCTTCACATGACGAAATGTAGCGGCAATCTAAAAATGACTTAATTTCATCATTTTTTTCTACTTCATTTCTGTTGGAATCTGATGTTTCCCCAACAGAGTTTGAAATCTAAATTGTACCTCGATCTGGTCCCTTTGTAACATATTTGAAAAGATACTTGATTGCTGTTGACTTGTTGCATGCTTCCACATTTATATGGCTTTGATATTTTACTACCAAATACCTGTTATATGGAACAACAAACCTATTGTCTAACTTAATACCATTCTTTTCAACTGTAATTGGCTGGTCCCTTCTTTTGTATACACAATAGCCATTCTCATCAATCACTGTATTGCCTTGGAACGATTTTGGAAATTTCTTTGAACAAACCCCTGCAGCAACAAAAAAATTTGTAATTTATATTAATGATTAAAAGTTTCTGAATGTATTCATTGCTTTTATTTTCCTGTTGAAGTATACTAACCATCAATCATGCAGGGCGAGGATAGATTTCCACATCCACATGATCCATGCATCATGAATTGGGAAACGGCATCATATCCAACGGGATCTATTGATGGGTACGGTATTTCTGCTGATATAAGTAAGTCTACCTGATCATTTGTCTTCAACTTTGCCTCATCATTTACCCAGAAAATTATATGAGCATGTGGTAATCCCCTTTTTTGAAATTCAATAGTGTATGATACTGCGGGAATAAGTATAAAAACAAATTAGGGATATGTAAGTACCCAAATCCGGATTGTCAAAATTCGTTAGAAGTTAACCGAAATCCGTTAACTGGCCCTTTCCAGGTTAACCGAAACCCGTTAAACTCCCCGTTCTTAAGCCAACGAGACGTCCCGGGACTGCCCCGTGCATCCTAACGTCAAAGCGTACTCAACACACGTTATCACACGTAAAAGTACAGCTTTTCCCGAAAAATGCACTTTCCGGGGGCGTTTAGGACATTTTTCGGACAGTTATTTAAAAAATGGATAAAACCGGGAATAACGGGACGAAAACCCTAGCCTAGGTGAGTCACAGGGGCACGTGACACTCATGCCAATGCCCTCCAATCAACATCAATCAAATTCCAAGGTGAAAAGACCAAAATACCCCTGAGATTGAATGACTGTCCGGCCGGACTGTTTGACCTGAAAAACCAGAATTGCCAACAAGTCCCCCAATTTTCCAAAATATCAAAAAACCTTCCCAAATTGAAGAAGAGTCCGTCCGGACGGTTTTGCAAATTCACCCTATAAATACAAGGGCTGTCAAACATTTTAAGAAAAAAGCAAAACATAATTCCTCTTCACAAAACCCCACGGTCCAAACCAGTTCTAACCCTTCCCGAGCCTTGTTTTGTCTCGATTTGCATGAAAATCTCGTTTTCCAACCAAACACGAACCAAACAAACTTAAAACACCCTTTCAAACACCAAACCGTATCTCGTATACGTCAACCGAGCCAAAGAGTCAACCCCTAGCTATAGGTAACACACTCTCTCTCTAAACACTCATTTCGCCTCGATTTACGTGTCAAACGCTATAATCACTCCGGTCAAAATCATTGAAATGTAGACGTAACGCCGTCTACGGGGTCCGATACGTTTTACCCCAAGATCATCTTCTCTCCCGTAAGAGAAGTAATCTCGGGTTAAAACGGCGTTTCGGTCCCATTTCTTTATGTTTATGTTATTTACAGTCCGGATCGTTTGATCAGTTGATTCGCAACTTTACAGTCCAAACCGTTTGGTTCGTGATAGTCATTTATAAAAATCCGGATCGGTTGATCAGTCGATATTGTCATTTAAATTATGCACCTTTACAAGTCCGAGCCGTTTGGCTCGTCGATCGCATCTTTAATGTCCGGATCGTTTGATTCCGTCGATACCGCATTTTAAATACTGTCATTTACAAGTTCGAGCCGTTTGGCTTGTGATAGTATTTATTTATCAAAGTCCGAGTCGCAAAACGACTCGTTGATCACATCTCATTTAATGCTTTTTCTTATAAAATCGCTAACAATGTAATGCCCGGTTCAAAACCGGAGTTCGTCATTCGAGCTCCTTTTTAAAACGCGCAAAAGTGACGTTTGGAATCCAAACAATCATTTTAAACGTTTGACATTCAAACGCTCTTTTCTTAAAAGTCAACGTTTGACACTTAAGCTAAAGACTCAAATTCGTCACTCGCACCTTTTTTCCTAAAAAAATCCCAAAACCGACGTTTGTCATTCAAACGCTCGTTTTTTCCAGAAAATCATAAAATCAACGTTTGACATTCAAACCAAGATTAAGCTTGTCATTCAAGCACCCCTTTTCAAAAAATGCAACATACACACACACACGCACACAATTTCGAGAAAGGTAGAAAGACTCGTCATACGAGGCATTTCAGGTGATCTCAACATACTCTTCCCGAAATGTAACGTGACCTCCGAACCTAACAATCTCTGGTCCTAAAAATCCATTTCCAAAGTTTGGGCTCAAAATACAAAACGACACATTTTCAAAGCCATTTTCAAAGTTTGGGCTCAAAATACAAAACGACACATTTTCAAAGCCATTTCCAAAGTTTGGACTTATAATACAAAACGATACATTTTTTCAAATCCATTCTCAATGTTTGGGCTCAAAATACAAAACCGCGTGGCGACTCCTCTCCTTCCCGAAAGTGAGGTCCCAAACCCGCGAAAGACAACCGCTCGCCGTGCTTTTTCTGCCTGCGCGCGATCCCGGGTAATTTCAGGATAGTAAGTTTAAGATAGCCAATTGAAATTTGAGAATTATTTTGTTAATACCTGCATCAACTTTTCCAAAGATTTCATTATCGACGATATCATGAATCATCTCGTCCAACTTTAATTTGAAAACTCGTGCCTCAATATCTGGCTATTTTCTGCCTTCTGCCCACCACATTCATTTAGAGTATCCTTGATTTCTTTCCAATTAGGATTGGCTGTAAATGTAATAAAGAAATCTGGATTTCCATGTACCCTGCATATCGCCATTGCATCTTGGTAATTTTGTACCATATATCTAGGACTACCCGTAAAGGATGATGGTAAAATAGTACGCATTCCAAAATTTCGCGAGTCTGAATCTCCATTTCGAATTGCATCATAAACATTCCTATAAAGTTCAGTACGCAAACTTCCTTGATTTCCCTTGAGAAAACGCAATCTCTGTTGTTCAATTTGGGTATAAACATCAACTATAAATTGCTGATATAACCTTCCTGAGTCCTGTAAAGTCTATCCTTGATTATTACGCTGCTGCAAAATATAGGAATAGTATTCACGTGCCGTTACACTGCCTCTTTTAGTCTTCCTAGAACCTGAGTTTCTTACATAAGGAATTTCTAGGTGAAAACCATCCTCTCCAAAGGGGAAAAGTAGAGGATATTGCAAAGCCATAAACAATGGGTGAAGATCACTAATTCTTTTCAAAGTACCATCAGTACCTTGAATAATTAGATCTCTTTCTCCATTGGTGTTAGCCATATCCCCTGCTATCAGCATTGCAATTTCAGAGGCTACTGGTGCTGAGTATTGACGTTGTCTACTTGCCCTTTTTTAACTAACTTGATACATAAATTCCCCACAGTATGCTCCTTATACCAATCCCTTGCAGTTCTAAAAACCTTCACCAATTCGTTATGTGTATTGAGCATATCTATTAATTGTCTAATAATATCTTGGGACAAATCCTTATTACGCTCAACTCTATTGACAGCATTCAATCTATTCTGAATTTCATTTTCTGTGTCATACACATATAATTGAAGGAAGCTTGCAGTAGAACCTTCATCTGGAAACAATGAGCATATTCTATGATAATTTTCACCACTAGTTTTATACACGTAAACAGAGGCATTATTATTCACAGAACCATCAACTTTTGCACCCATCGATGTCATAGAAAATATGGAATTGTATGCTCGGATATTTTCACGGAATTTGGTTGATAAAATACCCATGCTTCCATTCAGCAATGATTTGAGTGGTTCAGGGGCTTCTCTTCTTTGAGGCAGCTCAATCTTTCCATTTTTACAACATAACGAATGCACTGGATAGTTTTTATTCGAATGTTTTTTTACACGTTCTCTGTCCCAGAAGATTGCATGACAATACTTGCATGTGAATTGAGGTAAACCGTAGTATGAAACCTCAACCGAATATTTGTCTGTATTCAGTTAAATAATTTAATATTTAATTTAGCATAATAATGAATGTAGTTGCTATCGATGATGATATAGTAAAGTACCTTGAGCATTTAAAATATGCCTTAAGTTACCAGGCCTTTGCTGAGCATTGTTTGACAGGACTTTCCCTCTGGTTGAGCGATTTAAATCTCACAAGCATTTTCTCTCGTACATTCTTTGATTTGCATACATACGTCTTGCTTCAGCTGTTTTTAAAAAGAGAATATATATGTAAACTAATATAAAAGGCGTAATATAATAATTTCAAGGTGAAATCTTTAAATATTACCGGATATATGCATACTATAACTTGTTGAGCCCTGATTAAAGTTGCTTTCTTCAATAATCGTAGATTTCTTGGTTCTCTTGGACGAAGAAGCTGTCCAAATTAATTGTATACTTAGCCATCAATTTAATGAAACTAGTTAACATAATTACTTAAATTCAGTGTGCATCAACAATTGGATCTGAGGCAGTCGATGTCTATCATATGCGGGAATTTAGTATTTTTTTTTGAGCAAAAGTTTACAATTTTGTGAGTATTTAACTTATATTAATTGTATACATGGATTACATGCCATATGATGTCGTAGAGTGCTTTTCTTATGTCATAAGGAAGCTAATATAGTTACTCTAATAGCACGATTTTCCCTTGCCTTCTCTTTTGAAATTGGGACTGCGACATAGTATTAACACATATTTAATTAATTAATAGGAATTTGAGACTAAGTAGAGGATATTTGGAAATTGATTGAAGTTGATAATGAAGTTACCGTGACCTTGGGATACATGATCACTGTCAAGCTGTTCACGACTATGCTTGTTAGCCATATGACTATACCTCTTGGTTCAGTATAGCGAAATCTATTTCTCATGCTTTTGTGCTGTATCAAAGAAATTTTTATATGTGAGAGGACATAAATACTAGGATGTTGATATTCCAAACTTCATTGATTTCAATATATTATTCATTTTAAATCCATCTAGAATACGAAACCAATATAAAATTCATTGAATAAACTGCATTGAATCTGTTGAAATGGGAAACAAAATGTATTATGAGTAAAAAACTTTTGAGCTGAAATTAATCTATTCAAATTCCAAGCAAATATAGAGCTCTTAAGATATTCCAGGAAAAGATTACTTTAGAATTTTAATAATACAATATTACAGAAAAGTATTTTAGAAAAGTCAGAATAATGTTAGTCCAAAAGACTCCTCGATATATAGAAAATAACATACACAACGAAGTTTCGTAAGCACAGAGGGTTAGAGATATTGCAATGGCCATTTTTAAAAACATAATACATGCTTCCTTCGTCCCATATTAACACACTTATTGAAAGGAAAAATGTAAATTTCTTTCTATTTATACTATAAGTTTTTAAGAAATTGTAATATTCCTGTTGAGTTTTGAACAATATTATCTACTTCACTGAGCAAAAGTATATTGAATATAACAATTATTTGTTCAATTTCCTCATTACTATGTTATGCAAGGAGTATAGATTTCGATTACCCTGCATCTTAAATGCTCTTTCTCATTTGTAATGTTATATTTATTTCATTATTACAATACATAGTAAAATGCACTTAGGTCTCAATATGTTGTTGTTTAAATTATCCTAATACACCACACTACGTTCATGTAAATCTTTAGTCATAGGGTTTATCATAAGGCTGCAAATTGAATAAATTTTATTTTCATATAGTTAAAGTGGGATTATAGATTACTATTTTTTCTTTCCACATTGTTCCTTGTATAATCTTAATCAATTAAAATAAAATTTAAATTCTAGTAGAATGGAGAACTAAACTGGGATGTAAAGAAATTAGAGTACCACACTCTCAAATTCTCAAAAAGTTAACACTCTCCTTAAATTGACTTCTACTTTCCTATGAATATTCTACTCAGCATCTACAGTAAAATTCGTAGCCAAAAATGGCTTTATTACATACCAATTCACCAAAAAAAGAAATTAAAAAAGAGGGAAACCTCCCAAAGTTTCAAAAATTCAACAATCTCCTTGCTTTCTTGTTACTTTCATTCTGATGCTCCCCCTCACCTTCAATTGTTTCTTCAGCACATCCCTCCTCAGATGCACGGTTATTACCATTGGATCATTTAGCATAAATTTAATCAATCAAAATTTAGTCCAACTAAAAAAATAAGTATTTTTTCCAATATTACCTTTTCTTATTGGTAGTCCTTTTATCATAGGTATGTGGGGTCTTGACGCCTGCTGAAGAAGAAGCAAGCCTTTGATCATTCTCAGCTATCTACACTTAGCAAGGTAAATATGAAAGTTAATAATTATTGCACATAAATTTTCCCCGTATAATATGTTAAGCCAAACATGTTAACCTTGTCATCTGCATTCTCACGAATTTCATCCTCAAATATCACCTTTTTAACAGCAAAATTTACATTTGTACGACCTAAACTTGTCTCGTTATGCTGAACCTAGAAAATATGGCACTTGCCTATCACTTTCCTTATCTGTCTTGGCAAAGGCATTGCATATTCCTCCTATTAAAAAAATAATTATCTTCAACAATTTAAAAGATTTGAATCTTACTACAAATGGTTGAAAATTATAGCTTTAAAAATACTTAATCGCATTGTCAGGATAATTACCTCGTCGACCATCTGAGCCAAATCATGAGCCTTAATTTTAATTAACTTCTCTACCTCTCGGTCAATAAAAACACACTTTAACGAATCCGTGCCATCATGTAACTCAACCTCCAAACGATACCTATTCACAGTCAGTGTGAGGGAAGGTTTAATGAAATTATGATATAGAAGGATTTCATACTTTATTTATAATTAAAACAAAATAAAAAAGTATCTTAAAGAAAAAAATACCTCATGGTTGGGTACAATTCATCCTTCTTACACTCTTCACAGTGTAGTTTGCCATCATTAAGATGAACTTTTCTATTGCAAGTGCGACATGAATTATATTTCCAACCATTCATTTTCTCAATGTGTGATATACTACCATAAACATACAACAGAGATTTCTGACAAATGGAGGACAGTGTGAGTGTAGATAATAAGAGTTAATCGTTGGAAGTATTGGTGACAGATTTCAGTCGAAGAGAATGAAAGAGTAACCCATATTTACCAACTTCTCATTTCGAAACAACATATCCTTAATTTCTTGAATAAGTTTCTTATTCTGCTGGTAGTCATCATACACAGCTGGATGTGATAGTGATCTTTCCGATTTCAGATTCCTCTTCATATGCATTATACCTAGATATTTCATAGATTTTAGGTGCTGTTTTATCCATAAATTGAAGATTAATTTTTTACAGTGATAACTCATTATATATTTAACTACTTACATGCTAATAAATTCCTTAATTTCAAGGATTGAGTCATCGTTGTATAAATGCGTGGCACTGCTTGACGATATCCCTAAACTCCCTGCCAATAGAGAAGTGGCATACATGAATATTGTCAGGCGTCACATGTAATATTATTAACGATTTACTAAATAAATCTAAGAGATATACGAACCACTGGATTCAAGTTTAACAATAGCTGACGTGATAATCCAAACACGCTGATTACTTGCGGGTATTTTAGTAGCCTTGTTAATGACAACATCACCCCATAGAGTAATCTTGAATTTCAGTCCCCTACATTTATTTAAAGTGGCTTAGATATTTGTTAACCGAGTAATTACATTTTCACATCAAATACCTAATACAGTGTTAGGGAGAAAACGGACCTAGCGTCTTTAAGATCTATATCCTGCACTGGTTTGAAATTACTCATACATTGAACAACATTAGAAGCACCAACCACATATCCAATAATATATATAAATGAGAGAAATTTAGGTGTGAGTTTCAATGGACTAAATTAAGTACAATAAAATAAAGGTCAGTCAGGTACTTGCCACATACATTTTTCTTGTTATCACTGGTTTCCAGAAGCATGTTGAAGGGAACAATCTGGAAAAAATGCCTAGGAATTTTTGGAGGATTTCTGACAATCTTCTCTACAAATGTCGATGCATCCAGGAGCAAATAATGTTCCCTTTGTTTTACTCGAAACTCTGGTTTTCGAACTTCAACTGAGAAATTTTTTATGCTATAAAATGAGCCTTCAACAAACAGTCCTAGGAAGTCAGGTATGAATCTGCTCCGAATGGTACACTGGATGGCATGATCCTTGTATTATAAAATAGAAACAAACTTTGTTAGAGAAAAAAGTATTTATTCATCCAATGTTAGCATGAAGTAATGATAGTTTTTAAACTAACCTTTTCATCTATTGCCACAAAATCGACACGCATTAGCTCTCGATCTTTTCTTGTGTTATAAGAACTCCACATGCGACTGACACGAATGATAAATTTCTTATCGCATCTCCCTCTTTGAATCTGCTCTATGTAAATTAGTTGGGGAGCCATTTGAAATGCTGGATTTGATTGCTTTAATTCCCTAAGTTAAAATAATTTGTTGATATATATGTTGATAGTAACTGTAATCACATTTTTAAATGGCCACAAATGCTATTAATCCTGCAGTTCCTAAGAAGCAGAAATGCCAGGAGATACATGCATCATTCATTTAGTAATTCAGAAGGTCAAGAGAAGTTCAGTTACATTCTAATTGAGTGGCTATTTAGATTAAGCAGTTTGCTACCAAGTGTATATAAATATTGTTCCTATAGGTTATTATGAACACTATGATTATAATGTACAAAGAATATATGCCTGTATTTATAGCCATATCAAGGTATACCTAATGACTGTATCAATTAATATACCTATTCTAGTTGCTGATTCATTTTGTCTTGTAAATGGCACCAAGATAATAGGAAAAGTTATTTACAGTAATTCTTTCATTCAATAGATACCTATCTTTTCATATGGTATACATAGATTCATTGTAATATATCACTACAACAATTCATATACATATATTCAGTGTAACAGTTAATTGCATTCATTCACATACCATGAGTATTCAACTGTTCATGAAGTATGTTTAGCCGAATATGAAAAGCCAAAGGTTGCCAAGTAAACCGCTGAGATGGCATGCCCGAAAAGAAGTTTTACCAATTTTGTGCTGAGGTGTCATGCCTAGATTCATTTTAGCTTACTTTAATATACTATAAGTATAGATTTGTGGTGATCTTTCCAATTTGTATTGTTACCATAGATAAAGATTGACAGTCAATCTCCTAGAAATAAGGCCTAGATTAGTGGAGTCATTGTATTATATAACTTTTATGTAAATATTTGGAAATGACAAGAAAGTTGAAACCTTTTATGGTATAACGAGTACCTGGGCATTCTCTCGATCCTTCTTCCGCTGTGCCCATTCTCATCGTGATGTCTTCTTCTTCCAAATCTTTCTTTCACCCGGCTCTCGCTGTCTCAAATATCAAAAACAATATTGCTCTTCTTCTTGATTTAGAGAACGCAGAATATGCCACTTGGGCCGAACTCTTTCGAGTTCATGCTCGCTCTACACGGGTTCTTCAGTACATCATTCCGGCCGAGGAAGGCAAGGAGAAAGTGCCGACTACCGACGAAGAGATTGATCTCTGGTCAACCCTAGATGCTACAGTTCTTGGGTGGATTTTCTCCACCATTTCCAAAGATTTGTTGACCACTATTCTTGAATCAGGATGCTCTGCGATGCAAGCTTGGGATCGCTGGCGTGATATATTTCAAGACAACAAAAATTCTCGTGCGGTTTCTCTTGAACAGGAATTTTCCCACACGGTAATGGCTGACTTCTCTTCTGCTTCAAACTACTGTCATCAACTCAAGCAATTGTTGGATCAACTAAAAAACGTGGGTGCTCCGGTAAGTATTGACCTCCTTGTCTTGCAAATAGTCTTATCCTGATGCCGAGGAGCTAGCTCGGCAGCTTATAGCTACGCCTAAACCCCTGAGAGGCCTCCCTTACTTGCCAGGGAGGGAGATCATGTGAGGCTGGGCCGAGCACCTGTCCAAAGGGCCCTGGACGAGGAGAGGTATGAGAAGTTGGTTCGGGATAAGCCTATCAAGGAAAACTTGCTCGGCCGAAAAGGATTGCTGATATCCGAGGTGACTATCTCGTACTTTTACTTTGTGCGTTTTGTACTTGTATGATTTCTGAAGTTCATCAATATTGCATCTTGCCACTATGTCGGCCTACGAGAATGTGCTGAATAAGGCCGTGGACAAGCAAATGGCTAAGCTCAAGGCCAGCCTTAGGAAGGGAGAGTCCGAGATGGCTGCAGCAGTCGAGTTGCTAAAGGCCAGGGATGCTGAGCTTGAGGCCGAGAAGGCGGATAAAGCCAAAGTCGAGGAGGCGGTGAAGAGGGCCGAGGATGCCAGACTGAAGGCTGAGGAAGCCCTCCGGCTAAAAGATGCTGAGATGGCTGAGCTAATAAAGCTCAAAGCCGAGATCACGCAGAGAGATGAGGGGGCTGAGGCCAAATGTCAAGAGCTAGAGGCCGTCATTCCATCTAAGGAAGAGGAGGTTGTGGCTCGGTTCAAGGCTAGCTCGGCCTTCAAAGATGTTGTCAATGATCAAACAGCCACAATGTTTCAAGATGGCTACCTGCATTTGGCCCGTCAGCTTATGGTGAACACCTCCCATGGTCTTGACTTGGATGCCATTGCTCCGCTGATATGCCAGGACAGGTATGATGAAGCAGCTAGGGCTCTTCACTACCTTGTTCCTTATTCTCAGTACAACTTGAATGTGATGGCTATGATGGATGCTCGGGCTGGCAAAGAAGCTTGGGTTCCACCGTCTGTCGATCCTGATAATCTCAATGCTCTCATCGAAAGTATCGAGGATGAGGATGATGACGGGATGGCGGTGGAGGATGAGGGGACTGCTGCCGAGGAGCTAAATGACGAGGAGACTCAAGTCAAGGCTCAAACTGAGCAAGTCACCGTCTCCACCACCCTTGAGTCTGAGTTAAATGCTAGTGACGAGGAGCAGGCTTTCTTTGGGGAGATCCCTCAGAAAGAGAAGTCTTAGGGATTTTTTCTTTATTTTGGTGTAATAGGCTAGGACCTTTGTAAATCTTCCTTTGAATATTAATGAAATGTCCTTTCCTTCATGTCGTCGTTGACATTATGAACTGTTTGTTTGAATGCTTGTTTGTGGGCTTGCACAAATACACGTCTGTTTTAGGGGGAAGCCGAGGAAGGTTCCTTGTACTTCACTCTTTTATATAAGACGAGGAGGATAGCTCGGTCTTAAGAGTTTTGGCAATTTTGCCTATCAAGTCATTAGGCCGAGGTGGAGTTCCTCGGTCTTGATTGTTGGCTATTTTCTTCTTTTGTCATCTCCTTATGCCGAGGAAGAAGACTCATGCACATGTTTTAGACGTGGAATGCATGTAGTCGTTTTACGCCGAGGGGGTTCCTCGGCTAGATGTGAGGCAAGTCATCAGACCGAGGGAGGTTCCTCGGTCTTGACTGTTAAGATCATTCTTCTTTTTCATCGCCCTGTGCCGAGGAAGATGAATCATACACAGGTTTCAGATGGTCTGTGCCTGTAGTCATTTGAGTCGAGGGGTTTCCTCGTCAAGATGTTAAGCTTCCTTCTTTTTTATCTCCTTACGCCGAGGAAGGTTACTCGTACGTAGGTTTTAGATGTTGGCCAGTTAGTCATTTTTGCCGAAGTAGGCTAAACGTTTGGCTCGTTTCTTGAAGAGTCGAGGATAGAATCCTCGTCTTCCAGTGTTGTGTCAATAGTTGGTAGTTGCCTTGAATGTTGAAGAAGTAAATTCCATAGACTAAAATTGATTACATCGAACTGCAATCCTACCATGCTAAAAAGGTAAAAGACTAATAATTAAAAACTAATCTATTACATAAAATAAACTAACACTAATGATAGTATTTCCGGAGATTGTCGGAGTGCCACGAATGCTTGAGCTCTTTCCTCTCCTTAGTATTTAATCTGTAGGTCCCTTCTTGAATGACTTGAGTTATAATGTAGGGACCTTCCCAATTCAGGGAGAGCTTGTTTTGTTCTGTCTTTCGACCAGTAGCTTCAATTTTTCTAAGTACCCAATCGCCTACTTGGAATACTCTTCTGTTGACCCTCTTGTCATGGTATGTCTTGGTCTTTTGCTTGTAATTCACCATTCTCATCTGCGCAGCTAGTCGTTTTTCATCTATCAAGTCTAGGTCTAGGAACCTATTGACCTTGTTGACTTGCTCATCGTAATGGGAATTTCTCATAGTAGGGATAGCCATTTCAGCCGGTGCCATAGCCTCAGAACCGAAGGTTAATGCGAATGGGGTTTCCTCGGTTGGCCCCCGGGTGGTTGTGCAAACATCCGATAAGGCTAGGGAAAGTTCGTCTAACCATCTGCCCTCACTTCCTTCAAGGTTCTTAGTAAGGGCTGTTAGGACCAGTTTGTTGGCAGCCTCTGCTTGTCCGTTGCCTTGAGGCCTACTAACTGATGACTTGGCGTGACGAACTCTTACTCTTCCCAACTCCGATGTGAATGTCGTAGAGAATTGGAGTCCATGATCTGAAATAATTGTGTGTGGGAGCCCAAAACGGCACCAAATGTGGTCGTGGACGAAGTTTATAACGTTCTCTTCCGTTGTCTTGGCCAATGCTTTCGCTTCTATCTATTTGGAAAAGTAGTCGACTGCTACTATGACATACTTGCAGTTACCACGGGCGGGAGGGAAGGGTCCGATGATGCCGATCCTCCACATATCAAATGGCCATGTAGGTATCACAAGAGTTTGCTCAACTGCTGGGAGTCTAGGAATATCAGAGTATCTTTGGCACTTATCACATTTTCTAACATAGGCTTGCGCGTCCTCCCTCAGGTTTGGCCAATAGTAACCTAGCAAGATGATCTTGTCGGCTAAGGTTCTGGCCCCCCGTGTACTTCGGCCAAGAGATTCTCAATTTCCTTGGGATAGACACACCTCAGCAGGGGCTTAGTGAAGGATCGTCGATAAAGGACTCCGCTCATCACAACAAACCTTGGTGACCTCTTCTTGAAAAATTTAGCTTGGGTTTCATCTTCTGGGAGTTGGCTCTTCTCGATGTAATCTATGTAGTCATCGATCCAGCATCTCTCCTCTCCTTCTAGGAGCATGACTTGTAGTCTTTCATATGCAGGTTCTTCAGCAAAAACTATGTATGGATTGGAGTTAGACTCAGACACATCCATAGTCGCTAGTTTAGATAGAACATCCGCGATTTGGTTATCTTCCCTGTCTATTTGTTTGATTTCGAAGAACTCCAGCTTCTTCGTCATGTCTAGGACCAGGTCTCTATACTTGGTAAGTACGGGGTTTTGGGTGTTATACTCTCCCTTTACTTGTTTGACAACAAGTTGGGAGTCACAGAATGCTGCCACTTTAGTTGCTCCATAGAAGGAAGCCAACTTGATACCAAATATTAGAGCCTCGCATTCAGCTTGGTTGTTGGAGGCAGAGAACTTGAATCGGATGATATCTTGGATGGTGTGTTCTCCTTCGGGACTTGCCAGTACCACTCCAGCTCCACTTCTCTCCTTTTTGACTTAGCCATCAGTGTATAGGACCCAACAGTTGGATGGGAGTTCCATGGGGGACTCTTCTTCCTCCAGTGAGCTATGCTTACAGGAGGTGTGGACATGTTTACCCATAAAGGCAGTCTCGACCATGAAGTCAACCAAAGGCTGTGCCAGGAGGGTCTTCCTTGGTTGGTAAGTGATATCAAACTCAGTAAGAGCGATAGACCAATTTAGGAGACGTCCGGAGCCATCTAACTTATGCAAAATTTTCTTCAATGGTTCATTGGTATACACGGTGATGGGATGTGCAGAAAAGTAGGCACGTAGTTTTCTTGATGTAATAACTATTGCGTACGCTATCTTTTCCACATTGAAGTATCTGCTTTCCACATCTGACAATGCCTTAGAGACATAGTAGACTGGTTTCTGAGTTCCTTCATCATTTAATACAAGAACAGCTGCAACTGCATAATCTGTGGCGGCTAGGAAGACATACAATGTGGGGACCTGTAAGTACCCAAATTCGGATCGCTCCCTTTCAAGCACACGGGAAACACTGCGGATTCACACAAACGTGATCCCGAACACCCGTAGCCTTCAAAAACCTCAAAAACCACCAACCAAACCAAGGTAGGACCTTTCTGGGATAAAAAAAAGGCAAAAGGACTTTTTTAGGAATTTTGCAAAATATTTGGCCTGCATAATGGTCCATGCGGACCATTTTGCATCCCAGACACCATAATTGCAAAATTCCCATAAAGTCCACAATATTCCCTTAAATTCAGGAAAACCAAAATTTTGGTTTTCAGACTAGTCCGTGCGGACCACTTTGCAATTTTTTCACTCCTATAAATAGAGGCCCCCCCTCTCATTTTTCTCACACCTCCCTTCTCTCCTCTCTCTCCCCCAGCCTTTAGGCTCCCCTTCGGGGCAATCCCGGTCCCTTTCGGTTCCCTCCGGGGCCTTCCGAGCCCCCTCGCGGTGCTCCGAAGCCCTGTCGAGCACTCCCGAGATGCTCTCGATTTGCCCCGAGGCACTCCCGAGGCATCCCGAAGCCTTGCCAGTCCATTCCGAGACATTCTGGCCCATCCCGAGGCGTTCCGGTCCATCCCAATGCCCTGTCGGACAATCCCGGTCCATCCCGAAGCAAGACGGAACTCTGCCCGAGCACAACCGACGATCCCGAGGCATGCCGAACCTCTGCCCGAATACAGTCAACAATCCCAAGGCATCCCGACGCACACTGAACCTCTGCCAGAGTGCAACCAACAATCTCGACGCACGCCGAACCTCTGCCCGAGTACAACCAACACTCCTGAGGCACACCGAACCTCTGCCCGAGCATACCTAGCAATTCTGAGGCACGCCGAAACTCTGCCCGAGGACACACCTAGCACTCCCGAGGCACGCCTAAGCTCTGTCCGCAGACACCGGTACATCCCCGAAGCAATCCCGATCCGTCCCGAAACACTATTCATACTCAAACACTATTCCCAAGCGGAAGACAGACACGAACCAACATTGGTAAGGCTTCCTTCCATTAATATTTCAATTTATTTAAATACATAGCATACAATGTAGACATTATATACAACATGCATTTTTAAAAGCACATACACACACACACAACTTTTAAAGAAAGAGGGGTATCGAAAGACTCGTTTTTACGAGGCGACTCGGGTGAGCTCTGCTATTCTCTTCCCGAGGCGTAACCTGACCTCCGAACTCAAAATCTCATCACACAACAACAATTTTTTAAACTAAGCCTTTTTTCAATGTTTTGGGCTAAATCAAAACAGCGTGGCAACTCCTCCAAACAAACGCAGCGACACCTCCCGACAACCATGAGATGAAGGGGCCCGCGCGCGAGCCGGATCCGGGTAATTTCAATTGGCGACTCTGCTGGGGATATTTTGTTTTAAAAACTTTTAAACAAATTTTTTTTTTTAAACACTGATGAGGGTCAAACTTTCATTTTACCCCTTTCTTTAATTGTTTTGTGTGTGCATGTGCTTACTTTTTATTTGCAAAAAATTAAAAATACAAAAAATGCATCATAATACATCTGTGTGCATACATACAAAAATTCTGCAAAAATATCTGTTTTACTCAGAAAAAGAATTCTAGTGACGACACACTATGCGCACTCTTATCCTAATACACTGCACACTACAACCCTCAACCCGGGGTGGTCTTAGTTGTAGCTTGATTGGTGTTCCTATACCTTTTGAGCGCGCACGGGATCATCCCAAACATCCCATCCTAGCCAGTGTCAACCCTGCACACTTGCGTCATACTCTGTCTAGACTCGGTTGGTTTTTGCCCAGTCTGTGTCATAAAGCCTGGATACATATCCCATGCCGGCCATTTTCTGAGTCGAAGCTCGGAACTCAAGATCCCTTGCGCAAGCAAGACGATGAAAGGTCATGCTATAATCTTTACCCGATCTTGATTTCCAAAGCTACACCCTGACAATGCTCCGTCTCGGATATAGATCCATGCCCACATCACACCATGTCATCAAGCCTTTAATACGTCATCCATGATAATATGACCTAGCCAATGCCTAACGTCACAGATCCCTTGCGCAAGAAGGGTAAAGAGAGCTCATGTCGAACTCTCGACTCGATCTTGACTCAGGTGCCGGCTCGGCTCACTATTCACATGGCCGACGCATTAAAATGAACATGATAGGCTTGGTCCTTAGGTTCGGATTTTTCTTTTAGGCCGGTGGAAACCACTTGCCCTATAAGACCCTCACCCGGGGCTGTCCACCCCGGGATGTCGAAATACAGGTGCAAAACGAGGGGCTTATAGCCACATAGATGGTCTCCACGGACCCAGGATCTACCATAGTTGCGAAAAAGAAGAGCAATCTTTTCCAACCAACTTAGGATTTTGAGAAAACACGTTTTAAGTAAATTAAAACTACAATAAATAAATAAATAAATAAAAACGGAAACTGCATGTCACATGAGCTTTCCCCCTTAATCCAAAAAAGGTCTTCCCATGTCTAAACCTTACCCGTCACCCCCTCCAGCGAACCGAGAGTGATCGAGAGTACCTGGGAACCATTCTTCTAGTGTCAAAGCCGCAAGGTCCAACAGCTTTCCCAGCATAGCCCCTAGGGCAGTTTATCAACCCCCCATGGCCAGGTCGGCAGATAACAACGAGGAAAACGAGATCTTACCCCCGAGAAATTTCCCGACGATGAAGGAAGTCTGTCAAGCTGTCATAGCTCTCGAGAAACGCCAAGGCGAGCAACAGGCCTGAATTGAAGGTGACATGCATCATTTCGAAACATTGGCCACCCCCCAACCACCTGGGGCTCCCAAGGACAAACCCGCTCCCGCAGCTCCCAATGTCTCTCATTGTCTTTCGGGATGCAATCCTTTGCCTTTGTACGAGCCCCGCAGCTACGACATGAAGCCACAAGGCCCCCCAGGGAAAGACGTGACAAGTCAATGCCCCGAGGTCCCAAGACCACCGCAAAATGATGAACACATCTGGTGGAACATCTGCGATTGCCCCACTTGTCTGGATAGGGGCTTCCAAGATGAAATAAACGAGGATCTCCCTCCAAGGAAGAAGAAACTCTCTTCTCAATAAAAACTGAAAAATAGATACGAACCCGGCGATCCCACAGTCGGAACCCTAGGCGAACCATCTAGAAAAGTTTGACTACTACGTCATCTACTCCAGCAAATCTCCTCAGCCTAACTCTACGCAAGACCACGGCAATTTCTGCTCCAAGATTAGATGGGATGAGCTCCGCACAGCCACCAACGGCCCAAGGGTCCTAACACCCCAACCCCTATCTTGGGAAGACATCAAGGCCACTGTTGACGCTCCAACAAAAGCAATAACGGTGAACGAGCTGAAATGCGAGGCATGGCATGGCCCTACGCCAACCAAGGCCCTCCCATGACAGAAGTGGGAGAAACAAGCAAAGGAGTGAAGCCAGAAGTGAACGTACTGACGCGTTCTGGCCAAATCCCGGTGAATCCTCCAAGGACAGACAAAAGGCCAGCCGTACCTGAGCCTCGAATCGAAAAGGACCCCTACGCCAAAGAAGCTGAATAATTTGCCCCAAAGGCTGAAGATCCGATCTTAACTCAGCTCAAGCGCACTCAGGCCAACATATCCCTCTGGTCCTTACTCACTTCCTCTTATCCGCACAAGCTCAAGCTGGAGGAAAGCTTGGCCCAGACCATGGTACCCATCAACGTGACACTAGATGAAGCGGTCCAAATGATCGGCAACGTTCACTACAGTAACATTATCACCTTTATAGAGCTCGATCTCCCAAAAACTCGGGGCTGACCACAACGAGCCTCTCTACATAACAGTCCAACTTGACAAGCGTCACCTCCCTCAGGTCTTGGTAGACGGGGGATCCGCCATGAACGTCCTCCCATCCAAAATGATGGACTTGCTAGGGATCAAGCCGACTGATCTAAAGCCTTCAACTCAGACGATCAAAGCATACGACTCAACATCTCGCTCAGTCTTGGGGATAGCCACTCTCAACCTGTGGTTCAAAAAGCAGATGATCCCGATAGACTTCCAGGTTATTGACATCCTGATCACCTTCACTGCCATCTTGGGACGACCTTGGCTACACCAGATCAATGGGGTGGCATCCACCCTACGCCAGTGCGTAAAGTTCGTCCAAGGAACGGATCTCACCATCATCTATGGGGACAGCATAACTACTGAAGGGACCAACACAAACGGCATCCCAGTCCTGGAAATCAAGCACGACAACGAAGGCATGATGCTGACAGGTTTCACAGTTGAAAGTCCGAAGGCCCAAGTATGCCACATAGACCTTCCCCTGACTTGGGATCGGATTCCTCCTACCATGAAGATGATGAAGCTCATGAACTACATCCCGGGGCTTGGTTTGGGAAAACGCCATCAAGGTACCCAACAAATCATCGAGGTCAAAGAACAAAATACCCGCCATGGTCTATGATACGTCCCTACTCCCAGAGACGATGCAGAAGACAGAAAAGTTGCACGAAAATCCTCTGCTACTGACAAAAGAGGCTTGCACGCAATCTTTGACCTCTGCCCTTACAGCTTTGACATGGCCCGGTACTTCACAAAGAAAGCCGGCAGTTTGAACGAAGACACAGAAAAAGGGACAAAGCTGATCAACGCCAAACAAAACTGGTCGGTAACTGATAGGTTGTTTTTAGCTTTGGTAATTCCTCGGATTTTTCGGACATTTTATAGCAATTTGGTTACATTTTGTGTTTATTATAGTTAAATTGCTATATTTTGTATTATGGAGGAAATATTGTAATAGGAGATATTATTATTGGTATTTTATGGTAATATGAGTTAGTCCTATTTTGGAGATGCCAAGGGAGCCAGCAAGCTTCAAGGACCAAATTGCAGAGCAGGAAAGTTTGGTGGCCAGAATGAAATTATGGAAAGATGAAGGACCAAAGTGAAAACAAGGAATTAGGAAATTTGATTACTGTGCACGTGTGTGAATTGAAGGCGTATGTTGACTCCAGCGTTTGCGTGTTGACCGAGGCTTGGCAGAGTTGACCGCTGCTGGAGGAAGGAGTTTAATTGTTATTTTAATTCTTTTTTCCTTTTTCTTTTGGGATTTAGTTTTTAGTTTTATTAGAGGAGGTATAAATACTTCTATCAACTTCAATTTTAGGGTTTGATTTTTATTATTATATTTCCCTAGAGAGTTCATAGATTTTTATGGAGAACTAATTTTCTTGCTTTGGATTCGATTATTGGAACCGTCTTGAATTCAATTGAGGTTAATTTCTTTTCATCTATTTTGTCCTATTCAAATTTTCTTCTGTTTTAATTGATTGATTTGATTTCTAGGGTTTTTCAATTAGGCCAATTGTTAAATCTTGGATCTTAATTCATTTCTAGAATTCCCTAAGATTGTGTCAATTTAGGATTTCAAAAGTAGCAACTTTATGATTTATGCATGTGTCATGGTAAATTGTGAATGGGGAGAAAATAGATAAGTATCTAATTGAAATAACATTAGAACGTGTTCTCGATCTTAATCTCTTAAATTGGAATCAATCGATATTGTGAATCTAGACTGTGTCAGTTAGGTTTAGGTATTGATTAGGGTTATTAGTGAGTGTGTCACTACTATTGGCTAATATCAAAGAAAGGGATAGAGATTGAAAGACATCTCGTGATCGAGTGAATAGGGTAAAAGTGAAAAGAGTTAACCAATGATATTTGAATGATAAACGGGGAAAATAATTGATCCAAAGTGCTTTCCTTTAATTGTTTACAACTTAGTTTTTTTATTCCCGTCTTAGGAATTAATTAAAATCAATCTTAGACCCCCAATCTTGTCAAGTGACAATTGTGCAAATAAATAACCGTTCTTCAGTGGATCGACCCTGGACTTGTCCTAGCTGCAGTTTTGTAGCCGAGTCTTGGTATTTAATTTGTAGGCGTGCGACTTTAGCTTATCAAATTTTGGAGCCGTTGCCGGGGAACGATGTTTATTTGTTTGCACTCTTATTCTTTTCTTAATCTATTTCTTTTTCTTTTTCTTGTTTCCTGTTTAATTGAGCTTTACTATTATTGTCATCTTGTGGTGTGGAACCTTTTATGGTCCATACCTGTTCTGCTAATCAACTTGCTATTCCTTTTGTTCCGGAAATTGAAAGGTATTTCAGGTGCAGGAGAAATTTGCAACGGAACGAGATGAATAATAATAATGGCATGGGTGATAACGATCCGGATGTTGTGAACAATGGGGGTAATGGAAGAGGCAATAACAACCCCCCACTTCGGACATTGAGGCAAAAGATTGCTCTGAACTGGAATGAGCAACCACAAGCAGTGCTATTTCCTGATTTGCCGTCTGGGGTCACTTTTGAGTTGAAGCCGGGGTTGTTGAACCAGTTTCCCCATTTTAATGGGATACCAGGGGAGAATCCGAATCAGCACATAGCCCAGTTTGTGCAGATATACAAGAGCATGAAGCCGGCTGCACTTGCTCTTGAGCAATTATCATTGAGGGCGTTTTCCTTTACTCTTAAGGATAACGCGAATGCGTGGTACTATCACTTGCCACCCAATAGCATTACTTCGTGGCAGCAATTAAAGGAAGTATTCCTTAATGAGTTCTTCCCTCCAGATCAGATCAATGTTATGAAGCGAGATATCAGCAACATGGAGAAGCGGTCCGATGAATCATTATATGACTATCACAACCAGTTCTACAAGCTTTGCAGAAGCTATTCGTATCATGGCTTTGATGATGAGCAGCTTATTGTATATTTCTATGGAGGATTGACTGTGCAGGATAAACGGTGGGTGGATTCTGCTTGTGGAGGTAGTATTCTGAATAAAACTACCAGGGATGCAGAGCAGTTGATAGAGGAATTAGCCAAAAGCACAAGAACACATGGAAGGAGGTCTAGTGTGAGACAAGTCAGTGCAGCGGGATCGAGTGATATCACAAGAAAGTTGGAGATCGAGCTGGAGGATGTTAAGAGTTTGTTGAAGACATTGGTTTTGGGTCAACAACCTCATCCCTGTGGTATATGTGGTGATGTGACTCACCCGACTGATTCTTGTCCCACTCTTCAGACGGATAAGGTGGTAGATGTTAATGCTATAGGGTTCAATCAGCAGGGTCAGAGGCCACCGCAGTTCAAGTACAACGGTGCGAATAATGTTCATCCGAACCTTAGGTATGGTCCACCACATGGTCAACAAGGTTTCAAGCAGCCGTTCAATAATCAGCAGGGGTTTCACCAGGGTCAGCAGTATCAGGGCAACCAATTTCATCAGTACAGAGCACCTGTTGGACAGCAGCAGCCGCAAGGACAATCTACATAAGACATGGTCCGATCACTAGCGCAGAGCATGTCTACTATGAATGGAAACTTTCAGCAGAAGACTGAATCGAGCATCAGCAGTTTAGAGAAGCATATGAGTCAGCTGGCAGATGTAGTTGGGAGAATGAAGGCTAAAGATTCGGGGAAGTTTCCATCTAGAACTGAACCGAATCCGAAGTCTAATGTTAGTATAGTGACTTTGCGTAGTGGAAGGAAGCTAGAGGAGGTAGTTGTCGAAGAGGAGCTCGAGCTAGTGGTTGAGAGGGTTACACCTGAGGTGAAGACTCCTGAAAAGGAGAAGAGTACTGCACTCGTGTTTCCTGTGTATGAGCCAGTTCCCCCGTTTCCGTATGCATTGAGGGAGGACAGAAAGCCGAAGCCTGATAAGGCTATCTTTGACACATTCAAGAGGCTCGAGGTAAATATCCTGTTTCTAGATCTTCTTCAGTCGGTTCCAAGGTATGCGAAGTTTTTGAAGGAGCTATGCATTATGAAGAGGAATCAGAAGGAGCGGAGTCAGAAAAAGGTAAAAATTAGTGAGCATGAGTCTGTAGTCTATCAGAAGAGGATGCCGAAAAAGTGTAGTGATCCGGGTATGTTTGTGATTCCGGTTTCTCTAGGGGATTATTCGGAGCATATGGCTATGCTTGACTTGGGGACTTCAATCAACGCCATGCCCTATGCG
This sequence comes from Adenophora triphylla var. japonica, assembly GCA_022495995.1. Classification (NCBI taxonomy): domain Eukaryota; kingdom Viridiplantae; phylum Streptophyta; class Magnoliopsida; order Asterales; family Campanulaceae; genus Adenophora; species Adenophora triphylla. Next base: position 264,977 of record JAFEMH010002480.1, read on the forward strand.
TTGTTTGAGAACCTAAAATTGGGACCTCTACAAGATACTCGGGTGATTATTCAGCTTGCCGACAGATTTAATGTGTACCCTAAGGGGTTGATTGAGGATGTTCTAGTTAGGGTTGGTAAGCTCATCTTTCCTGCAGATTTCTGTGTATTGGAGATGGATATGGATCCTAAGGCTCCCATTCTGTTAGGGAGGCCTTTCATGTCGATTGCTCGTACCAAGTTGGATGTTTCAAATGGGTTATTGACTATGGAGTTTGATGGGCAACAAATGGAGTTCAATATCTTTGATGCCATGAAGTACCCTAAGGATGTCCACTCGGTGAACTTCATTGATGTAGTTGAGCCCATAGCTCAAGAGGTGTTCGATGTGTGTGGGGGAGATGATGACATGAAATCGGTATTGGAGAATGCTTTGGAGTGTGCTGGGCTAGACTTTGATATTTCCGATGAGATGAAAGAGGCGGTGATGAGCCTTTCTGAGGATGCCATATATGTCTCACCACCGGGTTATGGTCGTATACAGTTGGAGGTGCCACCGGAGAAACCATTGCCATCTGTTGATAAGGCACCTGTGCTTGAATTAAAGCCCCTTCCCGAGAGTTTGAAATATGCTTTCTTGGGTGAAGGGAAGACACTTCCTGTGGTGATCTCTAGTATTCTGACGGAGGAGCAAGAGAAGAAATTAGTTGATGTGATCCAGGGATAGAAAGAAGCGATTGGGTGGACTATTACCGACATCAAGGGCATAAGTCCTTCTTTATGTACTCACAGGATTTTGCTACAAGAGGGTGCTAAGCCGGTAAGGCAACCACAGAGGAGGTTGAATCCACCTATGATGGAGGTGGTGAAGAAGGAAGTTTTAAAGTTGCTGCAGATGGGGATCATCTATGCCATATCCGATAGTGAGTGGGTAAGTCCTACTCAATGTGTATCTAAGAGGGGCGGGATCATCGTCGTCATCAATCACAAGGGCAAGTTGGTGCTAACCCGGGAGAAAACGGGATGGCGTGTTTGCAATGATCTTCGGCGGCTTAATGAGGTAACTAGAAAAGATCACTTCCCCCTCCCCTTTATTGATCAAATGTTGGAAAGGCTTGCCGGAAGGGCGTATTATTGTTTTCTTGATGGTTATTCCGGGTATTTTCAAATACCAATTGCACCGGAAGACCAAGAGAAAACCACTTTTACTTACCCCTTCGGCACCTTTGCCTATCGGAGGATGCCCTTTGGTTTATGCAATGCACCTGCGACTTTTCAAAGGTGTATGATGAACATCTTCTCCGATTTTGTGGAGAACTTTATGGAAGTTTTCATGGATGACTTCCGTCCATGGAGACTGGTTCGACCAATGTCTTGCTCACCTTACTTTAGTTCTAGACCGATGTGTTGAAACAAATTTGGTGTTGAATTTTGAAAAATGTCACTTTATGGTTGAGCAAGGCATTGTGTTGGGACATGTGGTTTCTAAAAAGGGTATTGAAGTGGACAAAGCAAAAATTGATGTTATTTCCACACTTCCTTACCCTATAAATGTGCGTGAAGTGCGGTCTTTCCTTGCTCATGCGGGGTTTTACCATCGCTTCATAAAAGATTTTTCAAAGATTGCTACACCTCTATGCACCTTGTTGCAAAAAGAGGTGGATTTTAAATTCGATGATAATTGCAAGAAATCATTTGACGAGTTGAAGGGTAGATTGACATCTACTCCCATAATTCAAGCCCCCAATTGGTCTCTCCCTTTTGAGATCATGTGTGATGCTAGTGACTATGCCGTGGGGGCAGTTTTGGGTCAAAAAGTGGATCGTGCCTCTCATGTAATTTATTATGCATCCATGACTTTGAATGAGGCACAAAGAAATTATTCCACTGCAGAAAAAGAGATGTTAGCGGTAGCTTTTGCATTAGAGAAGTTTAGGTCCTATTTGCTTGGGACTAAAATCATTGTGTACACCGATCATGCTGCTCTTAGGTATTTGATGTCTAAGAAAGAGGCGAAACCGAGACTCATTCGGTGGATTCTCTTATTGAGTGAGTTTGACATAGAAGTCAAGGATAAGAAAGGGGCCGAAAATGTTGTGGCCGATCACTTGAGTCGTCTTGTGAGAGAAGAGGACAAGCCTTATAAACAAGCCCCTATTCGGGGCGAGTTTCCTGATGAGGCTTTGTGGGCAGTGAAAGAGGTGTTCCCTTGGTATGCGGATTTGGTGAACTTTTTGGTTTCTAACAAATTTCCCCAAGGATTTTCTAAATCCAACAGAGACAAAATCCAGAGTGAGGCTAAGTACTATGTATGGGACAAACCAAACTTGTGGAAGCATTGCGCTGACCAAGTCATCCGTAGATGTGTCCCGGAAAACGAAATGGCCTCTATCCTAAAGTTTTGTCATGAGTATGCATGTGGTGGTTACTTTGGTGCCAAAAATACCGCTAGGAAAGTGTTAGACAGTGGCTTCTTTTGGCCAAAATTATTTATGGATGCCACTGCCTTCTGTAAGACCTATGACCGGTGTCAACGTGTTGGAAATATAGGACGCCGCAATGAGATGCCACAAAACATCGTAATTAGGCTAGAAGTGTCCAATAGGGAAATCAAGTCCATCCTTGAAAAGACCGTGAACCCGAATAGGAAGGATTGGAGTCTTAGGCTAGAGGATGCTTTATGGGCCTATCGTACGGCCTACAAAACACCAATTGGTATGTCCCCATATCGATTAGTGTTTGGTAAGCCATGTCACTTGCCCATGGAATTAGAGCATAAAGCCTTTTGGGCGATCAAAAAGTTCAACATGAACTTAGACAGGTCCGGTGAGGAGAGGAAATTAAAATTGAATGAACTAGATGAGATTCGGAGAGAGGCCTATGAAAATAATTTGTCTTATAAGGAACGAGCAAAAGCTTGGCACGATAAAATGATTTTAAGGAGGGAATTTAAGGTTGGTCAAAAAGTCCTCCTATTTGACTCCCGCTTGAGCTTGTTTCCCGGTAAATTGAGGTCCCGGTGGACCGGTCCCTATTTAGTGAGGGAAGTATTTCCGCATGGTGCGATTGTGATCTCTAGTCTTTCCGGAGACCAAGAGTTCAAGGTGAATGGGCAAAGATTGAAGCCTTATTTCGATGGTGGAGATTTTACTGTTGAGGATGTGGAAATGATGGATCTCTACGATCCTAATTATGAATGAGCCATATGCTATGCCGGAGGCTTACCCGACGTTGGGTCTAGACAAAGACGTTAAAGAAGGGCGGCTTACCGGGAGGCAACCCGGGAATCTCTTTATTTTTGTCTGTGTTTTATTTCTTTTTACTTATTTATTGATGTGGAATTAGTGCTACTAAGGTATTTTTCTGTGTGGTGTTGTATAGGAAAAAAGCATGGAGAGGGGAGCAAAAAAAAAGTTACTGGAATGTGGGAGTGTCCGCTCCAAAAGTGGGGGAGCACCTGCTCCCAATTGCTCAAAACGGTGTATAGTTTCTGGAATTTAGGAGCATCCGCTCCCAAGGGGGGGGGGGAGCGCCCGCTCCCAAACTGGCCAAAATCACCCCAAGTTTCTGTGAATGGGGAGCGTCCGCTCCCAGGGTAGGGGAGCGTCTGCTCCCAATGTCAGGCAGCTATTCCGGGTTGGAGCTGGAGTTCAAAAACGTTAAACCCTTCATAATCCTTCATAAGCCTAACCGCACTCCCTCTTTCTCTCTCTAAGAAACCCACCATTCTTTCTCTCTCTCTCTAAAAATCCAACATAAACCTTCAAAATACTTACCCCATACCCACCAAATCCATATCCCTACTCCCTAATCTTCATCCAAAGCCTATTTTCAAGCCTCCTACTCCTTTAAATCTGGCGATTGGTGACAAAATTTGAAAATTTCTAGAAGGGAGTTTTGTGTTGAATAGCTCGTGTTTTGGGGTGGTTCTTGAAGGAAGAAGTAGAGGGGAAGGTAGTGCCGACCAAGGGCTTTATTTCACGGTCATCTCCTCCAACTCCGGTGAAATTCCGGCGACTTTTCGGTGTCATTCCGGCGACTCTGTTCCGGTAATTTTAATTTTCTGTGAGCTATTTTTCGGTGTTGTCATGGATAAAAGGGGTAGAGATAAAAATGTTCCCCCTCCCCCGGTTGTGGAAGAACCCCAATTTGACCAACATAGGTTCGTTTCCGAAAAGGCAGATAAATTTTTTAATGATCATCATGCTAATGCATTCAACGTAGAAAGGGAATTTGATTGGGCAAGCTGTAATTTGAAGGAGATTTTCACTTGTTATAAATGGAAAATGCTTGCTTCGGACCCGCGCACTTGGGGATTGAATAGAATCGTTCAGGAGTTTTATGCTAACGTTTTTGCGAGAGGTGATACACCCAACTCCTATGTGCGTGGGTTGGAAGTCCCATATACTAGCACGGTGATCAACAGATACTATAGCATGCCCACTAATGTGTCAGAGGGAGATTGTGCATATCAGACGTTGGTGAGGGAGATGAAAACAAAGGAGGATATCTTGGGCCACCTCCCTTTACTCTCGGTCACACTTGGGGTAGATATTGACCCTACATGGTACAAGAAGGGAAACATAATGAAGACTAGGTATTTGAGTGAGGAATTAGCTATTCTGCACCGGTTTATATGTGAGCGGATCATGCCCTCATCCCACTATGGGGATGTTAGCTGGAGAAGGGCTGCCTTGATGCATGTGGTAATTTCGAGAAAGAGAATCAACACAGGCTTGATCATTAGACATGAGATTATTAGATTGGTCAACAACATGGGAAAGTCAAACTACAACTTCCCTATTCTCATCACAGAGTTGGCGGAAATTGCAGGGATACAAATCAGAGGGGAAATCCGAAATTTGAAGCCGGGTTCGAAGATTGACAAATTCACTCTCATGAGCTTCAATCGTGCTAGGGCAGGGCCACAGATAGACCATGGGGTTAATGATGAAGAAGAGGTGGAACTGCATAATATGGACCCTATAGAGGCAACGTATTATTTGGCGAGGCAAGTGGAGATGATTGAGGAGAACATGAGAGGGCTGAGGACGGAGTTTGGGCAGCTTCAGACCAGAGTTGAAGCAGAGTTTGAGACCAACCACATGTGGAGAGAGAGAATAGAAGGGAAGCTTGACAACGAGATTGGAGATGCACAGGCATTCAGGGAAGAGCAAAGGCGGATGATGCACTTGATGATGGAGAGACTACCCCCTCCGCCACATTAGTCCCCCCATGGCCAGTATTCCCCCCACCACCATGACCCGCATCAGATGGAGTGGCAACAACAGCATCACGGGGGTGAAAGTTCGAGCCAGCCAGGTCCATGGGACCATCATTTTGGTCCGCCCCATCAGTGAGTTGGTTGAGGTATTCCCTACCCCTTTCTTATCTCATTTGTTTTGTAGTAATGCATATGGGACTATGCATAGTTTAGTGAGGGGGTGGGGTATATGCTTGTTGTTTGTATATGTTTATTTTGAAAAAAAATTGAAAAAAAAAATTGAATTTTTTTTTAGAGTGGCTAGGTGAAAACCGAAAACGGAACCTAGGCAAAAGGAGAGGGTGTGTTGAAAAAAAATTGAAAAAAATGAGAGGCTAGATGAAAACCAGAAACGACACCTAGGCAAAAGGTGAGGAAGTGAAGCATTCTCTATCTTTTATATATCACCGGAGTTGGAGACACAAAGGAGGATTGGAGCGTCGGGTAGGATTGTTTATTATTGGCGTAGGAGGTTCGGTTAGAGGCGTTAGGTTAGAAAATCATCGTCTTTCCTTTTGGTGATATAAGGGGGGTTGGTGTATTGCACGAGGTAAGTCTTTGCTTGGGCATTGACTTTAGTTTGAGGGAGTAGTAGTGAAAGGATAGCGTGGGGGAAGCTTAGGATAATTTTAGTTCCCCCTAGCTTTTGTGTGTGGGCCTTAGTTTGGATGTCCCTTTTACATATTTGGAGTTGGGATCAAGCTAAGGCCATTATTACCATTTTTGTGGAGTAATAAGGAGCGGAGTTTCATTCTCCGAATGTGTTATGTTGATATCATTGAGTTTGACGGTTTAGAGGAGTTAGGGAAATCTCTTTCCCCTCGCGCGCCTGTTTTAGACCTGGAGTTAGCGAGGAATTAGAAATTTACTCAGGGACGAGTAAAGGTCTAAGCGTGGGGGAATTTGATAGGTTGTTTTTAGCTTTGGTAATTTCTCGAGTTTTTCGGACATTTTATAACAATTTGGTTACATTTTGTGTTTATTATAGTTAAATTGCTATATTTTGTATTATTGAGGAAACATTGTAATAGGAGATATTATTATTGGTATTTTATGGTAATATGAGTTAGTCCTATTTTGAAGATGAAAAGGGAGCCAGCAAGTTCAAGTCAATAGCAAGCTTCAAGGACCAAATTGCAGAGCAGGAAAGTTTGGTGGCCAGAATGAAATTATGAAAAGATGAAGGACAAAAGTGAAAACAAGGAATTAGGAAATTTAATTACTGTGCACGTGTGTGAATTGAAGGCGTATGTTGACTCCAACGTTTGCGTGTTGACCGAGGCTTGGCATAGTTGACCGCTGCTGGAGGAAGGAGTTTAATTGTTATTTTAATTCTTTTTTCCTTTTTCTTTTGGGATTTAGTTTTTAGTTTTATTAGAGGAGGTATACTCCCTCCGTCCCGGCCCATGGTGCACATTTTTTTCAAATCACGCAAATTAAGGAAATAGGTGGGAAGAAAAAATGTTGTGAGTGTAATAGTGAATTAGGAGAGAGAATTAGTGGAGGAAATAGTAAATTTGAAAAATGTTGTGAGTGTAATAGTGAATTAGGAGAGAGAATTAGTGGAGGAAATAGTAAATTTGAAAAATGTTGTGAGTGTAATAGTGAATTAGGAGAGAGAATGAGTGGAGAAAATAGTAAAGATTCTTTGCCAAAAAAGGAAAGGTGAAGCTTTTAACGGGACACCCATTTTGGCAAAAAGTGAAGCTTGGGTCGGGACGGAGGGAGTATATACTTCTTTCAACTTCAATTTTAGGGTTCGATTTTTATTATTATTTTTCCCTAGAGAGTTCATAGCTTTTTATGGAGAACTAATTTTCTTGCTTTGGATTCGATTATTGGAACCGTCTTGAATTCAAATGAGGTTAATTTCTTTTCATCTATTTTGTCCTATTCATATTTTCTTCTGTTTTAATTGATTGATTTGACTTCTAGGATTTTTCAATTAGGCCAATTGTTAAATCTTGAATCTTAATTCATTGCTAGAATCCCCTAAGATTGTGTCAATTTAGGGTTTCAAAAGTAGCAACTTTATGATTTATGCATGTGTCATGGTAAATTGTGAATGGGGAGAAAATAGATAAGTATCTAATTGAAATAACATTAGAACGTGTTCTCAATCTTAATCTCTTAAATCGAAATCAATCGATGTTGTGAATCTAGACTGTGTCAGTTAGGTTTAGGTATTGATTAGGGTTATTAGTGAGTGTGTCACTACTATTAGCTAATATCAAAGAAAGAGATAGAGATTGAAAGACATCTCGTGATCGAGTGAATAGGGTGTAAGTACCCAAATCCGGATCGTCAAAATTCGTCAGAAAGTTAACCGAAATCCGTTAACTGGCCCGCTCCAGGTTAACCGGAACTCGTTAAACTCCCCGTTGCCATGCCAACGAGACGTCCCGGGACTGCCCCGAGCATCCCGACGTCGAAGCGTACTTAACACGTGTCATCACACGTAAAAGTACGGCTTTCCCTGAAAAATGCACTTTCCGGCACTTTCCGGGGGCGTTTCGGACATTTTTCGGACTGTTAATTAAAAAACGGACAAAATCGGAACCGGGGAACCAACTCCCACGCATTTGGTGAGTCATGGGACACGTGGCAGCCATGCCACCTCCCTCCCATCACCCTTCAATCAGAAATCAAAGGGAAAAGACTAAAATACCCCTGGATTTCGGTGAAGTCCGGCGGACTCCCTGCACAGCCTTCGTAAATTGCCAGCAAGTCCCTCAAAATTCCAAAATACCACAAAACCCCTTGAATTTCAGTCTAAGTCCGGCCGGACTCCTACTGAAATTTCACCTATAAATAGAGAGGCTGTCAAAGCCATTTGTAACACAAAAAAATAACCTCCCTCCACCAAAACCTCACGGCCCAAACTGATTCTCACCCCTCCCGAGGCTCGGTTTTACCTCGTTTTGCGTGAAAACTCCGTATTTCGATCAAATACGCCCTCCTCCACTCTGAAACACCGTTTCAAACTATTTTTCGTATCCCGTATACGCCCCCCGAGCCAAAGGAGTCGACCCTAGCCATAGGTATAACTCCCTCTCTCTGATCTCTCGTTTCGTCTCGGTTTACGCGCCAGTCGCTACAACCGTTTCGAACTACGTCGTTGAAATGTAGACGCCTCCGTCTAACGGGGTCCGATACGTTTTAGCCCCTCGATCCTCTTCTCTTCCCATAAGAGAAGTAATCACGGGTTAAAACGGCGTTTCGACCCCGTTCCGTTTATTTTTTATGTCATTTACAACTCCGGATCGATCGATCCGTCGATCGTCATTTACTTTTCTGTTATTTACAATTCCGAGCCGTTTTGGCTCGTCGATCGTCATTTTTTCTTCCGAGCCGTTTTGGCTCATCGATCGTCATTTACAATTCCGAGTCGTTTGGCTCGTTGATCGTCATTTACGATTCCGGATCGTTCGATTCCGTTGATACTGCTTTAAATACTGTCATTTACAAGTCCGACCCATTTGGATCGTGATAGTATTTACTTTTCAAAGTCCGAGTCGCAACCCGATTCGTTGATCGCAATATCATTTAATACGCTTTTTCCCGTAAGAATCGTTAACAATGTAATGCCCGGTTCAAAACCGGAGTTCGTCCTTCGAACTCTCTTTCAAAACGCGCGAAATGACGTTTGGCATCCAAACGCTCATCTTCAAACTAAAAGCCGCCATTTGACACTCAAAATTATTTAATACGCTTTTTCCCGTAAAAATCGTTAATAATGACTCGCCCGGTTCAAAACCGGAGTTCGACCTTCGAACTCCATTTCAAACTCAAAATCGACGTTTGCCACGCAAACGCTCATTTCAAACTCAAAATCGACGTTTGCAACGCAAACGCTCATTTCCGTCTCCAAACCGACGTTTGTCATTCAAACGCTCGCCTTTTCCAACAAAGTCACCTAATCAACGTTTGACATTCAAACCAAGATTAAGCTTGTCATTCAAGCCCCCATATCAAAACACACACACACACACACGCGCGCACAATTTTGAGAAAGGTAGAAAGACTCTTCATACGAGGCGTTTCGGGTGATCTCGTAATACTCTTCCCGAAACGTAACGTGACCTCCGAACCTAACAATCTCTGGTACTCAAAGCTTTTTACTCGTTTTTGCTACCAATAAAAATGATCCCCCGTTTTCAAAGCCTTTTCCTAAGTTTTTGCTACCAATAAAAACGACACATTTTCACTAAAGCCGTTTCTCAACGTTTTGGGCTCAAAATACAAAAAACCGCGTGGCGACTCCTCATTTTCCTTCCCATGAAGCGAGGTCTCATACACCAACACCCCGCGAAAGACAACCGCGTTTCGCCGCGCGCGAAATCCCGTGTAATTTCATAGGGTAAAAGTGAAAAGAGTTAACTAATGATATTTGAATGATAGACGGGAAAAATAATTGATCCAAAGTGCTTTCCTTTAATTGTTTATAACTTAATTTTTTTTTATTCCCGTCTTAGGAATTAATTAAAATCAATCTTAGACCCCCAATCTTGTCAAGTGAAAATTGTGCAAATAAATAACCGTTCTTCAGTGGATCGACCCTGGACTTGTCCTAGCTGCAGTTTTGTAGTCGAGTCTTGGTATTTAATTTGTAGGCGTGCGACTTTAGCCTATCAGCAACAATGGACAAGCTCCAACAAAGCCTTGAAAGGTTCAGAGGCCTCGAGCCAAACCCCGTCAGAAGAGCGTTCATTGACACGCCAACTCTACCGGGACCCACCACCACCACTATTCACAATGAATTTTGGTTTGGACAAAATCCCCTCTTCGGCGGAAGAACTCGAAAAGCTCTCTGTCAGCACCCCCGCCACAAACAAGCGGGATGAGTCAGCATTCGAACTAGAAATGGCCAAGACAAGAATGGAAGACTCTGCAAAAAATTCCTGGAACGAGCCATTGCTACAACAACTCTTCTGTGAGGAAATCGAGGTGCCAGACCTAATCGATTTTGTTTCTGATAACTCTACGGTAGCCATGATTGGGGACAGCAGCGCGAAGCCTTTCGACCCTCGCCTCCTTTCAAGCTCATGCACAATGCCACTCAAGAACTGGGCCACCTTTTCCGGACCTGCCTCCAGCAAGAAGGAAATGATCGAACAACTTGGTCTAACCCCTCGCATCCTAGAGTCCAGAGTTGAAACACATTCTGAGTCTATTATCTTTGAATTTGAGTCTCTCGAGTCATTTGATGGCCTTACACCGGAAGATTACGAATTCATAGCCAATAATGTGTTCCCATATGCTCTTAATGAATGCTTCGACCTTTCCGAGTATCCTCTCATTGCATCTTTAAAAACTGATAAATTAACTAAAACACAAATAGTTAATAACGATTCACTTGACAAAGAAGCAGACAAATTAAACGAACAATACATTAAACACATCTTTAAGCATGTTATCAAACAAGAGGAAAATCGGGCCCAAGTTGCCGAGGAGGTTTTAACCAAGGTGAATTTGGGGACTGCTGAAGAGCCAAAAGAGACGCAAATCGGAAGCTTCTTCACCGGCACCGAGCAAAACGCATTGACTGCACTGCTCAAAGAATTTGTGGACGTGTTAGCTTGGTCCTACCAAGACATGCCCGGCTTAGATCCAGCCATAGTGGAACATCAGATTCCCCTGAATCCCTAGGCTAAGCCCATCAAACAGATGGCCGAAGAAGACCAAGAGAAAACAGCCTTCACAACCCCCTGGGGAACCTACTGCTACACAGTGATGCCGTTCGGACTAAATAACGCTGGGGCTACCTACCAACGGGCAGCGACCGCACTCTTTCATGACATGATCCACAAAGAGATCGAAGTATACGTCGACGACATGATCATCCACTCAAAAGGATCAGACGGACAACACATTATCGACTTGAGAAAGTTCTTCAATCGTCTTCGAAAACACTCAATGAGGTTAAACCCCGCCAAATGCACATTTGGAGTCATCCGAGGCAAAGTCTTGGGATACATGGTCACCGAGCGAGGCATCAAATTTGATCCTCAAAAGATCAAGGCCATAATCGAAATGAGACCACCGCAAACCCAAATAGAGGTAAAAAGCTTCATGGGCCGCCTGCAGTACATCAGCCGCTTCGTCAATCAGTTGACCTCCATGTGCGAGCCAATCTTCCGACTAATGAAGAAAAATGCAGACATCGAATGGAACCCGGAATGCCAAGATGCCTTCGAAAAGATAAAGGCGTACCTTGTGAGTCCTCCGATCCTCTGTCCTCCCCACGAGGAGAAGCCACTTTTGCTATACCTAACTGTGACCGACACCGCAGTTGGAGCCATGCTCTGTCAAGAAAAGAGGGAATCACGAGTCGAGAATGCCATCTACTTCGTCAGTCAAAAGTTCCAAGGCAGCGAACTCAACTACTCAGCCCTCGAGAAAACCTGCGCAGCTCTAGTATGGGTTGTCGAAAAATTACGACACTACATGCAGTCGCACACAGTGCACTTGGTCTCCAAAATGGACCCAGTCAAATACCTCTTCGACAAACCATCACTGTCAATGAGGCTGGCCAAATGGTCTTTCTTCCTGGCGGAGTTTGACATCAAGTACGTGAACCAGAAGTCAATCAAGGGACGGGTAATGGCCGAACAACTGGCCGACTTCCCAACCGACGAGGCCCAAGGTCCCGAGCCACAATTTCCAGACGAAGGAATCTTCACACTTGAAGGAGATAACCGATGGCAGCTGTTCTTCGACGGAGCAGCCAACAAAAGAGGAAATGGCATTGGTATGCTCTTGGTTGACCCAAAGGACGAGCAGACCCAAATCACCATAAAGCTGAATTTTGAGGTAACGAACAATGCCGCCGAATACGAAGCCTGCACCGCCGGACTAGAGGTCGCACTCGAAAGGAACGTACAGAAGCTAGAGGTCTACGGGGACTCATCCCTAATCATCAATCAAGTTTCCAACAAATGGAAAACAATAGACCCAGGCTTGCAAAAATACCACGCCTGCATGGAAGACCTCATCACACAATTCAGGGAACCCAAGTACTCCTTCAACCGGAGGAATGCCTCGGAGCATTCGGGAGTCCAGGAGAAGCTCTTGGTACCCTTCAAAACCTTGAAAAAAGGCAATGATTTTTTGGCGGATTTGGCTATGAACCTTCCTAGTGCCGCTATTCTTCCATTTAATCTTTGAACCTCCTTGATGTTCGTAGGTTCCTTCATGTCAATTAGTGCCTTGATTTTCTCGGGGTTCGCTTCAATTCCCCTTTGCGATACCATGAAGCCCAAGAACTTTCCAGCTGTCACCCCAAATACACACTTACTTGGGTTTAGCTTCATGTTGTTGGCTCGGAGGTTGTTTATTGTCTCTTCCAAGTCAGGGGTGTGACTGCCCTCCTTGGTCTTAATGACCATGTCATCGATGTAGGCCTCCATATTTCGGCCTATTTGTGTGCCAAATACTTGATTCACCATCCGTTGGTACGTGGCACCCGCATTCTTGAGCCCAAAAGGCATCATAACATAGCAATAATTTCCCCCAGGTGTTTGGAAGGCCATCTTTTCGATGTCCTCTTCTGCCATTTTGATCTGATAATAGCCTGAATAGGCATCTAGGAAACTGAGTGTTCGGTGTCCAGCTATGGAGTCAAAACAACTTATCGATCCTGGGGAGTGGATAACTATCTTTAGGGCAGGCTTTATTAAGATCGGTGAAATCGATGCACATTCGCCACTTCCCATTTTGCTTCTTTACCATCACCACATTGGCCAACCACACGGGGTACTTTACTTCTCGAATGATTCTGGCGCTAAGTAACTTTTGCACCTCTTCCCTTATAGCCTCCTCCTTGTCCCTTGCGAAATTTCTCCTTGTCTATGAGATGGTTTTTGCCAATGGATCAACTTCCAAGCGGTGGAGTGCTACTTCTTCATTGATCCCCCTCATGTCTTCGACTTTCCAAGCAAAGACGCCAAGACTGTTTTTTAGGAGGGAGATGATTTCTTCTTTCTCTTCTGGAGATAGCTGGCCCCCGAGTTTGATTTTTTGTTCAGGATAGTCAGGGTTGATGACTACCTCTTCCAGTTCGTCCACAGGCTCCATTTCAGGACCATCTCGAAATTCCAGGGACTCGATGATAATTTCTCTAATTCTCCTACCCTCATTGTTATTCACGTTGAGGCCCTCTTCCTCCATTAATTCATCAACGTCGAGCGGATCGACTGTCCTCAAGTCATGGTTGGCCCCCGAGTTCTGGCCGTTGACGAGAATGGGATCTTGCTCAGAGACGGATGGAACTATGCCCTGGTCAGCTGTAATTTCTGGGACAATAGGCTCTTCGTCTAGGACCTCACTGATATAGCTCACCCTAGAGCTGGTATGGGTGGCTTTCAGAGATTTGGAGATTTTGATATTGTCCTCAGGGGTGTCTATCTCCACACTTTTAGACTTTTTCCGACTTTTCACGACATGCTCCAAGAAGTCCTTGGCGGTAGCCCTTACGCATCCAATTCCAGAACGAGTAGGAAATTTGACTCGTTGATGAGGAAGGGAGGCGACCAACCCACGTTTTGCTTGACTTGGAATGCCCAGTATTGCGTGATAGTCACTTGTTAGGTCCATGACTACAAAGGTGACGGTAGCCGTGGATCGGAAGGGATGTTCGCCAATTTCCAGTTACAGCTCGACAGTTCCCTTGGCACCCACTTTATGGTTGGTGAAACCTTCCAACCTTTCGTGATAAGGCTCCAGTGAGGTATCTTTCAGGCCCATCTGTTGGAAGGCAGAATAATACAGGATATCGCGGGAGGCCCCCGTGTCAACAAGTAATCTTTCAGATTCCACATTGTCGATTCGACCCTTTATCACCAAGGGTTGTTCACGGGTAGCACAGCTTCCTGCCAATTCGTTAGGAGAAAAGCTAATCACCTCTTTCGCTTTATGAACCCAAGCAGGGACATAGTACACTTTGCTTAGTTAATGGATTTGGTTTCTTAGCTGTCTAATAGAGACTGTCTCTTCTCGGATCACATGAAGCTTGGCCCTAGGAGGCCTTTGTTCTCACTCTTCGCTTTTGTCATCGTCTTCACTTTCCTCTTCCTTCCATTTTTGCTTGCCATCTTTCTTCATGACATAGCGATCTAGCTTTCCCTCGTCAACCCACCTTTGGATCATTTTCTTGAGGGCGTAACAGCCTTCAGTATTGTGACCATGGTCCTTGTGGAAATCACAGAATTTGGAAGTGTCACGAGGGAATTTTGGTTTATTGCTCAGCGGACGGGGTGGGGGAAGGTTTACTAGCTGCATGATCTCCGTGATGGGTTTGGTAAGAGGGGTGAATACTTTCGGCTTCTCAGTACTCCTTGTTCTATTCTTCCCCTTGGATCCCTTACCATTCCCATTGTCATTGTGGCGATTTCTAGCCGCTTCTGGTTCCGCCTTGTCAGATCCCCTTTTCTTGCTTTTATCCTCAGCCATTGCAATGGCGTAAGCCACGTTGTACAATTTAGACTTGGATTTAGGTTCTCGAGCAGAGAGTTCATAGATGAGGGGACCGGATTTCAATCTGGAATTAAAACAAACAATAACCTCCCTGACAGTGAGGCTTTCTTCCACTTGCTCCGCCATCTTACGGAATCGATTGTAGTAGCTGAGGGTGGTTTCATTCTTTGATTGCTTGATGTTGGCAAGATCTGTCAACCTCATCTTTCTCCTTCCAGCAGTGGCAAAGTGGTCCAAGAACGTTCTCCTCATGCCTCTCCAGCTATCAATGCAATCTTTTTTCAACTCACGGAACCAGGTCAAGGCTGTTCCGGAGAAGGTGCTCGCGAAAGCTTTACAGAGCATGTCATCAGCCTTGGTGAGGAGGTTCATGGTTTGTTCGAAACTTTGCACGTGGTCCTTTGCGTCTGTGGTTCCGTTGTATTTTTCAAAACTCGGGACCTTAAAGTGAGGATTTGGTGGTGCATCAGTTATCCTCTGGGAGAATGGACGAGTGGACCAGTCGTAGTCATCATTATCAACCTTTTTTCCCATCTCCATATCATCAAGTCGTTGTTTCAGAAGTTCCCATTGTTTCGCGTCCACTCCCTTATCAGTGCTAGAGTGAGTGCTGCGTTGGGAGCTTCGGGTTGACTTATCTCTAGGGCTGTCATTCACCCTACTGTGTCCCTCATCATTTCGGTGGCTGTCACGTTTAGATGGTGCTTTATTTTACCTTTGCTCTATCTCGTGGCCACCAAGTATCATTCTATACGGCTCGGGAGTTCTAGGCCGCACAAATTCACGATGTCGAGGATGAGGAGAATCTCTACGAGGACGAGGGGAATCTTGGCGAGGTCGACGGGGTCGAGGTGATCCGGGACGATGAGGTACCATGACGAGATGAGGAGGGGATAAACGCTTGGTCAGGCTGAGCCTCGTCCTTAGGTCTCGTGAGTCCACTTCTTGTTCCTTGGAACTCAACTGGCTTCTCAGGTCAACTACCTGGTCTTTCTTCTGATTGTTATGCTGAGGATGGGGAGGATCTCGGAGGGCCTGCTTAGGTGGTACAGCAGGATCGAGGGGAGGACCTCGTCGCTCACCTTGCTCCCTTCCACGAGAGTTGCCTATTGATGGCAGCATGAATTCAGCCATGGAATTGTCTGGATCCAATTGCAAAAGAGCAGCCTGTATCTCATACATACTTTGCAACGTCTCCATCTGCCTATGTAGCAAAGTATGTCGGTCAACGGGCTGAGTGCCTTCTGCTTGGCCGATGTCGGCCTTCTTCGTCATCTTCCTTCCTATTCGTTTCCCTCGAGGACGAGTAGGACGAGGAAGGTTAACACCTTCTCCTTCGGCAGTTGGTTGCCCCATGGAACGAAGAGTCATGGCGAGGGGAGGTGGTCCTTTAGGCTGAGGTGGAGGAGGAGGAAGCACCTCGGCACTTGGGTTGACCCCGTTCACTTGATTCTGCTCCTCGGCAGTAACACTTGTAAATCGTCCGTCCTCCATTGCAAATCAACCATTGTAATAAACAAATAACCAATTGGGCAAATTCTCCAATAATCAAGATTTCCAGCCAAACTTTGGGGCAAAATTCAATGCATATGCAAAATCGCAAATTGCAATTTGACAATGCCAAGTTTTCCAGCCAAAACGATTGTTCCAAGCAAAAATTGACGAATTCCGGCTGAAATCTGCAAAATCCGGTAGAACCAAAAACAGAGCCAAACAGAGCAAAACGGAACAGATTTTTCCGTTGAATCAAGAACAAATTCGGCAAAAATAAGGCTTCAGGCGAACTTTTTCCAGGCCAAACAAAGGGTGTTTGAATCGAGTTCCCGGTAATGGAACCAATTGATGATGCCAAAATCGTCAAATCAGCCCAAATCTAAGCGATCGTTTGCTCTGGAGATTGCTAGGCCTGAAAATAAGACAAAACACGTAAACTAAGCCGGGGCTTGACCGGCGAAGGCCCTCCGACGTGAGAATAAGTCACGGTTTTGATATGAGAAACTAAATTGACAGAGTTTTTGTATGTAAAAAGTAACGTACCAAATAATGTGCTATATGGCTTGTATTTATAGGGATGGATTGATAGAATCCATGTTGAATTGACCTTGTAAAAAGATAAGATATAATCCTCAAAGGATTATATCTGTTAAGGAGTCATTGTTTGACTTGAATTGATGTAGATGGTTACAATCCTGATTGGATAATTACTGTTGAACCCTTGTTTGAATAGGAATGTTCAATCTGCTCGCCGGGTAGCCGAGGAACATAAATGTCATATCTCGGCATTGGCGTGTAAGCCGAGATGCATGATTTTGCTTCCTCGTCGATTGATGATCTGCCGACATGTAAATATGCAGAGACGCATGATTTTGTCTCCTCGTCATTTATGATCTCTCGGAGCCTGATGAGCCAAGGAAAGTGGTATGAAGAGCCCGTTGATAATGTTAAGGCCGAGGAGGTACCTCTCGGCATACGAGGAGGGTATCCTCGGTACTTGTAATTGGGGCATTTATACTTGTATGTTGAGCCTTGATTAGCTTTGTTGATGACGATGTACGAGACCGAGGAAGCCTATGGTTGCTTCTCATAACTTATATATGGATTATGTTTATAGCCCAATCCATTTGGGCCTGACCCGGGCAAGCCCATGTTCGTATTTCGGTTTATACTGTTCATGTTTTATTTTCTAGTGTTTAAGCTAATTAATCAATACATCATGTGCAGAATTAGGTTTGTTAGTATTAACACCAGTGTTGCCATTAATGTTTTCTCATGTGTTGTCATTGGTGTTGCCTCATGTGTTGGCGTCGGGCAGACAGTTTAAAATGAGGATAGTTACTACATGTTATTTATAAATTATAAAGTGATAGTTAATTGTTTAAATGTCTGCTATTAGTTTGTTGGAATTATGTTTGAACAGGTCATGATGGGTGTGCAAGGCGTGACAAATGAGGAAGAAAAGAAAGTTACATATAAATCTTCATTTATGTGTAATAGTGGATTGGTTGATAATCTAATTAGCATTAGCAAATTATGTGATGACGATTTGGAGGTAAAGTTCAATAAGGATACTTGTGAAGTTTATGATAACATTAATGTTTGTGTTATGACAGGAACAAGATAGAGTGATAATTGCTACATTACTGGTAAAAAATAAGTGTGCAATTCAACTAAAATTGATATCACAATTTTATGGTATCAAAAGTTAGGACATGCTCATTATAGGAATATTGAGAAGATTGTCAAACTTAGTACTTTTAAAGGTGTTCCCTATCTCAATTTCAAGAATACCATGGTGTGTGGTGACTGCCAAAAGGTAAACAGACTCGTGTTGCTCACATTGTTGGACAACACAATGAACAACACTCAGGAACAACACATTGTTTTCAGCTTTTGCACATGGAATTAATGGGTCCAATTGAGGTAGAAAATTTGGGAGATAAGAGGTATATTTATGTGATAGTGGATGATTTTTCTAGGTTCACTTGGGTCTATTTTTTAAGAGAAAAATCTGAAACTTTTGATAAATTTAAAAACTTATCCTCCAAAATAAAAACACTTATTTTGTTCACCTATTTTCCGAATAAAATCATATCATGGTAAGGAATTTGATAACATTTCCTTCTCTAAATTTTGTAGTAAAAAGGGAATACAACATGAATTTTCGGCACCCAAAACACCACAACAGAATGGTGTTGTCGAAAGGAAAAATAGGACTTTGTTAAAAATGGCTCGTGTTATAAAAATTTATAGAAAAATTTCTAAAGGTTTTTGGGCAGAGGCATTAAACACGGCATGTCACACTTCGAATAGAGTTTTCTTAATACCTGGTACTACTATGACACCCTATGAGATTTTAAGTGGAAAGAAACCTACCGTACACTATTTTTACGTGTTTGGGTGTTTGTGTTATTTTTAAATGACCGTGAATATTTAGGAAAACTTGATTCAAAGAGTGACAAAGCTATCTTTCTTGGTTACTCTCAAAACAGTCATGCTTAACGAGTATATAATTTAAGATTAAAAACTATTCAAGAATCAGTAAATATTGTTTTTAGCGACTTTTTGAGTGTCACAGGTGAACCAGCCGAAGATATGCCTCTGATGTTGCTGGAAGAAGCAGGTAAAGCTGCTGAGACAAAAAGTGTTTCACACGATGCAGCTACAGATTCTGGTGTTGTGCCAATTGTTGTCTTTGATACGGCAACACATGAGACAACACATGATTCCAGAACATGGGCTGTAAATAATGTCTTAGAAGAAGATGATGATGTGGTGTGTCAACGGGGCTAGAAGAGACATCCCAGCAAGAATCAGGAATAACCATCCCACCACTCAAGTAATTGGGGAGGTTAATGAAGGAGTTCGAACAAGAAATAAGGAGCCGATTAACTATAGATATATGGTAAGGTATGTGTGTATGTCCACCACATACTCCAAGATAAAACACTCCTGTTTCGTTTCAGTTCTTGAGCCTAAAAATGTGATTGAAGCCTTAAAAGATAATTTTTGGATTCAAGCTATGCAAGAAAAGCTTGAACAATTTACTCGAAAGAATGTTTGGAGTTTGGTTCCTTGTCCTTTATATACCAATTTAATTGGAAGTAAATGGATTTTTAAAAACAAATCTGATGAATTGGGTAATATTGTTCGTAACAAAACTTGTATTGTGGCTCAAGGCTATACACAAGTACAAGGAATCGACTATGACGAGACCTTTTGTTGGTCCCAAAGGTGACAACAAGGGTAAAAACAGCTAGAGGGGGGTGAATAGCGATTACAAATTTTTTGCCCTCTTTCGAAAAACTAAACCTCTTGCTTACAAACCTCTTACGTTATAAACCGCAAGTGGTATTGCAAAATGCACAACGAAATTACAGAGTTAAATGGAGCGGTTTATGAGGTGTGATTTTGTAAGCGGTTTTCAGTGCGGTTTTACAAGACTTAAAAGTGAGGTTTTGACAAAGTTAACTGCAAAAACAATTCACAATATTGGATAACTGAGAATAAGATCAAATAAATAAAGATAAATAATTAGCATAGAACAGTAAGTAAATGTGCAGAAATGAAGAACACAATATTTGGAGTGGTTCAATTATAAATGATCTACATCTACTACCAAGATGGTTAGTCTTGGATTTTCTAAGAGATAGATTTTATATTGAGTATGAGAGATTGCAAAGTACAAAGTACAATACTCAGATCTAAAATATGTTCTATGAAGATCAATCCTAGAATATAATCGGTGTATCTCAATTGAATAATCTAAGTGATTAAACAAGTGAGGTGTGTGTGTGTTGAACAAGATCAATGCTCTTTGAATCTATATGATGTAGAGCACAATGATTCTTGATGTGTTTAAGGCTTGATTTCTGGGCTAGGAAATATTTCTTGAAGGAAGAAGATGAAGATTCAAAGGGCTTAATATTTTCTGGGCAGAGCTTCAACTTCTTATGAACTCACAGTAATTTCAATTTCTCAAGCAATCTTCAAGTGTTGAAGATTAGGGGTATTTATATCCAAGCACCAAGAAACTAGCCGTTATGATACAGTTATTGAAGTACTGTACTGGTGCAATCTGATTGGTCCACAAATCCACTTTTGTCCTTTGGTACAGCAGTTACAGATAAAGATGATCAGACCTCAGCTGCAAATAAGGTATGAAGGACATCTGTCACATTTTCAAGATCCTTGCAGATCCTGTCTGACACATAGTCACGTGAAAAGATTTGGTGGTTGACTTTTGACATTGCTGACGTGGATTCCAACAGTCATATGTGGTTCACTTCAAGTCTTCAATCATTGGATGCGGTCTGGTGGTCATGCGGTTTGGTAAGTGCGGTTTCACCAAAAGAGGTTTTTTAGAGCAGTCATGATATTGAAACTGCACTGCAGTTTGCTAGTGCGGTTTCACTACTGCGATTTGCACTAAGTCTTTAAGAGGCGGTTTCAAATAAGGAATTCCACAGAGCAATTTGCTTGGAGCGGTTTGCTAATGCGGTTTTGATGGTGCGGTCTGAAACCCTTGAATAGAAACCTCATGTCCAATGAGTCTTGTGCCAGTCTTCAAGCCTAATTTAACCTATTCTATAAAATGGACTTATGCTAAAAAATTGAAGTCTAAGCTTCATTACATATGGGCCTAAAGTCCTTAAACTAGAGATGAGGTTATGGTATCAATCAAATCTAAGCTAAAGCTAGGAGGTTTAAAGTATGCATACCCAACACCTTTGCACATGTGGCTAGAATTGAGTCAATAAAACTTCTTTTAGCTATAGCTTGTTACCTTAAAATCACCTAACGCCAAATGGATGTTAAAGCTGCTTTCTTGAATGGGTACTTAGATAAAGAGATCTATGTTGAGCAACCTAAGGGGTTTGAAGACCCGTTCCACCCAAATCATGTATATAGACTTGAGAAAGCCTTATATGGCTTGAAATAAATTCCACGTGCATGGTATGGGCGTTTAACAAGTTTCCTAATTGAATATGAATTTGTTAGAGATGAAGCTGATAGGACATTGTTTATTCTAAGGCATGTTAAAAAACTTGTCATTGCTCAAATCTATGTTGATGACATAGTTTATGGATTCACATCTAAAACTTGTTTGCAAAATTTTGTGAAGGCTATGACATCAACTTTTGAGATGAGCATGATAGGTGAACTAAACTTTTTCTTGGGATTACAGGTAAAACAGTCAACAAGGAATCTTTATTTCACAAAGCAAGTATGCAAGAAGTTTGGTAAAAAGGTTCGAATTGGAGAGTGCCAAGAGTTCAAAAATACCTATGATATCAACACTTAAGGTGGGCAAACACCAAGGAGGGGAGGACCTTTATCCAACTCTTTATCGATCCACGATAGGTAGTTTTCTTTATCTTACTGCCAGTCATCCCGACATTATATTCAGCGTAGGTGTATGCTCCAGATATCAGTCTAATCCTAAAATTTCTCACCTAAACGTTGTTAAGAAAATCATTAAATATTAATTGGGGACTAGTGACTTAGGAATTTGGTTTACTAAAGACACTAATACCAACTTAGTTGGCTTTAGTGTTCTGATTGGGAAGGGGATATTGATGATAGAAAAAGTACAATGGGGGTTATTTTTTTCTAGGTAATATCCTAGTGTCATGGTATAGTCGAAAGCAAAATTGTGTTTCTCTCTCGACTGCTGAATCTGAATAGGTAGCATCCAGGAGTTGTTGTTCACAATTAATATGGTTAAAAGACATGCTTGATGACTATGGTATTTATAGTAATATCTTGACCATGTATTTTGACAATTTAAGTGCAATAAATATTTTCAAAAACCCCGTACAACACTATCGCACTAAACACATCGATATCCGCCATCATTTTTTAAGATATTTAGTTGAAAATGATTTACAAATAGAGCTTATTGATACCAAACATCAATTGCTGATATTTTGACTAAATCCCTTTACCATTAGAGATTTTCAAGCTTGAAAAAAATCTCTTAGTCTGTGTTTTGTATAATTTGATGTCTAAAGGTGTTATCGTCCGTGTTGCCAAGACAGACAGCAACACTGTGTAACATAAAAAAATAAAATATATTTTCTTATTGTTTAAACCCAATATGTGGCACTTACTGACCTTTTTGTTCTAGTATGGGTGTATACTTAGGTTAACATGTTGATAAGTTCCCCTTTGTGCTTAAAGTGACAAAGTCACTAATTACGTTGCTGATATTTAATAGGCAAATATTGTTTGAAATACTTCTAAAGTAACTCGGGGCACGACGTTCACTGCGACGATGCTTCCTTGTCAAACGGGAGTATAATGCATTGGTTTTATACTAAGTATTAGGGACATGGAGCTTGCTATTACAGTGTAACCTAATTGAAAGGTATGAAATTTAATATATAGCTTTACACTTTATTTAAAAATTCGGGGCACGGAACTCGCTACTACGATGCTTCCTTGTAAATAAAATAAGTGTAAAATTTGCTTAAATTGCCTAAGTAATTGATAATTAAAAGTTCATATAATTTATAAATATCAAGATGATCTTATTCAAATGTGTTATCTTATGTGTTACTTAACATTGCTAGCAACACATTAGTAGGTGCTACATTTATTTTTTATTTCTTCTTTTTATTTTTGAATTTTTATTGATTAAATTTTGAATTTCAAAAAGTCTATTTTCATAGATTTAGAGTTTGTGAAATCAAAAAGTTTTTAACAAAAATTCTTAATTTTTCCCTAGCTAAAGGTGAAATAGCCCGGATCCGAGCAGGCCTCGCGGCCCCGGCATCTGGCATCTTTCGCGTTGGAGGTGTCTCGCCGTTTGTTTTCGCATTTGTAGAGTCGCCACGCCGTTTTTATTAAGCCCAAAACATTGAAAAAGGGCATCAGTTTAAAGATAATTTTAAACCGTTTTTGTGTGATGAGATTTTGAGTTCGGAGGTCAGATGACTCCCCGGGAAGAGAATATTAGAATATTAGAGCTCACCCGAGTAGCCTCGTAAAACGAGTCTTTCGGATACCCCTAATATCCTTTAAATGTTGTGTGTGTGTGTGTGTGTGTGCTTTTTAAAAATGCATGCTGTATCGGATGTCTACATTGTATGCTATGTATGGAAATGTATTGAAATAGTATAGGAAGGAAGCCTTACCAATGTTGGTTCGTGTCTGTCTTCCGCTGGGGAATAGTGTTTGAGGTCGGAGTAGCGTTCCGGTACGGATCGGGATTGCTTCGGGAGGGACCGGTTGTCCGCGACGAGTTTCGGCGTGAGTTGAGGTTGCAAGCTGCGTTCGGGCAGAGGTTCGGCGTGCGTGGGGATCGTCGGGATCACTCGGGCAGAGGTTCGGCGTGCGTTGTGGTGGCAGGAGTCACTCGGGCAGAGTTTCGGCGTGGTTTGGGATCGTCGGTTTGACTCGGAAAGAGCCGGGACACCGTGGAAAGACCAGGCAAGGCCTCGGAGTACCACGAGGGGCCTCAGAGTACCTCGAGAGTGCCTCGGGGAAGCGCGGGAGCGTCTCGGGAGCGCTCGGGGAGGCTTCGGAGCACCACAAGGGAGCTCGGAAGGCCTCGGAAGGATCCGAAAGGGGCCGGGAGTGCCTCGAGAGGACTTAGAGGGGAGCCAGAAGGCTAAGGGAGGAAGAGAGAAGAGGGAGGTGTGTGGAAATGAGGAGGGGGAGCCCTCTATTTATAGTAAAAATTTCGGAGCAAAGAGGTCCGTACGGACCTTCTTGGTTATCCAGAATTTTGGATTTCCTCGATTTGAGGGAATCTGCAATGATGGAGAATATTACGGAATGATGGTGTTCCCTGGGCAATAAGGTCCGTACGGGCCATCTTGCATGCAAAGAGGTCCGTACGGACCAACTCTGTAGGGAAGTAATCATTTTCCCCGGGCTTTGAGGGAATATTGTGGACTTTAAGGGGATTCAGTAATCATTGAAACAAAGAGGTCCGTACGGACCTTAATTGCTTTTCGATTTCTGAAAATTCCCAAAGGTCCTTTTGTCCCTTTTTATCCCGAGAAAGGCTCCTCCCTTGGTTTGGTTGGGGGTTTGAGAGGGTTTTGAGAAGGTTTTGAGTGTGAGGTCTCCGAGGCTGCGTTGATGAGTCCGCGGTGTTTCTGGAGTGCTTGAAAGGGTGATCCAGTTTGGGGTACTTACGAAGCCCCTCGACGTCGTCACTTATGAAAGAAGTGGGGTCGCCAGATAAGATAAGGGTCCTAATCTGGATCGCGTGCTGGGAGAGGAAGTGACCGTGAGGGTCAATGTGAGGACGTGGTGGTGTCCTTTTGTGTGACCGTTTAGGTCAATAGGCCGGACCCTGTGATAGGATTCCTACGTATCCTGGCGGGAATCAAGCACAGTCGTAGTTCGGGTGTGGGGTGAGTGTTTTGTGAATACGGGCGTGGTGGTGCCACAAAGTGTCGTGTGACCGCCGAGGTCGATGGTGAGGACGTGGTGGTATCCTGGGTGACCGCATAGGTCGATGGGAAGGACATGGTGGTGTCCTAGGTGACCGTATAGGTCTATGGCTGGACCGTGTGATAGGATTCCTACGTATCCTTGGCGGGAATCAAGCCTGGTCGTAGTTCAGAGGTCGTGAATTTGTGAGTGCATGTGGGCGTGGTGGTGACACTGAAGTGTTGTGTGACCGCCGAGGTCGGTGGTAAGGACGTGGTGGTGTCCTAAGATGTGGTGACCGCGAGCTCAATTGTGAGGACGTGGTGGTGTCCTGGATGGAAATTTTACGATTTTCCTAATCGGGTGGTTTAAGGCCTTACGGGAGATAGAGTGAGGACCTGAATCGTCTTGATTGCGGTTGGTGCCCTGGCCAGAGGACTTTGAATCGTCATGGCGGCGGTTGGTGCCACGCATAAAGGACTTTGAATCGTCATCTGCGGCGGTTGGTGCCACGTTGGAGGACTTTGAATCGTCATCCGGGAGGCGGTTGGTGCCACACTGTGTAGAGGACTTTGAATCGTCATCCGCGGCGGTTGGTGCCACGCTGGAGGACTTTGAATCGTCATCCCAGCGGCGGTTGGTGCCACGGCCCCAGAGAGACTTTGAATCGTCATCTGGCGCGGTTGAGTGCCACGCCGAGGACTTTGAATAAATCATACAGCGGCCCGGTTGGTGCCACGCTGGAGGACTTTGAATCGTCATCTGGGCGGTTGGTGCCACGGGAGGACTTTGAATCGTCATCGGCGGTTGGTGCCAGCGGAGGACTTTGAATCGTCATCTGGCGGCGGTTGGTGCCACGGCCAGAGGACTTTGAATCGTCATCCCAGCGGCGGCTGTTGGTGTTTATGCGCGAGGACTTTGAATCGTCTTCTAGCGATTTGATGTAATGCGCGAGGACTTTGAATCGTCTTCTAGCCGCGATTGTGGATGTAATGCGAGGACTTTAAATCGTCTTCTAGCCGCAGTTGATGTAATGCGCGAGACTTTGAATCGTCTTCTAGCCGCAGTGGAGAGCATGGCCGCCTTGTGCTTCGAGAGGCGTAGAGGCCTTTGTGTTTTTGCATGTTGATGTAGAAGGTTGGATTTACGATGACCGCCGGTGCTTGAGGCTGCCGTTGAAGTGGGCGAGATGATGGCCGATGATTGCTTCACCATTTGGCGTTTTGGAGGCGCCGTGCCTTGGGACTTGTACTCGGAGGTGTTGGCTCCTTCGTGTGCTTGTTTTGCCGTTAGTGGGCAAGGATGATGGCCGGTCTTTGAGGATATGCGGTCTTGTATGACTTCCCTTTGACTTGTTGGGGAGGAGCTCGGGCTTATTTTGATGGCCGGTGCTTGCGCTGCCGTTGAAGTGGGCGAGGTTCGGGCTTACTGGCTGTAGGCTGCCGGTGCTTGAATTGTTGGGGATGCGTGACCTTGTAGAGGCCCTTTCCGATGGGAAGATGACTTCGGACCTCTTTTGAGGGCCGGTGGTTGAGATTGTCGTTGAGCGTTTGGAGCGTCTTGTGCCTTGATATTCGTCTTGGGGAGGTGTTGGCTCCTTCTTGAATTGCCGTTGAGCGGGCGTTGGTTGGAAGTTGCCGTTGAGCGTTTGGAGCGTCTTGTGCCTTGGGATTCGTGCTGGGAGGTGTTGGCTCCTTCTTGAATTGTCGTCGGGCATTTTGGAGGCGTCTCGTGCCTTGGGATTCATGCTGGGAGGTGTTGGCTCCTTCTTGAATGGCCGTCGGGCATTTTGGAGGCGTCTCGTGCCTTGGGATTCGTGCTGGGAGGTGTTGGCTCCTTCTCGAATTGCCGTTGAGCGGGCGGTGGTTGAATTGCCGTTGAAGTTGGCGAGGACCGGTCTTACGGCGGCCGGCGGTGGTTGATTTGCCGTTGAAGTGGCGAGATCGGTCTTACGTTGATGGCCGGTGGTTGAATTGCCGTTGAAGTGGGCGAGGACCGGTCTTACGCTTGACGGCCGGTGGTTGAATTGCCGTTGAAGTGGGCGAGTCCGGTCTTACGCTTGACGGCGGTGGTTGATTTGCCGTTGAAGTGGGCGAGAGCTGGTCTTACGCTTGGCCGGCTGGTGGTTGAATTGCCGTTGAAGTGGGCGAGGACCGGTCTTACGCTTGACGGCCGGGGATTGAACTGCCGTTGGAGTGGGCGGACCGGTCTTACGCTTGACGGCGGTGGTTGAATTGCGTTGAAGTGGGAGGACCGGTCTTACGCCTTGACGGCCGTGGTTGGATTTGAAGGGTTAGGGACCATTACGCACTTGGATTTCTTTGGAAAAGGCCTTAGGACGACGGGGGCAAAGATTATAAGGGCGAGAAAGTAATTTGGCCACCCCTTGCAAAGAGGTCCGTACGGACCACTTTGGTTTTCTGATTCCCAGGTTTTGACCGGGCTTAAATTTCGAGGCTCCCTCTTCATTTCCCATTTCCAGTGCGTGAACCAGCGAGAGAGAAAGAGAGAAAACTCCATTTTTGTCCAAAATCTTCCATTTTTCTTAGCTTGAATTGCTTGCAATGGCGGAGGGATCTCGAAGGAGTCGTCGTCAGCCTTGATCGAGGTGGTCGAGCAACGAATGGAGCTTCAAAGGAATTGGATCTCGTTCGTTCCATCTTCGAAGAACCCGGATGTTTTGTATCCGAATCCGGAGGTGCACAATCGTCGCTCCATGAACGTCGGGGAGGTAAGAAATCTGTTCCGTTTTGATTCCCTGCTCGAATTTTTTGAATGCTAGAACTAGGTTTTAGTTTTTCGCATTTTTTTTTGAATTTTTTTTGTTATTATTTTATGCCTTTTTGTGAAATTCTTGATGAATTGTTGAAAATGGACATGTAAAAATTGTGGGTATGTGTATTTTGTGCAGAAATGTGTAGATTAGCTCTTATTTGTGAAAATAAAGTGCCTATCTAGTGAATTGCATGCTTTGGTGTTTTGTACCTAATGCTATTTATGTATGTACATTGTGAGAAAAATTATCGTGTAGTGATAATTTTTGTGAAAAAATGTGACATGTGCCGTGTTTTGTGACGGGTTATATGTGAAAGTGTGTGCCGTGTAGGGACGGATTTTTTTTTGTGTTATGCATATGTGTCGTGCCGTGTTTTTGGGTGACGGACTCTGTGGGGAAAATATGTGCAATATGTGCCGTGTTGGGACGGATTTTCTTTTGAAAATGTGTCGTGTAGGGTTTAATCCCCCCCTTTTTTTTCTTTTGAGAAAATGTGTACAGTGTGTGCCGTGTTTTTGTGACGGACTGCATGGGAAAAATTATATGCATGATATATGTGAAAATTATGTGCATTATATGTGCCGTGTTTTGTGACGGGTTATATGTGCCTTTATATTAAGTACTGTGATTGACGTACCTTTGCTGTGTTTACCTGCAGGATGCGGGGCTTATGGCCGGGAAGGCCAAGAGGATGAAGACTCGGGGATCGCTCGAGAGCATTGTGGAGCTATGGCGGCGGATGCCCGATATTTCCGTGGGCGGTAGGCCGAGTCCCCGGAGGCTGGTTTATGCTTCTGGCCTAGGTGTGTTCGTTGAGAACACTGGCGGAGTGTCGACACGAGGAAGAACAAGAGCGTCTTCCTTGGCCTTTCTGAGTGCGGTGGGATACCACCCACACCTTCCACCCGAGCTGGGGAGAGGTGACGGTGACGCCACCGACTTTCTTTGCGATCACCGGGCTTTCCTTTAAAGGGGAGCCGTGAGGTGGAGAGACATGATCTCGATGATGTGTCACCGAGCTGCTGGGCTTTGAGCCTCGTCCTCGCAGGGGCCTGGGCATGTTGTATAGCGACGTGGAGCTGAGGATCACGTCCAGCATTGGGGCCTACATCCGAGGTACCGGCCAGGTGACAGCGGAGCAGTTGGCGCGCTCCTTCTTGTGGTATGCACTGTCCGAGACTCTGTTCTCGAACCACGCGACCGCAGCTCCCTTTGCTCTGCTGGAGAGCTTGATTGACCTGGATAGGGTCTGCGACATTGCTTGGGGCGAGGCAGGCTTGGCTGAGCTCTACTTCTCCTTGGACCGGTTTAGCCGGGTGGGATTCGTTGGCCTGCTTTGACTTTGCTTTGGAGGTATGAGTTTATTGCTGTTTTTTGATTTAGCAACTTGTCTTTTCTCCGTTGTCTTTTGCACTGAGCTTTCTCTGTTTTTGTCACAGGTGTGGTTTTATGAGGTTTTCCAGTGCTTCCCGTGGGATAGGGATCCTGGGTACATTCTTTGCGTGCCTGCTATCTTCAGGATGGGCTCGTACGGCGAGGAAGAGGAGGACCAGGGGAAGCTCACCATCGCCTACGGGGATGTGCGGGAGCGTCTGGAGAGAGATAGCCGTGAGGGTTTGTCTTGTTCCGTGGACTCGGTATGAGGAGATGAGTTTGAGGGCTCCCGAGGTGACGCGCGGCGGAAGATGCGCGGGGCTTGACTGCGATGTCATGTATGCGGGAGCGGGTCTTGGCGGCGTGGCCCTGGTGTGCTTCCCGTGGCTCCGAGGGACCCTCCCTTTGGGATGCTTGACTCCCGGGATATGGATGTGCTTGACTTCGAGAGGTACCTTGGCGGTGTCGGTGCCGAGGAGTTCATTTTATACGGAGAGGAGTACGGGGCCTTCGTGAGGAGGAAGCTGAGGACGCCGCAGTGTGGCGCGGGAGAGAGAGGCTGGCCCGCGAGCTCCCCAGAGGTTCCGATGCCGGGACCGGATTTCACGTACGTCCGCGGGGACGGAGTCGAGGAGGGTGTCTGCATGCCGTTCCGAGCGAGCTCTGCTGCATACAGAGTGGATCCCGACAGATCGGTGAGTGTGCTTGACCCTTTTCCATCTTGGCATCTTTTACGCATTTTCTCTTTTTGTTGTTGAGTATAACCGCATTTGATGAGCGTTTCCTTGGGCGCTTGTTGGTGCGAGTCCCGGGGAGAGCCTATGATATGCTGACTCGCCGTTACGTGGCGATGCGCTCCTTCGCTAAGAAGATGGCGTCGAAGGTGTCCTGCCGGTCTTCGCGTCGTGTGCCGGCGTACGAGCCTATGCCTTCGAGGCATTGCAGCAGACGTTCCTCGCGCCTAGAGCCCGAGCCGGAGCCGCAGAGAGGGACCTTTGAGGGGGCGGCATAGCACGGATGCCGGGACATCTTCGGGAGGCTGCAGGCCTTCGAGGGAGTGCCCTTTTATCGGTTCATGCCTCCGCATGGCGCACAGGGCGAGGGTTCCTCAGAGCCTTCTTTCTTTGATCCTTTCGCCGGATTTGATCCTTCTGAGTACTTTGCGTGGGAGCCTCCGGCGGGTGCTCTGTATTAGACGACGAGGATGTGACGGGCGAGTTCGTCTGGGATGCCCGACTTCTCTTTGGAGGACCTTGGCGAGGATGATGATGTTGAGGAGTCGATTAGTATTCATTTGCTTTCCCTCTTTTCATATCCCTCCCCTTTTTTTTTTTTTTTTTTTAGCAACAGACATTTTTGGGTACCGTAATAAAACACATGTATTTGCATACGGGCAAACAAAACATTTTATTTTAAGATTTAATGTCATTTTTTGTGATTCTGGAATTGTCCTAGAAATTGTTGCTATTATTATTTTTTATTTTTGTACATGCCACGTGAGCTGAAAGTGTGTTTGTGGGTAGTGTTTGTTTGCCGGGAATGGCTTTGGCCAGTGTTTGGGCAGTTTGGAGCAAGGTTTTGCTGAGGCTTTCGCAGGAGAGGCAAGCACACTTCCTTGAGCAGTTGAAAACGTGGATGCGGCGCCGTATGAGGCATCAGAGACGGGCTTTCGAGGTAAGGTTTCGTCTTTTCTCGGTTTGGTCTTTTAAGGAGTTGGTTCCTGATTGGGATTTGTTGCGGGCTGCCGCGAAGTTCTGGGATGTTAGGAGGCACGTGTACTGTTTCTCCTACAATGAAATGGTGCCCACTTTTGAGGATTTTCGGGCTTTGATGGGGGGACCGGAGGTGGAGACCATCTCGCTTCCTTTGATTGGTGGCGTTGCTGTGAGCGTGAAGCTTGCAGACTTTCTTTATACTTCGTTGGAAGAAGTGCAGGGCATGATCCTTGATTCGGGTCATATCGACATTTCCCCGAGGCTGCTTAGGAGCGGTTCATGGTTGATGACGAGAGTGACGTCTCCTGGGATGTATTTGCCTTGTGCGTGATGGCGACGCTTTTCCTGGTCAGCTCCCTTGGCATTTGCGATGGCGCTTTGCTAGATGTGGTAGGGCACTGCAGAGCTGGAGAGGATATTGTCCCGTTGGTGCTGGGGAGACTCTTCATGGTATCGACCGTCCCGGCGACCGGGGATCGTTTTATGAGAGGGAAGCCCGCTTTGCTCACCTTGTGGCTGCGAGAGAGACTTCAGGCCATGCCGAGGCTCCGACGTCGTTTAGCCCGTGGTCATTTGCTCGCCGACCTCTTGCGTTGGATATGGATCGATCCGCCCGGGAGAGATGGATGGCGCGGCTTGCACGCATCGGGTCCAGTTGCTGGTGGGTTCCGCAGCTGGAGGATTGAGACCGGGGAGGATCTTGCGGGAAGGGTCCTACGTTGTCGAGTTCCGGGTTTGTCTTGGTCTTCCTTCTATATTCCGTCGCTTGTTTCCCGGCGGTTTGGGATGAAGCAGGAGCCTTTGTTGGGCTGGGATGACCTTGCTATTGCGGAGGTAGTTCCTCTTTGTATGGCGGCTTCAGGTGCCTTCTTGTATTGTCTGAGGTATGGAAGTATTCCGCTTTCCCTCCTGTGGTACTCCTTAGACGTCGGGGAGCGTTGTATTGACGACTCGATTCGGCCTGGTATGAGCAGCATGTTGGCGATCCCAGAAGTGGTCTTGGAGAGCAGGTGCGTGTAGCGATTCTGGGACCCGGTTGCCGTAGTAGCTATTGCCTTAGGAGTGCCGAAGCATGGTCTGACACTTTGGATGTGACGGGAGACGCTTTGTTTGACTACGAGACTAGAGTTGACCGGCCCGACGGGGAGAGGTCCTCTTTTACGGGCTCGCAGGAGGAGATCCGAGCCGAAGCACGGGCGAATGAAGCCACGAGAGCTACTGGATTATTTGACTCTACGGGAGGACCCCGGATCTCGGACCGAGAGACGCAGAGTTGGTTCACGTGAAGCGAAAGAAGACTCGCCGGGACGAGGGAAGAAAGGAAAGAATGGCGAGGGGACAAGCGCAGATGGCGCGGAATGACCTCCTAGGTATCCATTCATTGCATTGCAAACACATTATTAGTTAAATGTATTAAGCTGTCTTTTAGCATGTTGTGAACTTGAGAGTAGACCGTGCTTGAACTCATCAAGAAATGTTGTAACCGTTAGTGATTTGTGATTTACTTTTAAAGCTTTGTCGAGACGCAAGATCTTTTGTTTGCCTTTGCTTCTGTTGTGCACTTTGTCGGCGTCCATCTTTGGACTTTTACATTTGCATCCGCGGAGCGAAAGCATTCCTGGCCATGACGGCAATCCCCTTTGCTGAGGCTTTGTGCTTGGCTGAGAGGTTGAATGCTCCCTTGACAAGTCGTTCTGACGGTCTTTTTCGTAGCTTCCTTGCCTCTTGTTGGCGTCGGGCTCTTGACCTCAATTTCGCAGCTTCTGCTTGAGCTTCTTTTATTTATTGTTTTTTTTTTTTGTGAGCCCTTGCTCGAGCTCTTTTTTTTGTGAGCCCTTGCTCGAGCTCTTTTTTTTTTTTTTTGAAGCGCGTGAGGGCGAAGACAAGCCCCTGGCTTGGAAGCAGACATGAGTCAGTCGTTTGATGCTGAGTGACCCTCGGATGTCCTTTGATGTTGCCGCCGTCGTTTGACTTGGTGGTGACTGGGCGTGTTTCTTGAAAAGTGCGTAGCTTGATGGAGGTCTTGGTTGACATTCAAACTTTTGACTTTTTGTGTATTTTTAGACCGGACCAATTAAGGTTGCCTACGTTCCCCGGACTAGAGGGCTCAGTCTGCGTAGTTCGACACTACATGGAGTGCCAAGAGATGCACGTGTTGTTCTTCTTTAGGCGAAGTATCTGCGAAGTTTGCTTCCGTTATTTGGATTCATGAAGGGATTTCCTTCTAGGTCTGTCAGCTTCATGGCGCCTCCGGAGAAGATCTTTTGAACCACGAAAGGGCCGATCCATGTGGGTTCCCATTTTCCCAGTGGGTTGGATTCGAGTGGGAGGCTTTTCTTTGAGTACTGAGTCACCTTCCCCGATGTCTCGGGATTTGACTTTCTTGTCGAAAGCTCTAGCCATCCTGCTTTGATAGGCTCGGACGTGTTCCATGGCCTTTAGTCGTCGCTCATCTAGCGAGCCAATTCGTCATGTCGGCTTCGGAGCCATTCGACTTCGTTGATGTCATTTTCCAGCGAGTACTCGGAGTGAGGAATTTCCAACTCGATGGGAAGGACTGCTTCCATCCCGTATGTCGGGAGCAAATGGGGTTTCTCCCGTGGGCGTTTCCGACCGATGTGCGGTAGCCCCAAAGTGCAAGGTGCGGCTTCTCGGGCCAATCTCGTCCTCG
Organism: Adenophora triphylla var. japonica; assembly: GCA_022495995.1. Lineage (NCBI taxonomy): Eukaryota > Viridiplantae > Streptophyta > Magnoliopsida > Asterales > Campanulaceae > Adenophora > Adenophora triphylla. The sequence goes on from JAFEMH010002480.1 coordinate 298,113, forward strand.
GGTGGTCATTTTCGGATGATCCGTTCGAGGGTTTTGTTCTTTGGCGCTTCCACGGCGCCGTTTGTTTGTGGCCGGTAGGAGAAGATTTGTGACGTGTGATCTTGAATTCACCGCCGATGCGTCGAATTCCCTTCGAAGTGTGAGCCGTTGTCGATATGACCTCATTTGGGATGCCGTATTCGGCAGATGATGTTTTCCTTGAGGAAATGCGCGACCTTCTTGGAGGTGAGTACCTTGTAGGACTTGGCTTCGACCCATTTGGTGAAGTAGTCGATGGCTACTAAGATGAACTTCGTGACCATTCTTTGCTCTGGCGGAGCGATTTTCCCGATGACGTCAATTCCCCAGTGGCAAAGGGCCAAGGTGTAGTCATGCGGTAGAGATCGTGGGGTGGTAGATGATTGAGGTTGGAGAACCGTTGGCACTTGTCGCGGCTTCGGACAAAGTGGATGCAATGCGCCTCCGTGGAGATCCAGTAGTAGCCCATCCTGAGAATGATTTGCATCGGGGCTCACTGGCGTTCATGTGGGGACCGCAAGCCCCATTGTGGACTTCGTTCATGAACTTGCTTGCTTCTTCTTGGGCGACGCAACGTAGGAGTGGCCCGTGGTAGCGTTTCTTGTATAGCATGTCCCCGAGGATGACGAAGTGAGAGGCAAGGCGTTTTAGGGCCATGATGCTCTTGGTTTTGACCCCTCACATGTGTGTGGGTCTTCCTTGTTCATGAAGGTGGTTTCCCCGCTCTTGAGGTATTGGAAGATCTGGTTTGTCTTTGGAAATGGCGTCGGACTTGCGTCTCTTTTGGCTCTTCGGCAATCTTGCAAATCGTTGTGATTAAAACCTTCTCGGCGGCTTGGGCCCGGTTTTCTCTCGTTTGACAACATGCTTAAATGTTTGCTTGATGCATTTATTTAATTAATGTGTTTGCCTTTTGTATAGATGAATTGTTATTAACTTGTTTTGATTAGTTAATATCATCATTTGTTAAAGATGCAATGAAATGATTTTTAGGAAGGTCGGACCTTTTATTGAAAGCGTGAAAGGCTGTACATTTGTTGACCAAAGATTCACAATCGTTGGGCGTAAAGCCGTCAAAAAGACTCAAAAGATGTGAATACAGAGACAACAAGACTTCGAAGCTAGACTATAGGCGACGAGGTATTGGACCGAGCTTCATTACTCTTGGATGGGCGTAGCTCTAGAGGGAGTGGTCTTTGGTTCGGGTGGCCAATCTTCCCTTGGCATGAGTCCCGGAAAGTAGCTTGCATGCGGTTCGATTTCAAACCGGATCGCGGAGGTTTTTGGCTGCTCCCACGATGATGTCCCTCCATTAGTGTTGCCACCGAGTCCTTGGGGGTTTTTGATGATAGAAGTCGGCGAGGGCTACTTCTAGGAGGGCGAAGCATTCGGCGATTCGGAGTGGATTCTTCTTGATGTTGATCACTTTCATAGAATGCGCCTCTTTTATCTGGGATCTTTGCTTGGACGACGTTTACAATGTCGATTCGACGGACATGCTATATCTCCTTCCACGATTAAGCCTTGGAGGAGGTTGCGCCCTTTGTTCGTCCAGTCGGACAGGAATGTTGAATTGAACTAAGGCTGTGATGGGCATTTGTCCCGTAAGATCCGAGAGTGTCGGCTAGAGGGTTGTCTTATGCAGGGGATCGGTGATGAGCCGGTTGCAAGAGGGTTTTCGGCGAAGTAAGGGTCTACTCCTCGATCAATCTCCATTAGGGCATCCATCTCTTGATCCTCTCTCAAGCATTCTTCACGGTCGCATATGTCGAGTTGTCATCCTGACCCATGAGTTCTTCAATTTCCGGCTCGTCGCGGCTTAGAGCGTGGATGTAAGGATCCACTTCGTAGCGGGACGGGGTAGGAGAATCATGCCGGGAAGAGTATTCGGTCATGTCGGGACCTTCTTCGGGTCGTAGCTTCGGCCAAGCACTTGCCATTGCTGCGCTTCCGCGGATCACTTCGATCGCTCCATTGGCATTGATGAATTTCACGCATTGGTGAAGAGTAGATGATCTTGCTTTCATCCGATGTATCCAAGGCCGTCCCAACAAAGCGAGAGAAGGTTGGTTTGATTTCCCACGACTTGGAACTCTACCGACTCCGGTTGTACGTCGAATTGGATCCTCAAATTGATGACTCCTACGATTGGTCGTGCGGTGGAGTCGTAGGCTCGGATTACCCGAGGTGAAGGCCTTATCGAGAGAACGGTCGATGCGGAGTCGTTTCAATGTGCTTAAAGCGATGATGTTGGCTGCGGAGCCGTTATCAATCAAGACGTTCGGGAGGAAGAACATCTCTATCTTTATGAGGATGAGGAGGGCTTCGTTGTGCCGATTCTCACATATTGGCAAGTCATCGTCTCGCATGAAGGCTAAACCGCTTCCCGTGCTACCGTTGACTCGGTCTCTTACGGGAACGTTCGATCCATCCATTTGTATGCCTTGGGTGGGGCAAAGATCGTAGGGAGACGGTGGCCCTTAGGCGTTCTTGTCGGAATTCTCGGTCACGAGACCTTTTGACTCTTGTTTCACGCTCCCGATCATAGCGGGACGGCATGCCGACGGTTTCGGAAATTGCGGGAGTGCTCTCGCTTGGAGTTTCGTCGACGGCTATTGAGTTTACCACTGTCGTTACGGGGAATGGATTTCCAATGGTATTGGGACCACGAGGGCGTTCCAATTTTCCCTCCTCAATGAGCCCCGAATCACACCTTGAGTACGAAGCAATTGTCGGTGGTGTGGCCGGGGTAGTTGTGGAAGGCGCAGTGCTTGCTCATATCCATGTTGGGTTTGAGGTCTTCGGTTGGAAATTCTCGAGTGGTTTGAGAAGATTTCGCTTCACCAAAGCTTCAAATACTTGACCCGAGGCATTTCCGGGTTATCTAAATCTTTGGGCGTGGGAAGCGAGGGGGTTGCTATTCTTTGGGGCCGCCCTTGATCGCGGTTTACTTGAGCTCCGTTCGAATGTAGTGCACTGTTCATTTGCTTCCTTTCCTTTGGTAGGGGCGGGAGTTGAAGTTGCGAGGTTTGTTCGATAGCGGTAGGATGAGGCGGGGTTCTTTGTTGCCTTTTGAAGACTCGAGTCTTTTCAAACTTTGTCCGGCGTTGACCATGGCACGGAGATCCGGATAGAAATGGTGGGCGATCAAGGTCCTCAAAGATGGTTTGAGGCGGGAATGGAAGATGTCCATCTGCTCTTCTTTGGAAAGTGGATCCATTATCTCGCTTAGCTTCCAGTTCCATCTTTTGTAGAACTCGCCCATTTGGTTCGTCATCCTTTTGTTCGGTGGCTTGCAGGAGTCATGGCGGTTTGTTTCCCATTCAAGATTGGCGCGGTACTTCTCCGGGGAAGATTTCAGCGATCGATCCCACGTGGAGCGGTTTTACGCCTTCACATTGAGGAACCACCTTAGTCTTTGTGGATTTGAGGGAATGCCGAAAATGATGCCATCCGTTGAGGGTTGCCCCTTTGGCTCTCATACCCGGGACGTAGGTGTCGATGTGGGTTTTTGGGCATTACATTCCGTCAAACTTTTCCATTTAGGCATCCTGAACTTTGGAGGGAGAGGGACCACTTTGTTCGGATCGGTAGGCGGGGAGGGAGTCCTTCCGAGAACTAGCTAGCTTGCCTTGCATGTCTTTCATTTGTTCAATCGGCCGGGCCATGTGGGGATCCGCCGTATGCGAGGTGGGTTACCATTTTCGGGGACGGACAGAAGATGGAGGTGGATTGGGCGATGGGATCGCCATTCGGGAGTCTTGGGGAGGTAGTTGAGTGTATACCAACCCATACCACAGGGTGTTGAAGTTGAGGCGTGATTGCCCGGTCCGCTAAGGGTTGTGTTTAGGAAGCGGGAAACGATTCGTTAGCCCCAGTTGGCGTACTAGCGGGTGGCAAACTTGAGATGTCGGGATATCCGCTCGGGATGCACGTCCCACTGGTAAGAATGGGGACTTTTGATTGTGGTTGCGAGGCTCGTATAGAGGCAAAGGATTGAATCTGGGGATACCGAGATGCATTGGGATGCAGCGGAGCGAGCACGTATGTGTCTTTGTTAGTGCGAGCTTGATGTGCGAGCCGGGAAGCCGATCTTGGCGGGCATGTCGGGCCTTGGCCCGCGCTGAGGAGCTTTGAGCGGAAGGCGCTTTGCGTTGCTTTGGGATCTCGTAGCTTGGCGGAGGCGGGGCTGTGATAGCTTTGGCAGGGGAGCCGGTATATCTTCGTCCTCTATGAGAACAAAGGTTCCATCGGGTTGGGAAGCTGCACATTCCTCGAAGACGCAGGGTGTCTACGATCCGAGCTTGCTTTGCTCCTCTTGGCGCTTCTTGATGGTTTCGAAGGCTCGCGGCACCTCCTCCATTGTGCAGAGGTTCCTTAGTGGCGGGGTTCCGTTTCCCTCACTGTTATACGTTGATCCCGTCATGGGGAGTATCGGACGGTGCGGGCCGTTGAAGCTGGAAGGGCTATCGGACCTTGTGACCTCGATACTGAAAAGGCGGCTCCCGGGGATTCTCAACCACTCTCGGTTAACTGGAGGGGGTGACGGGCAAGGTTTAGACACGGGAATGACCTAACGGGATAAAGGGAAAGCTCACGTGGCATGCGGTTTCCGTTTCTTTTATTTTTGATTTTTTTTTGTTGTTTTAATTTACTTAAAACATGTTTTCTCGAGTCCTAGGTAGGTTGGAAAAGATTGCTCTTCTTTTTCGCAACTATGCTAGATCCTGGGTCGATGGAGACCATACGTGCGGCTATAAGCCCCTCGTTTTGCACACAGTATTTCGACATCCCGGGGTGGGCGGCCCCAGCGAGGGTCCTATAGTGCAAGCGGTTTCCACCGGCCTAAAAGAAAAATCGAACCTAAGGACCGAGCTTTGTCATGTTCGTTTTGATGCGTTAGCCATGTGAATAGTGAACCGAGCCGGCCACCGAGTCAAGATCGAGTCAAGAGTTCGGCATGACCTCTCTTTACCTTGCTTGCGCAAGGGATCTGTGACGTTAGGCGTTAGGTAGGTCATATCGTCATGGGCGACGTATCAAAGGCGTGATGACATGGTGTCATGCGAGCATGGATGTATATCGGGACGGAACATCGTGCAGGTGTAACCGGAAATCAAGATCGAGTCAAGATTTTAGCATGACCTTTCATCGCTTTGCTTGCGAGGATCTTGAGTTAGAGCCTTGACTCGAAAATGGCCGGCATGGTATATGTATCCAGCTGTATGACACCTGGGACCGGGTAAAACCAACCGAGTCCGGACAGTGTGACTCAAGACTCAAACGTGCGGGGTTGACGCTTGGCTAGGATGGGATGTTTGGAATGATCCCGTGCGCGCCCAAGAGGCCTAGGAAGACCAAACGGACTGCAACCGAGACCACTCCGGGTTAAGGGTTGTAGTGTGCGGTGTATCCGAGGCGGCGGTGCGCATAGTGTGCGGTGTAACCGAGGCGGCAGTGTGAGTAGAGTGCGGTGTAACCGAGGCGGCGGTGCGCGTAGTGTGCGGTCTCTAAAATTCTTTTTACGAGTAAAATAGAAGTTTTTGAAGAATTTTAAATGTATGCGCGAGATGTATATTGATGCATTTTTTTTTTTGTATTTTTTTTTTTTGTAAAATAAAAACGAAGCACGTGCACACACACACAACGATTAAAGGAAGGGGTAAAATGAAAGTTTGACCCTCATCATCGTTTAAAAATCTTTTGTTTTGTTTAAAAGTTTTTAAAACAAAAGTTTCCCAAGTCGCCAAGCGAAATAGCCGGATCCGAGAAAGGCCTCGCGGCCGGCATACGGCATCTTTCGCGTTGGAAGGTGTCTCGCCGTTTGTTTTCGCATTTGTAGAGTCGCCACGCCGTTTTATTAAGCCCAAAACATTGAAAAAGGGCATCGGTTTAAAGATAATTTTAAAGCTGTTTTTGTGTGATGAGATTTTGAGTTCGGAGGTCGAGATGACTCCCCGGGAAGAGAATATTAGAATATTAGAGCTCACCCGAGTAGCCTCGTAAACGAGTCTTTCGGATACCCCTAATATCCTTTAAATGTTGTGTGTGTGTGTGTGTGCTTTTAAAAATGCATGCTTTGTATCGGATGTCTACATTGTATGCTATGTATGGAAATGTATTGAAATAGTATAGGAAGGAAGCCTTACCAATGTTGGTTCGTGTCTGTCTTCCGCTGGAATGGTGTTTGAGGTCGGAGTAGCGTTCGGTATGGATCGGGATTGCTTCGGGAGGGACCGGTTGTCTCGGACGAGTTTCGGCGTGAGTTGAGGTTGTAGGCTGCGTTCGGGCGAGAGGTTCGGCGTGCGTGGGGATCGTCGGGATCACTCGGGCGAGAGGTTCGGCGTGCGTTGTGGTGGCGGAGTCACTCGGGCGGAGTTTCGGCGTGGTTTGGGATCGTCGGTTTGACTCGGAAAGAGCCGAGACACCGTGGAAAGACCGAGCAAGGCCTCGGAGTACCACGAGGGCCTCGGAGTACCTCGAGAGTGCCTCGGGGCAGCGCGGGAGCGTCTCGGGAGCGCTCGGGGAGGCTTCGGAGCACCACAAGGGAGCTCGGAAGGCCTCGGAAGGATCCGAAAGGGGCCGGGAGTGCCTCGAGAGGACTTAGAGGGGAGCCAGAAGGCTTAGGGAGGAAGAGAGAAGAGGGAGGTGTGTGAAAATGAGGAGGGGAAGCCCTCTATTTATAGTAAAAATTTCGGAGCAAAGAGGTCCGTACGGACCTTCTTGGTTATCCAGAATTTTGGATTTCCTCGATTTGAGGGAATCTGCAATGATGGAGGAATATTTGCACTTATGGTGTCCCCTGAGCAATAAGGTCCGTACGGACCATCTTGCATGCAAAGAGGTCCGCACGGACCATCTCTGCAGGGGGGTAATCATTTTTTCCGGGATTTGAGGGAATATTGTGGACTTTAAGGGGATTTAGTAATCATTGAGACAAAGAGGTCCGTACGGACCTTAATTGCTTTTCGATTTCTGAAAATTCCCAAAAGGTCCTTTTGTCCCTTTTATCCCAGAAGGCTCCTCCCTTGGTTTGGTTGGGGGTTTGAGAGGGTTTTGAGAGGGTTTTGAGTGAGAGAGGTCTACGAGGCTGCGTGGATGAGTCTGCGGTGTTTCCCGTGTGTTTGAAAGGGGTGATCCAGATTGGGGTACTTACGAAGCCCTCGACGACGTCACTTATGAAAGAAGTGGGGTCGCCGATAAGATAAGTGGTCCTAACTGGATCGCGTCTTTGGGAGAGGAAGTGGCCGTGAGGGTCAATGTGAGGACGTGGTGGTGTCCTTTTGTGTGACCGTTTAGGTCAATAGGCCGGACCACCGTGATAGGATTCCTACGTATCCCTGGCGGGAATCAAGCACAGTCGTAGTTCGGGTGTGGGGTGAGTGTTTTGTGAATGCGGGCGTGGTGGTGCCCTGAAGTGTCGTGTGACCGCCGAGGTCAGTTGTAAGGACGTGGTGGTGTCCTGGGTGACCGCATAGGTCGATGGCTGGACCCTGTGATAGGATTCCTACGTATCCCTGGCGGGAATCAAGCCTGGTCGTAGTTCAGAGGTCGTGAATTTGTGAGTGCGGGCGTGGTGGTGCCCTGAAGTGTTGTGTGACCGCCGAGGTCAGTGGTAAGGACGTGGTGGTGTCCTGAGATGTGGTGACCGCCGAGGTCAATTGTGAGGACGTGGTGGTGTCCTGGGATGGAAATTTTACGATTTTCCGAGGTCAATTGTGAGGACGTGGTGCTTCATATGTAAATAGATTAATGCTCCATATGTAAATAGATACATTAATGTATATGATTGGTTTGGATCATTGCAGTTTGGTTGAATCAAACCTTGTCCAGTTGATTTATAAGATGTGCAAGGGCTCAGCTGTCCAGAGTCATATGTTATCTTGGCTGTCAGATAACATATGATATATTTCTTTGTCAAAACCTTTTATAACTATGTGGCTTACATAGTTAGGTCCTAACAAGGTGTAATTTACAGAGTAAATCACTTTTCTACTCTGTAAGTGGTCTCTATTGCCAGAACAAAGAATTGTTTTTTCTTTTTTTGATTTTGTTTTAAGCTTGTTTTAATCTGTAAAACTCATGTTTTTGGTTGGGTTATTGTTGTTTGATGTTATAAAGTTATAAACCCTTGGATCTAATCGAAGATGTGGGTATTCTTTTAACGTCTGTCCCATATCTAACATATCCTTTATGGATTATCTTTTTTTTTACAACCAATTGAGTATACCAACATTTGTCCTGCCTAGTTTTAATTTCAAATTTGACCCCTAGTTTGAATCCAAATGTTTTGGGTGCAATTAAGATTATTAGGCAATTTTGAACCATTTGCTTCTTAGACAATTGTTACGTTGTTTTTGGGACATAGATTGTTCTAGAAATGATGTTAGGATATTTGGGTTTCAAACCTAAACAGTTGTTCTCTGTAGCTTTAGGCGTTGTGATAAATTTTAAACTGCACTAGTCAAAGAGAAAAGGTTGATGTGGCGTAGTTACGAGTTATGCGTTAGCTGAAATTTATTTTCCTGTAACGAACACGTGGGATGTATGTAATGTATTTCAGTTGTTTCTAAATGAAGTGCATTTATTCTTAGTTGCACAGATGTTCTATCCTCTTGCATTAGTTTATAGCAGGTTTCCTTGATTATAATTTTAATAATATGTTAAGACTTAAGAACTTGTTTATATGGCTCTATGTGTTTATTCATTTTGGCAGCTTAATTTGCTAAGATGAAGGCTAGTGTGCTCCATGATGCTCTCAAGACCATGTATAATGCAGAGAAAAGAGGAAAGCGTCAGCATCTTGCATTATATCATTAATTTCAATACTATCTGAATACGTGATATATGCATATTAAGGATCCTCTGTTATATTAGTATGATTTTTATGATGTTTGTGTTGGTTTTTGGGTCAGCTTCTATTGAGGTACGACAAGCCTATAGACAATTAATTGGTGCCGTGGTTGAGTTCTTTGGATGGGGAAGCGATGTCCGAGGAGTTTCGAGAGGCTTCTCTGGTGGCTTATAGGCTGTTTGGGGTCAGTCTTCCTTATGTTTAAATAATCCCATATTTATTTGGAAATTCCTTGCATATATTTTTTCTTTGACAGCTATACATCTAGTAATAGTGGTATAAACATTGCTTTGACAAACCTTGTTCACAATTAGCCTTTGCAAAATTACATTGTCTTTGGAGATACACTGCTAAGAAAAGACGTGGATTGAGAATCAATAAGCGTCGTAACTAAATGAAGTAAATGAAAATTCATATCCTTTTGCGTGGTATAGGTTAAATAGCATAAATAACTCCATTAAAAGGCAATGATGGGTTTTATTGGGAATATATAAATGGTTGTTGTCAGTGATGTCAATGGAATTTTCTTTTTAATGTGATACACATAAAATAACCCACTTCATGAGCAGCTGCATGTCCTATTCACTTTTGAACTCGTAAAGCACCGTAAATTACGAACTTAAAAGTGTGCTCAGTATATTGATGTGTGATGAGCTGTTCGTTTATTTATGTATGCTGTTTAATGGAGGATCGACTTTCAGTTACTTGATCTCGAAGAAAGAAAGTGTCTTATTGCTAACAAGAATAAAGCTTGTCATGCAGTGTATGGAAGTTGAAAGCTTTTGTTAATGGAAGGCAGTCTTCTGAAAGAGTAGTATGGATTTTTTATTAGTACGTTAGGCAATATGGGTGCTGCTTAAATTTCTCTAGCTTGGATCTGTGTTTAGTACAGTTCACTAGCTTTAGGACAACCAATTTTACTATTGATGGCAATTTTTGAGTTTGATCTGCTCCATTTTTGCTTTTAAACTGTATTTACAGAACCTCTTTGTTGCTTACAGACAAATACCAGTGCTGCTACCGCAATTGGGACGCATTTCTTGTCACAAATTACTCTCATCTTCTTGGACATGCTCAATATTTATAGGTATGATAAAACCAATTATTAGGTAGGAATCTTTTGTTGTTCTAGCGAAAACTTTCATAGTTGTTTCTTGTTCACTGATATATGATCTTGTGAACTGTCATACTTTCAACAGGATGTATAGCGAGCTTATAAAACATCATACGTGAAACTTTTAAGGCAAGCTCTATTCTTCCGAATACGAATCTTGTCATGGTAAATTGTTCTCACTTAATAATTGTGTTCTTTTTACCAGATCGGTGAAGAGGGAAACGCTCAAGCTTATTGAGACTTTTTTGGACAAGGCCGAAGATCAACCTCAAAGTGGAAAGCAGTTTGTGCCACCAAAGGTCACCTTCAAGAAAATCATATCTGAGGTACTACTTCAATTCCCCTGTTTTTGTAATAACAGAATCTACTTCCCATTTTTTTTGTTCAGTATGAGTCGAACAAACACCCATTTTGAGATTGTTTTGTTCGAATCGAACAAAAGTGGACGCTTATTTTGAAACGCGTTATAGTTATAGTAAGTGGTATAACCTTTTGTGGGTTTGAACTGAAAACTCCTTTTGAGATCAGTGCCAGTAGTATTAAACAGAAAAGGACATTCATTTTGAGACGGTATTGCATTAAACTTTTGTGGGTTTTTGTTTTTATGGAGTATTTATGTATCATTTTGTTGTAGTTTTGGTGTTTGAGAAATGTGAAAGGTCCTGTTTACTTTAATCAGATTGAAAGGTTAGACAGTTAAGCTTTGACAGCTGAGGTGAGATCTTAGCTGTCAGATATTAACTGGTTTTAAAAGCAAGAGATAAATGTGCAGCGGAATAATAAGTGTTTGAATAATGTAAAGACAAGTGAATAGTGTATGTGTGTGTATATGTGTGTGTGTGTTGTGTAATAATACCAAATGAACACAAGGAATTTTAAGGTGGTTCAGAGTTCACTCCTCCTACGTCCACCCTCACTGTCAACCTTGACAAGTGAGATCAATCCACTTAAATCTAGTTCCCATTAAGATTTACAAAGGATTGGATAGGCAAGTTCCTTGAACTTCCTCTTCCTAATAAGTACGGTCTATTAGGGATTATGCTCTATGCTAAGCAAATTACAATACCCACTTAAAGCCAGTCTTAAGTGGTTTTACAATTCAGTTTATACACCTGAGATCAGTTACAAGTGTCTTAATGTTGTTTTGATTGTTGGTTGCAGGTTGAGATGGGTTGGAGGTAAGGTTGTAGAAGTTGTGTGTAAAAGGGGTGGTGTCTTCAGTCTTGGAGGAATCCTTTTATAGGCTTGAATATAGCCGTTGGAGGGGACAAGGAGACAAGGTAGTAAATGTGTGTTGGAGATGCATTTAGAGCCTTTGTTGGCGGAGAATAACATAGCCGAATCTGCAACCTTGGATGTGATCTTTATGGAGATGAGATGGCAGCATCAGTTGAGAGAAATTTGGGCAATGCACAACTTGATTATCACATAAGAACATTACTGCTGTTTGTTTGAAGATCATAGCTGTCAGAGAGATGAAGCCTTTGCTGTTTGAGAACCTTAGCTGTCAGAGCTATGTTCTAGATCTAGAAGGTTTAGGTAATATGTAATGCTCCATATGTAAATAGATACATTAATGTATATGATTGGTTTTGAGTTGGATCATTGCAGATTGGTTGAATCATAGCTGTCCAGTTGATATATAAGATGTGCAGTTTTGAGTTTAGGGCTCAGCTGTCCAGAGTCATATGTTATCTTGGCTGTCAGATAACATATGATATATTTCTTTGTCAAAACCTTTTATAACTATGTGGCTTACATAGTTAGGTCCTAACAATTTCCCCCTTTTTGACAATGTAATATATCTAATAAAGATATAACCTGCAAGATACTCATGAATTGAATATACCAATGAAGATGAGCTCAATCTTCTTGATTCAATCAAAAGAGCTTTCAAAACAAAACACATTATCCAAAATAAACATTGTTTTTAAAGCAGAAACAAAAGGTAGGGTTTAAAAGGACTTATCCAAATAAAAGACATAAAATTTTCTTAATCAGAAAATTCATCTCTTTCTCTTCTTGCTGCAAGGATCTCCTCTCTTTCAGCTAGCAGCACTTTCTTCATCTTGTCAATAACACCTCTGTAATACATCTCATTGTTCCATTCCCAGCTCATCTCATCATCATATGTGAAGGATTGATCTTGCCTTTCTTTGAGAACAGCCTTGGAGAGAGGTTCTTCATCATCTCTTAATCTCAGATTACCCCATTTGGGAGCCTTCTTAGGTTTTGAGCTTTTACCTTTGATTCCTGCAAATAGGTTAGAGAAGAAGGGGTTTGATTGAAGAGAGATGGGTTGTGGAGCTTGATGAAGAGGAGGATCTGTAGTGATGGTGAGGACATAAGAGGTTGAAAACTGATGCTGTTTCATCACAGGAGCAATATCTTCATCATCACTTGACAAGACAACATTGGGAGCAGCACCAGAGGATCTTTTTCCTAGGTTGACATCTTCTTCCTCAGACTCAACAGCTTTCCCTTTAAATGCCTTTTTATCAGACATGGATCCAGATGAGACTTCCAAAATGTGTCTCATTTTGGTTATCATTGACCTGGTGAATCTCTGCATGTCTGAGATGGTCACATGATATGGAGGCACATAGGTTGAAGGGTTAAAGGTTAGAGGAAGGTTGGCTTGGAGAGATCTGGTGTTTAGGGGAATGAAAGAGGGAGGTACTGAGGAAGATGGGGGAAACATAGTTGTCAGGCTTTGCTTTGCAATGACAGCCATGATTATGGATTTATTGAGACAAATCCTCCAGTACATTTCTTTGGCAAGCTCAATGCAAAGGGCATACACCAGGGATGAGGGCATATAGATGCATTCATTGATATTTGAAGAGAGAAGCTGGGAGAACAAAATTTCCCAATCAATGAAGGTGGCAATATCCATGAAGTTTGGAAGTCTGGGGGCTTTGTGAAAGAAGGAGTTTGGGAGAGCTATTCTGTACTTTTTCCATTCCTCATGGGAAAACATGATAAGCCCACATCTATTCCTTGCATGGATCATAATGGAATTTTTGCTCAACAGCCAAGGGTTGGGGATTAAGCTAGGATTGGCAATTTCAGGAATGTGGGTAATCTCCTTCAATCTTTGGTGGGCAGCCATGATGGAGGGTAAGGAAAAATCAATGTCACGTCTAAAATCCAAGGTTCACATGTTGGAAGATTTTCAAACTCAGGGGTAGGATTAGGTGGATCTTGAGTTACAGGTTCAGGTTGGGTTTCAGAATCATGGGTAGGATCAGTTGATTCTTGGGTTTGAGCAGGCTCAACAGGATTGGATTGAGGTTCAGGTTCAGGCATGCTGGCTTTCTTAGCACTGTCTCTGGTTCTGATTAAGTCCAAGGCCTTTTGGACATCTTCCTCAGTTAACAAAGATCTTAAGTAATAAAGAACAACAGGGAGATGCTTAGGATCTTCTAAAGATAGTCCTTCAGATGCCTTAAAGATGTTTTCAGGAATGGGGGAAGGATCTGAGGGGCTTGAAATGGGTGATGCATGACCAGAGAAGGGCATAGCTGTCAGAATGGGAGAGGGAGGACTGCTGTTCCCCCTTAACTGAGGCTCATCCTTTTCAGAGCTAGGACTATTCCCCCTTTCTTTTTCAACACTAGGCTCATTTGGACTAATGTTTAAGGGATTGAGGTTGAGGATGCCTTGAGCCACAGAGTCATGTGGTGAACTGGATTGGTCTTTAGATGAGGAGGGTTGAGGTGTGATTGGTTTCAACCTTTTGGATGGGGAAGTGTCTTTGTATGATTTTCTCTTCCTAGAGAAAGTATTGAGAGTTTGAGAGGGGGTAGAGATTACCTTAGATGTGGTGGCAGCAACTGAGGTAACCTTAGCTGTCAAAGAGGATGCTTCCATAGCTGTCCCAGATGACTGTCCAACCTTAGCTGTTCTCACTTCCATCAGAGACTCAACAATAGCTCTTCTCAGGTTTTCATCATCCTCATCATCATGGCTTTCTTCCTCTTCACCAGCATACTCATCAATAGCTTTGTAGATGGTATCTGACTGGGTTTCTTCACTGTCAGCTTGTTCCTCAGCAATCATCTTTCCTTTGTCAGTCCCTTGAGCCTTTTCTTGCTCAACAGTTTCCTCTACCTCTTCGTGTACCTTCTTTCCTTTGCTAAGCTTCTTTCCTTTTCCAGTTCTCTTCATCTTTGCTAGGCTTTTTCTCCTCTTGATCTTGCTAGGAGAGGTCTCTTGAGCTCTTTCTCTTATTATGACACCCTTGTCATGCTTTCTCTTGGATCTCTTGTCATTGACCATGTTCACCAATGACTTCCATATCTTCATATCTTTCTCAGATTTCTCTTTCAGTCTTTTTGAGGCTTCATCAAAGTTCTCAGAGCTGTCCCCAAGCTCCAACTTTTTCTTACTCTTGAGTTTGAATGTACTCAAGCTGAAGCTTCTGGTAGGCACCAGAGATGTAGACTCAAGCCACTCATCTTTAAGAGGAGGATTCAATCTTGGAATTATTTGATGGAGGATTCCACTCATGAATCTGAAATTGTTCATTCTAGGGTTTTGCTTTTTGAATTTCCAAGGGGAAGGGGATATGGCAAGTTGGAAGTTGTGTAGCAGTGCAACACTCCAGTTTATCTCCTTGGTCATCAAACTGAGGGCTTGTTTCCATTCATTTGGACTGATTTGGTCAAAGGAGGATTGCTTTCCATCAAACCCTTTGATGACAACATCCATTAGGGTTGATTTGAATAAATCAAGGTCTTTCTTTTTGATTGGTTTGTCCTGACCAATTGATAGTTGCAGCTAGGTTTATCAAAGAATCTTTTGTAGAAAGGTTCCAAGTTGTTGTCTTTTCTATTCCAGAGGTTGCTGAGGCCTTCATTCTTGATTGGGATGTTGTAAACTTTGGACACAACCTTGGGAGTCACATTGATCTCAGTCCCTTCAATGTTGATTCTTATTGCTCCAGATTCCTGTCTTTCTCCTTTCATAAATATTTCTCTGCATAACTTCTCATAAATGGGAGGTTGAGCTTCCATCATGTTGCAGAGATGATTGGATTCTAAAAGTTCCTTGATTAGAGCTCCAACTTCATGCTCATAGAATTCTGGTTTGATGAAGTAACCATGAGCTTGAGGGTAAGACATGGTTGAATGAAACAGAGTTTTAGGGTTTTGAAGAACAGAGGGAATCAGAGAGAGAAATTGGGAGGAAGAAGATAGTTTGAAGGAAGAGGGGTTAATTTCGCAAGGTTAAATGGTAATTGATGTGGGAATTGGTGGAGTTCAACGGCTAATACGTGGGTTACTGCAACGGTTAAAAATGAACATTTAAGAGAGTGACTGTTCATGAACAGTGTTATTTGTCCCCCACTCATTACTTGTGCAATAACTTCCCATAAAACATGGGAGTTATTTCCGTACACAAAGACGAAATTTCAGAGGGAATAAACAGAGAAGTTAATAGATATGTGTTAGTGGCAAGTTCCAAAATTTCCTCGATTTGGCAAGAACTAAATTCATAGCTGTCAGACTTGATGACCAGCCAAGCCTATTTTGAATGATCATTGCCACTAATTTGATTGAAACTAAATTTGTCTATAAAAGGAAATGGTTCAGATGATGAAATTTACCAAATTCATTTCATTTATAGCAAATGGGGAGATTAGTTTCAATGTTCAGTCCTAGCAAAATGGCTAAGACAGCAAAGAAACTTGTCTTTCAAAGTCCAAGGGTAGATGAAACAAGAGAGGAAAGGTTTGAGAGAGAGTTTCTGTCATATAGACTCCAAACTGATAATGGTTTGGAACAGGAAGTGGATCAATTGCTAAATGATAATCCACATAAGGAAGAGGAGTTGAGAGAGAGAGAGAGATAAGAAGGAAATTTTGGGAGGAGGAGAGACTAGCACTGTTAGAGGGTGAGAAAAATAGGTTAAGGGAGATAGCTAGGAACAAGGGTAAAGCTAAGATGCTTGGAGAGGGGCACAATGATCTGACAGCTAAGGTTAAGCTGTCAAGAAAAGATAAGGAAGGTGAATCAAGTAAGCATGTTAAGGAAGATGTAGAGAGGGTTTATAGCTTGGGAGAGCTAGTGAAGCTTGACAGTAATGAAAGGATTAAGGTTGACACACAAATTGGTCAACCTGATTTCATAGCTGTCAAGAAGTACACAGTTGTAACCAGGGATTCACTTACTCTAGGTCAAACAGTTCTTGAGGGAACTGGAGACAACTTTTCAGGTGTGCAAAGTTCTCCTTCCAGCAGCTTTGAATGGTGATGAAGATGAAGGTCCTCAGTCTGATCAAGCTATTATTGCACAGGCCAGTGCAAACTCTTCAGGTACCTTCAGCTTTATCTCACCACTCAGTGAGTATCCTCCTTATAATGCAGTGGAGGAATGGTGGCCCAGGAGGGTGTGTCCTTCTTTGCAGTTTTCAACCACAGCTATTGATCCATTTATGGAAAGGCACCCTGTATAGCTAGAGAGGTATGGGGATTTCAAAGAGAGTGCATATCAAGATCCAGATATTATCTATAGTGATAATGGATTTGGAGGTGATTGCTTCCAAGATCAGCTATGGAATAGTCAAGATTGACAATCCTTAGCTGTCAAAGTATTCAGGAGGGCTAGCTGTGATGGGAAGGAGGATAGTGAAGCTTTTGATAGGGAAATTTGTGTTTGTGTTTGATGATTTGTGTTTTGAAGATCTGATGTAAGGTAGGAGTGTGTTTTGGTTTGATGTTTTAGGAAGGTTTTAGGGTAGGGTGATGGTTAGCTGTCAGATTCCACAATGTTGACAGCAGCCATAGGTAATGTTTTTCCTTGTTATCAATGAAAGCTCTTTATTTTGGTAAGTTAATCATCCCTAACATTTCTCTTAGCATTTCAAATCTCTTTTCATCCATGGCTTTTGTTAGGATGTCAGAGACATTATCTTCTGTGCAAACTTTGGCCAAGTTAATATTTCCCTTTTCTACATGGTCTCTAATGAAGTGATGCCTAACTTCAATGTGTTTGGTCTTGGAATGTTGAACAGGGTTTTCTGTCATTGCAATAGTGCTTGAGTTGTCACAGAAGATGGGAATGTTAGACAATTCTATTCCAAAGTCTTGAAGTTGACTTTTGAGGTAAAGAATTTGAGAACAGCATAAGCCAGCAGCAATGTATTCAGCCTCAGCTGTTGAGGTAGCTACTGAGGTTTGCTTTTTGCTTGACCATGAGATGATTCTTGATCCAATAAACTGACATCCACCACTTGTTGATTTTCTATCTAGATTGCATCCAGCATAGTCTGAGTCAGTGAATCCAATTAGAGAGAATGGGGATTCAGTGGGATACCACAAACCATAATCAGGGGTTCCTTTGAGATATCTCAAAATTCTCTTGACAGCAGAGAGATGAGATTCCTTGGGATTGGCTTGAAATCTTGCACAAAGACAAACACTAAACATGATGTCAGGTCTTGAAGCTGTCACATATAGGAGAGATCCAATGTAGCTTCTATAAAGGGTTGGATTCACACTTTGGCCATCAGAATCAGCATGTAGTTTGGTTGTGGTTGATAGAGGGGTTTTAGCTGGGGAAGCAGTTTGCATGTCAAACTTCTTGATCATATCCCTTGTGTATTTAGCTTGGTTAATGAAGATTCCTTCCTCCATTTGCTTGACTTGAAGGCCCAAGAAGAAAGTGAGCTCACCAATCATGCTCATTTCAAACTGATTCTTCATAATATCCCCAAATTCAGTGCACAAGTCCTCATTTGATGAGCCAAAAATGATGTCATCAACATAGACTTGGATGAGCAACTGATCATCTCCATATTTCTTGATAAACAAAGTATTATCAATATGGCCCTTGGTAAATCCTTTTCCAAGGAGATACTTAGATAGGGTATCATACCTAGCTCTAGGTGCTTGCTTAAGCCCATACAAGGCTTTGTCCAATTTGTATACATGATCAGGAAATTTGGGGTGCTCAAATCCAGGGGGTTGAGATACAAAAACTTTTTCATTTAAGACTCCATTTAGGAATGCACTTTTGACATCCATCTGGAACACTTTCATCTTCTTGAATGAAGCATAGGCAAGGAATAGCCTTATAGCTTCTAGTCTTGCAACAGGAGCAAAAGTCTCATCATAATCAATACCTTCTTCTTGTCTGTATCCTTGAGCAACCAATCTAGCTTTGTCTTCCTTACTACACTACCCTCTTCATTCATCTTATTTCTAAAAACCCATCTTGTCCCAATGACAATTTGGTTTTTAGGCTTAGGAACAAGCTTCCAAACTTTGTTTCTTTCAAATTGCTCCAATTCTTCTTCAATTGCTTCTATCCAATCTGGGTCTTGAAGAGCTTCATTTATCTTTTTGGGTTCAATTTGAGAGATGAATTCACTCATTAGAGAGTCAAGGACAGGCATGTTAGGAGGTATGTCCATTTTATGTATAGGTAGGTCAATATAGATGCTTTTATTTGGAGGGATGATGTGGGTAATGGTTTCAGGTTGAGGAATTGAATGAGAGGAGTTCTCACAAGATTGTTCTAGAAATGATGTTAGGATATTTGGGTTTCAAACCTAAACAGTTGTTCTCTGTAGCTTTAGGCGTTGTGATAAATTTTAAACTGCACTAGTCAAAGAGAAAAGGTTGATGTGGCGTAGTTACGAGTTATGCGTTAGCTGAAATTTATTTTCCTGTAACGAACACGTGGGATGTATGTAATGTATTTCAGTTGCATTAGTTTATAGCAGGTTTCCTTGATTATAATTTTAATAATATGTTAAGACTTAAGAACTTGTTTATATGGCTCTACGTGTTTATTCATTTTGGCAGCTTAATTTGCCAAGATGAAGGCTAGTGTGCTCCATGATGCTCTCAAGACCATGTATAATGCAGAGAAAAGAGGAAAGCGTCAGCATCTTGCATTATATCATTAATTTCAATACTATCTGAATACGTGATATATGCATATTAAGGATCCTCTGTTATATCAATATGATTTTTATGATGTTTGTGTTGGTTTTTGGGTCAGCTTCTATTGAGGTACGACAAGCCTATAGACAATTAATTGGTGCCGTGGTTGAGTTGCTGGATGGGGAAGCAGTGTCCGAGGAGTTTCGAGAGGCTTCTCTGGTGGCTTATAGGCTGTTTGGGGTCAGTCTTCCTTATGTTTCAATAATCCCATCTTTATTTGGAAATTCCTTGCATATATTTTTTCTTTGACAGCTATACATCTAGTAATAGTGGTATAAACATTGCTTTGACAAACCTTGTTCACAATTAGCCTTTGCAAAATTACATTGTCTTTGGAGATACACTGCTAAGAAAAGACGTGGATTGAGAATCAATAAGCGTCGTAACTAAATGAAGTAAATGAAAATTCATATCCTTTTGCGTGGTATAGGTTAAATAGCATAAATAACTCCATTAAAAGGCAATGATGGGTTTTATTGGGAATATATAAATGGTTGTTGTCAGTGATGTCAATGGAATTTTCTTTTTAATGTGATACACATAAAATAACCCACTTCATGAGCAGCTGCATGTCCTATTCACTTTTGAACTCGTAAAGCCTGTAAATTACGAACTTAAAAGTGTGCTCAGTATATTGATGTGTGATGAGCTGTTCGTTTATTTATGTATGCTGTTTAATGGAGGATCGACTTTCAGTTACTTGATCTCGAAGAAAGAAAGTGTCTTATTGCTAACAAGAATAAAGCTTGTCATGCAGTGTATGGAAGTTGAAAGCTTTTGTTAATGGAAGGCAGTATTCTGAAAGAGTAGTATGGATTTTTTATTAGTACGTTAGGCAATATGGGTGCTGCTTAAATTTCTCTAGCTTGGATCTGTGTTTAGTACAGTTCACTAGCTTTAGGACAACCAATTTTACTATTGATGGCAATTTTTGAGTTTGATCTCGCTCCATTTTGCTTTTAAACCGTATTCTGAGAACCTCTTTGTTGCTTAGACAAATACCAGTGCTGCTACCGCAATTGGGACGCATTTCTTGTCACAAATTACTCTCATCTTCTTGGACATGCTCAATATTTATAGGTATGATAAAACCAATTATTAGGTAGGAATCTTTTGTTGTTCTAGCGAAAACTTTCATAGTTGTTTCTTGTTCACTGATATATGATCTTGTGAACTGTCATACTTTCAACAGGATGTATAGCGAGCTTATAAAACATCATACGTGAAACTTTTAAGGCAAGCTCTATTCTTCTGAATCTGGTACTGTCATGGTAAATTGTTCTCACTTAATAATTGTGTTCTTTTTACCAGATCGGTGAAGAGGGAAACGCTCAAGCTTATTGAGACTTTTTTGGACAAGGCCGAAGATCAACCTCAAAGTGGAAAGCGCTTGTGCCACCAAAGGTCACCTTCAAGAAAATCATATCTGAGGTACTACTTCAATTCCCCTGTTTTTGTAATAACAGAATCTACTTCCCATTTTTTTTGTTCAGTATGAGTCGAACAAACACCCATTTTGAGATTGTTTTGTTCGAATCGAACAAAAGTGGACGCTTATTTTGAAACGCGTTATAGTTATAGTAAGTGGTATAACCTTTTGTGGGTTTGAACTGAAAACTCCTTTTGAGATCAGTGCAGTAGTATTAAACAGAAAAGGACATTCATTTTGAGCCGGTATTGCATTAAACTTTTGTGGGTTTTTGTTTTTATGGAGTATTTATGTATCATTTTGTTGTAGTTTTGGTGTTTGAGAAATGTGAAAGGTCCTGTTTAATTTAATCAGATTGAAAGGTTAGACAGTTAAGCTTTGGCAATTTGAGGTGAGATCTTAGCATCGAGATATTAACTGGTTTTAAAAGCAAGAGATAAATGTGCAGCGGAATAATAAGTGTTTGAATAATGTAAAGACAAGTGAATAGTGTATGTGTGTGTATATGTGTGTGTGTGTTGTGTAATAATACCAAATGAACACAAGGAATTTTAAGGTGGTTCAGAGTTCACTCCTCCTACGTCCACCCTCACTGTCAACCTTGACAAGTGAGATCAATCCACTTAAATCTAGTTCCCATTAAGATTTACAAAGGATTGGATAGGCAAGTTCCTTGAACTTCCTCTTCCTAATAAGTACGGTCTATTAGGGATTATGCTCTATGCTAAGCAAATTACAATACCCACTTAAAGTCAGTCTTAAGTGGTTTTACAATTCAGTTTATACACCTGAGATCAGTTACAAGTGTCTTAATGTTGTTTTGATTGTTGGTTGCAGGTTGAGATGGGTTGGAGGTAAGGTTGTAGAATTTGTGTGTAAAAGGGGTGGTGTTTTCAGTCTTGGAGGAATCCTTTTATAGGCTTGAATATAGCCGTTGGAGGGGACAAGGAGACAAGGTAGTAAATGTGTGTTGGAGATGCATTTAGAGCCTTTGTTGACTGGAGAATAACATAGCTAGAATCTGCAACCATGGATGTGATCCTTATGGAGATGAGCTGGCAGCATCAGTTGAGAGAAATTTGGGCAATGCACAACTTGATTATCACATAAGAACATTACTGCTGTTTGTTTGAAGATCATAGCTGTCCGAGAGATGAAGCCTTTGCTGTTTGAGAACCTTAGCTGTCAGAGCTATGTTCTAGATCTAGAAGGTTTAGGTAATATGTAATGCTCCATATGTAAATAGATACATTAATGTATATGATTGGTTTTGAGTTGGATCATTGCAGATTGGTTGAATCATAGCTGTCCAGTTGATATATAAGATGTGCAGTTTTGAGTTTAGGGCTCAGCTGTCCAGAGTCATATGTTATCTTGGCTGTCAGATAACATATGATATATTTCTTTGTCAAAACCTTTTATAACTATGTGGCTTACATAGTTAGGTCCTAACAATTTCCCCCTTTTTGACAATGTAATATATCTAATAAAGATATAACCTGCAAGATACTCATGAATTGAATATACCAATGAAGATGAGCTCAATCTTCTTGATTCAATCAAAAGATCTTTTAAAACAAAACACATTATCCAAAATAAATAATGTTTTTAAAGCAGAAACAAAAGGTAGGGTTTAAAAGGACTTATCCAAATAAAAGACATAAAATTTTCTTAATCAGAAAATTCATCTCTTTCTCTTCTTGCTGCAAGGATCTCCTCTCTTTCAGCTAGCAGCACTTTCTTCATCTTGTCAATAACACCTCTGTAATACATCTCATTGTTCCATTCCCAGCTCATCTCATCATCATATGTGAAGGATTGATCTTGCCTTTCTTTGAGAACAGCCTTGGAGAGAGGTTCTTCATCATCTCTTAATCTCAGATTACCCCATTTGGGAGCCTTCTTAGGTTTTGAGCTTTTACCTTTGATTCCTGCAAATAGGTTAGAGAAGAAGGGGTTTGATTGAAGAGAGATGGTTTGTGGAGCTTGATGAAGAGGAGGATCTGTAGTGATGGTGAGGACAGTAGAGGTTGAAAACTGATGCTGTTTCATCACATGAGCAATATCTTCATCATCACTTGACAAGACAACATTGGGAGCAGCACCAGAGGATCTTTTTCCTAGGTTGACATCTTCTTCCTCAGACTCAACAGCTTTCCCTTTAAATGCCTTTTTATCAGACTTGGATCCAGATGAGACTTCCAAAATGTGTCTCATTTTGGTTATCATTGACCTGGTGAATCTCTGCATGTCTGAGATGGTCACATGATATGGAGGCACATAGGTTGAAGGGTTAAAGGTTGGAGGAAGGTTGTCTTGGAGAGATCTGGTGTTTAGGGGAATGAAAGAGGGAGGTACTGAGGAAGATGGGGGAAACATAGTTGTCAGGATTTGCTTTGCAATGACAGCCATGATTATGGATTTATTGAGACAAATCCTCCAGTACATTTCTTTGGCAAGCTCAATGCAAAGGGCATACACCAGGGATGAGGGCATATAGATGCATTCATTGATATTTGAAGAGAGAAGCTGGGAGAACAAAATTTCCCAATCAATGAAGGTGGCAATATCCATGAAGTTTGGAAGTCTGGGGGCTTTGTGAAAGAAGGAGTTTGGGAGAGCTATTCTGTACTTTTTCCATTCCTCATGGGAAAACATGATAAGCCCACATCTATTCCTTGCATGGATCATAATGGAATTTTTGCTCAACAGCCAAGGGTTGGGGATTAAGCTAGGATTGGCAATTTCAGGAATGTGGGTAATCTCCTTCAATCTTTGGTGGGCAGCCATGATGGAGGGTAAGGAAAAATCAATGTCACGTCTAAAATCCAAGGTTCACAGGTTGGAAGATTTTCAAACTCAGGGGTAGGATTAGGTGGATCTTGAGTTACAGGTTCAGGTTGGGTTTCAGAATCATGGGTAGGATCAGTTGATTCTTGGGTTTGAGCAGGCTCAACAGGATTGGATTGAGGTTCAGGTTCAGGCATGCTGGCTTTCTTAGCACTGTCTCTGGTTCTGATTAAGTCCAAGGCCTTTTGGACATCTTCCTCAGTTAACAAAGATCTTAAGTAATAAAGATCAACAGGGAGATGCTTAAGATCTTCTAAAGATAGTCCTTCAGATGCCTTAAAGATGTTTTCAGGAATGGGGGAAGGATCTGAGGGGCTTGAAATGGGTGATGCATGACCAGAGAAGGGCATAGCTGTCAGAATGGGAGAGGGAGGACTGCTGTTCCCCCTTAACTGAGGCTCATCCTTTTCAGAGCTAGGACTATTCCCCCTTTCTTTTTCAACACTAGGCTCATTTGGACTAATGTTTAAGGGATTGAGGTTGAGGATGCCTTGAGCCACAGAGTCATGTGGTGAACTGGATTGGTCTTTAGATGAGGAGGGTTGAGGTGTGATTGGTTTCAACCTTTTGGATGGGGAAGTGTCTTTGTCTGATTTTCTCTTCCTAGAGAAAGTATTGAGAGTTTGAGAGGGGGTAGAGATTACCTTAGATGTGGTGGCAGCAACTGAGGTAACCTTAGCTGTCAGAGAGGATGCTTCCATAGTTGTCCCAGATGACTGTCCAACCTTAGCTGTTCTCACTTCCATCAGAGACTCAACAATAGCTCTTCTCAAGTTTTCATCATCCTCATCATCATGGCTTTCTTTCTCTTCACCAGCATACTCATCAATAGCTTTGTAGATGGTATCTGACTGGGTTTCTTCACTGTCAGCTTGTTCCTCAGCAATCATCTTTCCTTTGTCAGTCCCTTGAGCCTTTTCTTGCTCAACAGTTTCCTCTACCTCTTCGTGTACCTTCTTTCCTTTGCTAAGCTTCTTTCCTTTTCCAGTTCTCTTCATCTTTGCTAGGCTTTTTCTCCTCTTGATCTTGCTAGGAGAGGTCTCTTGAGCTCTTTCTCTTATTATGACACCCTTGTCATGCTTTCTCTTGGATCTCTTGTCATTGACCATGTTCACCAATGACTTCCATATCTTCATATCTTTCTCGCATTTCTCTTTCGCCTTTTTTTGAGGCTTCATCAAAGTTCTCGTAGTCGTCCCCAAGCTCCAACTTTTTCTTACTCTTGAGTTTGAATGTACTCAAGTGAAGCTTCCTGGTAGGCACCGAGATGTAGACTCAAGCCACTCATCTTTAAGAGGAGGATTCAATCTTGGAATTATTTGATGGAGGATTCCACTCATGAATCTGAAATTGTTCATTCTAGGGTTTTGCTTTTTGAATTTCCAAGGGGAAGGGGATATGGCAAGTTGGAAGTTGTGTAGCAGTGCAACACTCCAGTTTATCTCCTTGGTCATCAAACTGAGGGCTTGTTTCCTTTCATTTGGACTGATTTGGTCAAAGGAGGATTGCTTTCCATCAAACCCTTTGATGACAACATCCATTAGGGTTGATTTGAATAAATCAAGGTCTTTCTTTTTGATTGGTTTGTCCTGAACCAATTGATAGTTGCAGCTAGGTTTATCAAAGAATCTTTTGTAGAAAGGTTCCAAGTTGTTGTCTTTTCTATTCCAGAGGTTGCTAAGGCCTTCATTCTTGATTGGGATGTTGTAAACTTTGGACACAACCTTGGGAGTCACATTGATCTCAGTCCCTTCAATGTTGATTCTTATTGCTCCAGATTCCTGTCTTTATCCTTTCATAAATATTTCTCTGCATAACTTCTCATAAATGGGAGGTTGAGCTTCCATCATGTTGCAGAGATGATTGGATTCTAAAAGTTCCTTGATTAGAGCTCCAACTTCATGCTCATAGAATTCTGGTTTGATGAAGTAACCATGAGCTTGAGGGTAAGACATGGTTGAATGAAACAGAGTTTTAGGGTTTTGAAGAACAGAGGGAATCAGAGAGAGAAATTGGGAGGAAGAAGATAGTTTGAAGGAAGAGGGGTTAATTTCGCAAGGTTAAATGGTAATTGATGTGGGAATTGGTGGAGTTCAACGGCTAATACGTGGGTTACTGCAACGGTTAAAAATGAACATTTAAGAGAGTGACTGTTCATGAACAGTGTTATTTGTCCCCCACTCATTACTTATGCAATAACTTCCCATAAAACATGGGAGTTATTTCCGTACACAAAGACGAAATTTCAGAGGGAATAAACAGAGAAGTTAATAGATATGTGTTAGTGGCAAGTTCCAAAATTTCCTCGATTTGGCAAGAACTAAATTCATAGCTGTCAGACTTGATGACCAGCCAAGCCTATTTTGAATGATCATTGCCACTAATTTGATTGAAACTAAATTTGTCTATAAAAGGAAATGGTTCAGATGATGAAATTTACCAAATTCATTTCATTTATAGCAAATGGGGAGATTAGTTTCAATGTTCAGTCCTAGCAAAATAGCTAAGACAGTAAAGAAACTTGTCTTTCAAAGTCCAAGGGTAGATGAAACAAGAGAGGAAAGGTTTGAGAGAGAGTTTCTGTCATATAGACTCCAAACTGATAATGGTTTGGAACAGGAAGTGGATCAATTGCTAAATGATAATCCACATAAGGAAGAGGAGTTGAGAGAGAGAGAGATAAGAAGGAAATTTTGGGAGGAGGAGAGACTAGCACTGTTGGAGGGTGAGAAAAATAGGTTAAGGGAGATAGCTAGGAGCAAGGGTAAAGCTAAGATGCTTCGAGAGGGGCACAATGATCTGACAACTAAGGTTAAGCTGTCAAGAAAAGATAAGGAAGGTGAATCAAGTAAGCATGTTAAGGAAGATGTAGAGAGGGTTTATAGCTTGGGAGAGCTAGTGAAGCTTGACAGTAATGAAAGGATTAAGGTTGACACACAAATTGGTCAACCTGATTTCATAGCTGTCAAGAAGTACAAAGCTGTAACCAGGGATTCACTTACTCTAGGTCAAATAGTTCTTGAGGGAACTGGAGACAACTTTTCAGGTGTGCAAAGTTCTCCTTCCAAGGCTTATATGAGGTTGTTTTCTCAGTTTCTCAAGTGTTTAAGTCCAGCAGCTTTGAATGGTGATGAAGGTCCTCATTCTGATCAAGCTATTATTGTACAGGCCAGTGCAAACTCTTCAGGTACCTTCAGCTTTATCTCACCACTCAGTGAGTATCCTCCTTATAATGCAGTGGAGGAATGGTGGCCCAGGAGGGTGTGTCCTTCTTTGCAGTTTTCAACCACAGCTATTGATCCTTTTATGGAAAGGCACCCTGTATAGCTAGAGAGGTATGGGGATTTCAAAGAGAGTGCATATCAAGATCCAGGTATTATCTATAGTGATAATGGATTTGGAGGTGATTGCTTCCAAGATCAGTTATGGAATAGTCAAGATTGACAATCCTTAGCTGTCAAAGTATTCAGGAGGGCTAGCTGTGATGGGAAGGAGGATAGTGAAGCTTTTGATAGGGAAATTTGTGTTTGTGTTTGATGATTTGTGTTTTGAAGATCTGATGTAAGGTAGGAGTGTGTTTTGGTTTGATGTTTTAGGAAGGTTTTAGGGTAGGGTGATGGTTAGCTGTCAGATTCCACAATGTTGACATCAGCCATAGGTAATGTTTTTCCTTGTTATCAATGAAAGCTCTTTATTTTGGTAAGTTAATCATCCCTAACATTGCTCTTAGCATTTCAAATCTCTTTTCATCCATGGCTTTTGTTAGGATGTCAGATACATTATCTTATGTGCAAACTTTGGCCAAGTTAATATTTCCCTTTTCTACATGGTCTCTAATGAAGTGATGCCTAACTTCAATGTGCTTGGTCTTGGAATGTTGAACGGGGTTTTACGTCATTGCAATAGTGCTTGAGTTGTCACGAAGATGGGAATGTTAGACAATTCTATTCCAAAGTCTTGAAGTTGACTTTTGAGGTAAAGAATTTGAGAACGGCATAAGCCGGCTGGCAATGTATTCGGCCTCAGTTTGTTGAGGTAGCTGCGAGGTTTGCTTTTTGCTTGACCATGAGATGATTCTTGATCCAATAAGCGGCATCCACCACTTGTTGATTTTCTATCTAGATTGCATCCGGCATAGTCGAGTCGGTGAATCCAATTAGAGAGAATGGGGATTCGGTGGGATACCACAAACCATAATCGGGGTTCCTTTGGAGATATCTCAAAATTCTCTTGACGACGAGAGAGATGAGATTCCTTGGGATTGGCTTGAAATCTTGCACAAAGACAAACACTAAACATGATGTCGGAGTCTTGAAGGCTCACATACAGGAGAGATCCAATGTAGCTTCTATAAAGGGTTGGATTCACACTTTGGCCATCAGAATCAGCATGTAGTTTGGTTGTGGTTGATAGAGGGGTTTTAGCTGGGAAGCAGTTTGCATGTCAAATTTCTTGATCATATCCCTTGTGTATTTAGCTTGGTTAATGAAGATTCCTTCCTCCATTTGCTTGACTTGAAGGCCCAAGAAGAAAGTGAGCTCACCAATCATGCTCATTTCAAACTGATTCTTCATAATATCCCCAAATTTAGTGCACAAGTACTCATTTGATGAGCCAAAAATGATGTCATCAACATAGACTTGGATGAGCAACTGATCATCTCCATATTTCTTGATAAACAAAGTATTATCAATATGGCCCTTGGTAATTCCTTTGCCAAGGAGATACTTAGATAGGGTATCATACCAAGCTCTAGGTACTTTCTTAAGCCCATACAAGGCTTTGTCCAATTTGTATACATGATCAGGAAATTTGGGGTGCTCAAATCCAGGGGGTTGAGATACAAAAACTTTTTCATTTAAGACTCCATTTAGGAATGCACTTTTGACATCCATCTGGAACACTTTTATCTTCTTGAATGAAGCATAGGCAAGGAATAGCCTTATAGCTTCTAGTCTTGCAACAGGAGCAAAAGTCTCATCATAATCAATACCTTCTTCTTGTCTGTATCCTTGAGCAACCAATCTAGCTTTGTTCCTTACTACACTACCCTCTTCATTCATCTTATTTCTAAAAACCCATCTTGTCCCAATGACAGTTTGGTTTTTAGGCTTAGGAACAAGCTTCCAAACTTTGTTTCTTTCAAATTGCTCCAATTCTTCTTCCATTGCTTCTATCCAATCTGGGTCTTGAAGAGCTTCATTTATCTTTTTGGGTTCAATTTGAGAGATGAAGGCACTCATTAGAGAGTCAAGGACAGGCATGTTAGGAGGTATGTCCATTTTATGTATAGGTAGGTCAATATAGATGTTTTTATTTGGAGGGATGATGTGGGTAATGGTTTCAGGTTGAGGAATTGAATGAGAGGAGTTGTCACAATGTTGGATAGGGTCTTTTCAAAGGGATTTTGATTACTGGATGAAGGTAGGCTATTAGGTGCATCATGGCTGTTAGATGCACCTTTGCTGTTGAGAAGAGATTCTTGGCTGTCAGACAAAGATGGATAAATGTTAGAGTTTTTGGGCACCATATAGGGAAGGGAAGGTGAATTTTCTTCAGGATTGAGGTTTGAGGGGTCATGAACAGGAGACACCTCAGGAATATTGTCTGAATTCCCAATAGATTCATCAAAATCACATAGTTCAGTGTGGCTTTGATCATTGTTTTCATCAAAGTCTACATGAATTGATTCTTCTACAACAAGTCTTCTTTTGTTGTAGACTCTATAGGCTTTGCTAGTGTTAGAATATCCAAGGAAAATTCCTTCATCACTTTTGGAATCAAATTTATCAAGGTTGTTTTTCCCATTGTTGTGTATGAAGCATCTACTTCGAAAGCCATGGAAGTATGAAATGGTTGAAGTTCTTCCATTCCATAGCTCATAGGGAATCTTGGAGTGAAACTTGTTGATGAGGGTCTTGTTCTGGACATAGACAGCAGTGGTGACTGCTTCACCCCAAAAATACTTAGGGAGGTTGTGTTCTGACAGCATAGATCTTGCTGCTTCACAAATTGTTCTATTTTTCCTTTCAGTAACTCCATTTTGCTGTGGAGTTCTAGGAGCTGAGAAGTTGTGCTCAATCCCTTTCTGATCACAATATTCTTCAACACCAGTGTTTTCAAATTCCTTACCATGATCAGATCTGATTTTGATAATGGATAAACTCTTTTGGTTTTGAATTTTATTGAACAGTTTGACTAGTTGTTCCAATGTATCTCTTTTGGATTCAAGAAGAATAATCCAAGTAAATCTAGTGTAGTCATCAACTACAACAAGAGAGTATCTCTTTCCACCAAGAGATCTAGTTCTGATTGGTCCAAAAAGGTCCATGTGGAGTAATTGAAGAGGTTTTGAGGTATCTAATCTGGTTTTGGCAGTGAAGGAGGTTTTCTTTTGCTTTCCACATTGACAAGCTTTGCACAATTTGTCCTTTTTGAAGGGTATTTTGGGTAGGCCTTTTACTAGGTTTGAGTGGGCTAGTTTTGAGATGCTTTTTAGGTTTAGGTGAGCCAATCTTTTGTGCCATAGCCATGACATATCAGATTGACTGAAGGAGAGAAGGCAATGGGCATCAGAAGAGTCCACAATTTCAAGGTTTAGACAGTAGAGGTTGCCTTTTCTTATTCCAGTGAGAATTGATTTGTTGTTGACATCTTTGACAGTGCAGTGGTTTTTGGAACATACAACATGATATCCCTTATCACAAATCTGACTAAGGCTAATCAAATTGTGCTTGAGACCCTCTACATAAGACACATTAGTAAAAATGATGTCTTTAGTAACAAGGTTTCCTGATCCTTTGACTTTGGCTTGAGAGTTGTCACCAAAGGTTACATTTGGACCATTTTTAGGGACATATTGTTGTAACCACTCCTTGTTGAAAGTCATGTGCCTGCTGCATCCACTGTCCAAGTACCATATTCCTTTCCTAGGTTCCTACAAAACAGAAAAATAAATTTATGGTACCCTTTATTCTTTTGGTTTAAAGGATTAAAATTTCTTTGGTACCCTAGCTTTGTTCATTGCCCTCTTTTCAAAATACTGGTTTAGGGCATTATAATATCCCATGATTTGCAACATATAGGGTGTAGGAGCATTTGGTTGGGATTGATTAGGAAATTGGTTGGGGGAAAAGAATTGGTTTTGGTTGTGAAACTGAGAATGATTTTGGAAGCTGTTTGAGTGAGATGATCTAGGGGAAGTACTTTGGTGGCATGGCTTCTTCCATTTGAGTATGGCCGGTTGGGTCTTTGTTGTTTGGTATATGAATGGTGGTTGTAGAATCTTTCTTTGTCTGGGAGATCTCTGTTGTCCATCATGTCTTGGTTTGTCTAGGAGATCTCTGTTGTCCTCCATATCTTGGTGTCTAGGGAGATCTCTGCTTTGTCCACCATATCTTGGTTGATTTTTCTTTACTTGCTCCTTGATTCCTTTCTTTTTCCAAATGTAATTGCCTTTGTTGCCTTTGTTTGCTTGTTTTTCTATACCTTTGGATTGTCTTGGGTGGCAATAAGAGTTTCATCGGTCTGAGAGGACTAGTTGGAATTGTTTCTTCGGTGTGGGTGGAGCTAGCTTCATCCATTTTTCCTTTTTCTTGAGATCTTCCTTGGTTTGAATAGGATAGACATTTTCTTGGGATTTGACATAGTTCATGCTTTCAAGAACCATCTTGTCAATAGCCCTTTCATCGATGAGAGGGGGTATATGTGTTCATAGTAGGATTGTTAGCTCCAATTCTGATTTGTCACTTGGGTGTCTTTGGTTGTAGCTAAAGTGGGTCAAGGCTTTTCGGAACTATTCCAGGATTCAAACTTCTTTCTAAGGGTTTCATTTTCCTTTTCAAGGTTGATGTTGATTTGGTTGGTTTCCAGAAGTTTGGAATTCATAGCTGTCAGCTCTTCATTAGCTTTTTCAAGCATAAGGTTTTGAACTTTCAGTCCTTGGTTGGCTTTTTCAAGGCTATCAATGGTTTTACTTTGGGATAGATTATCAGTGAGCAATGAAGCAAAGCCAGTTTGGTGTCTTTTTATTTGAATTATAAGGGTACTAACTAATTGTTTAAATTCTTCATTATTTAAAGAGTTGAACTGAGGTACCTGTTTTAGTTCTTCAGTAACAGCTAAGGCTTCAAAGTCTTCTTCATTGTCTGAATCTTCATCATCTCCTGCCATTAAGCATATCATTGCTTCTTCTCCTTCACTTTCAGAGTCACTGAACTCACATTCCTCATCACTGAACTTAGATGAGTCAGCAATCAGTACTTGCTCTTTGTTCTCCTCATTCTTCCTCTTTGTGCAGTTGTAGCAGGTACACCTTGAACTGTGAATGATTTCCTTGGAGTATGAAAACTTCTTAGCTGTCTGATTTTCCCTAGGTTTCCTTGGTTCAGGGCAATCAGATGAGTAATGTCCAAGCTTCTTACAGTTGAAGCATTCAACTTTCTTTTTAGGGTTTTCTTGTTCAGAAGTGGATGGGCTATAGATTCATTCAAATGACTTCTTATGAGCTCTCAAGGTATTTCTGACAGCCATGGATATGAGACTTGATAGATCTCCTTGAGAGAGGTTGTTTGAGGGAAGGTTTACCTTTTGGAGGGAAAGAAGAACCATGGAGTCAATGTCTTGTTGGGTGATTGGTTTTTGAGTGGTTTCTTGGGCAGCTAAGGCAAGGGTTTGTGAAATGGAAGGAACTGGTTGAAGTTTTATCATTCCTTCTAGTTCATAAGCTTCAAGCTTTCCAAAGTATTGTTCAACGATCATGGTGCTCCATTACGAGCCTTCTCTTATTGGTAGAGCTACCTTCTCATATTCTTGAGGAAGGTTGGAGTATATTTTGAGACACAGATCTTGGTTCTCAAAAGTTTTACCATGATCAGCAATGGATCTTACCAAGTCTTCAAATCTTGGTTTTGCAGCACTTACTTTCTCACCAGGGTAGAATTTAAAATTGTCAAGTTGTCTAAGAAGGTTGTATAGGTTTTGGGTTCTAACACTGGAGTGTTTCTGGAATTTGGTATGGATGAGTTCCCAAGCAGCCTTTGCAGTTGGCTCTTTTGCAATTTCTTGTGCTAGAGAGTCATTAACACTCTTTTGGAGTATGTTTTTGACCTTCAAATTAGCACTAACCAGTTGTCTTTCTGAATCAGTCCAGAATTTTGGGGATTTATTTTTGCTAGGTCCACCATTTGAATCTAGGGTGACAGGGCAAGTGACTTCATTTTCTAGCACAAACCAGTTCCAGATGCTGTTTGCATCAAGGTAGGTTTTGATTTTTGAAGCATATATTTCAAATGATCCACAGTCATCAATGTGGGGAATGTCTTTCTCATTATTTCTCCTTGGTTGAGGCATGGTGGGTTGGTAATTGATCCTTCACAAGTTGTTAGACTTTTGAATGTGAAGACAAGCTTTGATACCAATTGAAAGGCCCTGTTTAATTTAATCAGATTGAAAGGTTAGACAGTTAAGCTTTGACAGCTGAGGTGAGATCTTAGCTGTCAGATATTAACTGGTTTTAAAAGCAAGAGATAAATGTGCAGCGGAATAATAAGTGTTTGAATAATGTAAAGACAAGTGAATAGTGTATGTGTGTGTATATGTGTGTGTGTGTTGTGTAATAATACCAAATGAACACAAGGAATTTTAAGGTGGTTCAGAGTTCACTCCTCCTACGTCCACCCTCACTGTCAACCTTGACAAGTGAGATCAATCCACTTAAATCTAGTTCCCGTTAAGATTTACAAAGGAATGGATAGGCAAGTTCATTGAACTTCCTCTTCCTAATAAGTACGGTCTATTAGGGATTATGCTCTATACTAAGCAAATTACAATACCCACTTAATGTCAGTCTTAAGTGGTTTTACAATTCAGTTTATACACCTGAGATCAGTTACAAGTGTCTTAATGTTGTTTTGATTGTTGGTTGCAGGTTGAGATGGGTTGGAGGTAAGGTTGTAGAAGTTGTGTGTAAAAGGGGTGGTGTCTTCAGTCTTGGAGGAATCCTTTTATAGGCTTGAATATAGCCGTTGGAGGGGACAAGGAGACAAGGTAGTAAATGTGTGTTGGAGATGCATTTAGAGCCTTTGTTGACTGGAGAATAACATAGCTGGAATCTGCAACCATGGATGTGATCTTTATGGAGATGAGTAGCCGGCAAAGAGTTGAGAGAAATTTTGGCATGCACAACTTGATTATCACATAAGAACATTACGCGATGTTTGTTTGAAGATCATAGGCATCCGAGAGATGAAGCCTTTCTTCGTTTGAGAACCTAAGGTATCGAGCTAAGTTCTAGATCTAGAAGGTTTAGGTAATATGTAATGCTCCATATGTAAATAGATACATTAATGTATATGATTGGTTTTGAGTTGGATCATTGCAGATTGGTTGAATCATAGCTGTCCATTTGATATATAAGATGTGCAGTTTTGAGTTTAGGGCTCAGCTGTCCAGAGTCATATATTATCTTGGCTGTCAGATAACATATGATATATTTCTTTGTCAAAACCTTTTATAACTATGTGTCTTACATAGTTAGGTCCTAACAAAATGGTCTGAAAGAGTTGATTTTTAACAAAAAGATGCTCTCTTTTTTGTGAGTTTGTAAATCTTTTTCAACACCCTTACAAAAATTTTGGCTTTTCTTGAGTTTTTCTTGAATACCCATCTGAAAAGACAGTTTTATATATATATATATATATATATATATATATATATATATATATATATATATATATATATATATAAATATATATACATATATATATAAAGATGAGCTTGAAATACCCATTTGAAGAAAAGTTTGGGATGAGTTTTGAGAACATAATTTAAATATTATTTTTTTTGTTGAAAACAGGGTGTTTCATTTTAAGGGGCTATTATTATCTTTCTTCACTCATTTGTTCTCAGATGACAGTCTACTTAGTCGTCCACATCTGATAGATTTTAACTCATTGTCTTTTTATGAAAGAAATTATAACTTACTCCCTCCATCCCTAAATGAATGTCGAAATTTCATTTTAAGGGGCACTTTGAAAATGTGTGCTTTTTATAATTTTACTAATAAAGATGCATAAATATTCTTGTTTTCACTTTCCAAACATTTAGATTTGCAAATATAAAGTGACTAGTAAAGAAATTGGTAAAAAACATTTAGGGACAAAGTTACTTAAAAAAATACATTCATTTTGGAAAGAACATTCAGGAATTATGCTCGTGTAAACCTTGGTTAGTCTCTACCGATCAGCGGTGACAAACTTGTTGGAAAGAATTAAACTGAGCATTTCAGTGATTGTGTCCAATGTTGATTAATCAGTGTAAAGGAAACTAGCATTTCAGTGATTGTGTCCAAGGAAAATTCCTTCATCACTTTTGGAATCAAATTTGTCAAGATTGTTTTTCCCATTGTTGTGTATGAAGCATCTACTTCCAAAGCCATGGAATTATGAAATGGTTGGTGTTCTTCCATTCCATAGCTCATAGGGAGTCTTGGAGTGAAATTTGTTGATGAGGGTCTTGTTTTGGACATAGACAGCAGTAGTGACTGCTTTACCCCAAAAATACTTAGGGAGGTTGTGTTCTGACAGCATAGATCTTGCTGCTTCACAAATTGTTCTATTCTTTCTTTCAGCAACCCCATTTTGCTGTGGTGTCCTAGGAGCAGAGAAATTGTGCTCAATCCCTTTTTGATCACAGTATTCTTCAACACCAGTGTTCTCAAATTCCTTACCATGATCAGATCTGATTTTGATAATGGATAAACTCTTTTGGTTTTGTACTTTATTGAACAGTTTGACTAGTTGTTCCAATGTAACCCTTTTGGATTCAAGAAGAATAATCCAAGTAAATCTAGTGTAGTCATCCACTACAACAAGAGAGTATCTCTTTCCACCAAGAGATCTAGTTCTGATTGATCCAAAAAGGTCCATGTGGAGTAATTGAAGGGGTTTTGAGGTATCTAGTCTGGTTTTGGCAGTGAAGGAGGTTTTCTTTTGCTTTCCACATTGACAAGCTTTGCACAATTTGTCCTTTTTGAAGGGTATTTTGGGTAGGCCTTTTACTAGGTTTGAGTTGGCTAGTTTTGAGATGCTTTTTAGGTTTAGGTGAGCCAATCTTTTGTGCCATAGCCATGACATATCAGATTGGCTGAAGGAGAGAAGGCAATGGGCATCTGAAGAATCCACAATTTCAAGGTTTAGACAGTAGAGGTTGCCTTTTCTGATTCCAGTGAGAATAGATTTGTTATTGACATCTTTGACAGTGCAGTGGTTTTTGGAACAAACAACATGATATCCCTTATCACAAATCTGACTAAGGCTAATCAAATTGTGCTTGAGACCCTCTACATAAGACATATTAGTGAAAATAATGTCTTTAGTAACAAGGTTTCCTGATCCTTTGACTTTGGCTTGAGAATTGTCCCCAAAAGTTACATTTGAACCATTTTTAGGAACATATTGTTGTAACCACTCCTTGTTGAAAGTCATGTGCCTGCTGCATCCACAATCCAAGTACCATATTCCTTTCCTAGGTTCCTACAAAACAGAAAAATACATTTATGGTACCCTTTATTCTTTTGGGTCCAAAGGATTAGAATTTCTTTGGTACCCTAGCTTTGTTCATTGCCCTCTTTCCAAAATACTGGTTTAGGGCATTATAATATCCCATGATTTGCAACATATAGGGTGTAGGAGCATTTGGTTGGGATTTATTAGGAAACTGGTTGGGAGAAAAGAATTGGTTTTGGTTGTGAAACTGAGAATGATTTTGAAAGCTGTTTGAGTGAGATGATCTAGGGGAAGTACTTTGACTGGCATGGCTTCTTCCATTTGAGTATGGCCAGTTGGGTCTTTGTTGTTTGGTATATGAATGGTGGTTGTAGAATCTTTGCGTTCTGGGAGATCTCTGCTGTCCATCATGTCTTGGTTGTCTAGGAAATCTCTGCTGTCCACCATGTCTTGGCTGTCTAGGAGATCTCTGTTGTCCACCATATCTTGGTTGGTTTTTCTTTACTTGCTCCTTAATTCCTTTCTTTTGCCAAATGTAATTACCTTTATTGCCTTTGTTTACTTGTTTTTCTTTATCTTTGGATTGACTTGGACTGGCAATATGAGTTTCATCAGTGCAAGAGGGACTAGTTGGAATTGTTCCATCAGTGTGGATGGAGCTAGCTTCATCCATTTTTCCCTTTTTCTTGAGATATTCCTTGATTTGAATAGGATAGTCATTTTCTTGGGCTTTGACATAGTTCATGCTTTCAAGAACCATCTTGTCAATAGCCCTTTCATCAGTGAGAGGGGTATATGTGTTCATAGTAGGATTATTAGCTCCAATTCCTAATTTGTCACTTGGGTGTCTTTGGTAGTAGCTAAAGTGGGTCAAGGCTTTTCCAGAACTATTCCAGGATTCAAACTTCTTTCTAAAGGTTTCATTTTCCTTTTCAAGGTTGATGTTGATTTGGTTGGTTTCCTGATGTTTGGAATTCATAGCTGTCAGCTCTTCATTAGCTTTTTCAAGCATAAGGTTTTGAACTTTCAGTCCTTGGTTGGCTCTTTCAAGGCTATCAATGGTTTTACTTTGGGATAGATTATCAGTGAGCAATGAAGCAAAGCAAGTTTGGTGTCTTTTTATTTGAATTAAAAAAGTACTAACTAATTGCTTAAATTCTTCATTGTTTAAAGAGTTAAATTGAGGTACCTGTTTTAGTTCTTTAGCAACATCTAAGGCTTCAAGATCTTCTTCATTGTCTGAGTCTTCATCATCTCCAGCCATCAAGCATATCATTGCTTCTTCTCCTTCACTTTCAGAGTCACTGTAGTCACATTCCTCATCACTAAACTTAGATGAGTCAGCAATCAATACTTGCTCTTTGTTCTTCTCATTCTTCTTCTTTGTGCAGTTGTAACAGTTACACCTTGAACTGTGAATAATCTCCTTGGAGTATGAGAACTTCTTAGCTATCTAATTTTCCCTAGGTTTGCTTAGTTCAGGCCAATCAGATGAGTAGTGTCCAAGCTTCTTACAGTTGAAGCATTCAACTTTCTTTTTAGGGTTTTCTTGATCAGAAGTGGATGGGCTATAGCTTCTCTCAAAGGACTTCTTATGTGCTCTCAAGGTATTTCTGATAGCCATGGATATGAGACTGGGTAGATCTCCTTGGGAGAGGTTGTTTGAGGGAAGGTTTACTTTTTGGAGGGAAAGAAGAACCATAGAGTCAATGTCTTGTTGGGTGATTGGTTTTTGAGTTGTTTCTTGGGCAGCTAAGGCAAGGGTTTGTGAAATGGAAGGAACTGGTTGAAGTTTTATCATTCCTTCTAGTTCATAAGCTTCAAGCTTTCCAAAGTATTGTTCAACAGTCATGGTGCTCCATTCTGAGCCTTCTCTTATTGGTAGAGCTACCTTCTCATATTCTTGAGGAAGGTTGGAGTATATTTTGAGACACAGATCTTGGTTCTCAAAAGTTTTACCATGATCAGCAATGGATCTTACCAAGTTTTCAAATCTTGGTTTTGCAGCACTTACTTTCACACCAGGGTAGAATTTAAAATTGTCAAGTTGTCTTAGAAGGTTGTATAGGTTTTGGGTTCTAACACTGGAGTGTTTCTGGAATTTGGTATGGATGAGTTCCCAAGCAGACTTTGCAGTTGGCTCTTTTGCAATTTCTTGTGCTAGAGAGTCATTAACACTCTTTTGGAGTATGCTTTTGACCTTCAAATTAGCACTAACCAGTTGTCTTTGAATCGATCCAGAATTCAGGGATTTATTTTCTTTGCTAGGTCCACCATTTGAATCTAGGGTGACATGGCAAGTGACTTCATTTTCTAGCACAAACCGGTTCCAGATCTTTGTTTGCATCAAGGTAAGGTTTTGATTTTTTGAAGCATATATTTCAAATGATCCACAATCATCAATGTGGGGAATGTCTTTCTCATTATTTCTCCTTGGTTGAGGCATGGTGGGTTGGTAATTGATCCTTCACAAGTTGTTAGACATTTGAGTGTGAAGACAAGCTTTGATACCAATTGAAAGGTCCTGTTTGCTTTAATCAGTTTAAAAGGTTAGACAGTTCAGCTTTGACAGCTGAGGTGAAATCTTAGGCATCGAGATATTAAACGATTTTAAAAGCAAAGAGTTAAATGTGCAGCGGAATAATAAGTGTTGAAATAATGTAAAGACAAGTGAATGGTGTATGTGTGTGTAGATGTGTGTGTGTGTTGTGTGATAATACCAAATGAACACAAGGAATTTTAAGGTGGTTCAGAGTTCACTCCTCCTACGTCCACCCTCACTGTCAACCTTGACAAGTGAGATCAATCCACTTAAATCTAGTTCCCGTTAAGATTTACAAAGGATTGGATAGGCAAGTTCCTTGAACTTCCTCTTCCTAATAAGTACGGTCTATTAGGGAATATGCTCTATAGTAAGCAAATTACAATGCCCACTTAAAGTCAGTCTCAAGTGGTTCTTACAAATCAGTTTATACACACGATCGATTCTGAAGTGTCTTAATGTTGTTTTGATTGTTGGTTGCAGGTTGAGAAGGGTTGGAAGTAAGATTGTAGAAGTTGTGTGTAAAAAGGTTTTTGTCTTCAGTCTTGGATGAATCCTTTTATAGGCTAGAATATAGCCGTTGGAGGGGACAAGGAGACAAGGTAGTAAATGAGTGTTGGAGATGCATTTAGAGCTTTTGTTGACTGGAGACTAACATAGCTGGAATCTGCAACCATGGATGTGATCTTTGTGGAGATTAGCTGGCAGCATCAGTTGAGAGAAATTTGGGC
The DNA here is from genome assembly GCA_022495995.1 of Adenophora triphylla var. japonica. Taxonomy (NCBI): domain Eukaryota; kingdom Viridiplantae; phylum Streptophyta; class Magnoliopsida; order Asterales; family Campanulaceae; genus Adenophora; species Adenophora triphylla. Next base: position 337,110 of record JAFEMH010002480.1, read on the forward strand.
AATGCACAACTTGATTATCACATAAGAACATCACTGCTGTTTGTTTGAAGATCATAGCTGTCAGAGGGATGAAGCCTTTGCTGTTTGAGAACCTTAGCTGTCAGAGCTAGGTTCTTTGATCTAGAAGATTTAGTCAATATGTAATGCTTCATATGTAAATAGATTAATGCTCCATATGTAAATAGATACATTAATGTATATGATTGGTTTGGATCATTGCAGTTTGGTTGAATCAAAGCTTGTCCAATTGATTTATAAGATGTGCAAGGGCTCAGCTGTCCAGAGTCATATGTTATCTTGGCTGTCAGATAACATATGATATATTTCTTTGTCAAAACCTTTTATAACTATGGGGCTTACATAGTTAGGTCCTAACAAGGTGTAATTTACAGAGTAAATCACTTTTCTACTCTGTAAGTGGTCTCTATTGCCAGAACAAAGAATTGTTTTTTCTTTTTTTTGATTTTGTTGTAAGCTTGTTTTAATCTGTAAAACTCATGTTTTTGGTTGAGTTATTGTTGTTTGATGTTATAAATTTATACACCCTTGGATCTAATCGAAGATGTGGGTATTCTTTTAACGTCTGTCCCATATCTAACATATCCTTTATGGATTATCTTTTTTACAACCCGATTGAGGTGCATACCAACATTTTTCCTGCCTACAGTTTTAATTTCAAATTCGACCCCTAGTTTGAATCCAAATGTTTTGGGTGCAATTAAGATTATTAGGCAATTTTGAACCATTTGCTTCTTAGACAATTGTTACGTTGTTTTTGGGACATAGATTGTTCTAGAAATGATGTTAGGATATTTGGGTTTCAAACCTAAACAGTTGTTCTCTGTAGCTTTAGGCGTTGTGATAAATTTTAAAGCACTAGTTAAAGAGAAAAGGTTGATGTGGCGTAATTCTGAGTTATGCATTAGGCCAAAATTTATTTTCCTGTAACGAACACGTGGGATGTATGTAATGTATTTCAGTTTGTTTCTAAATGAAGTGCATTTATTCTTAGGTGCTTGCGAGATGTTCTATCCTCTTGC